>JAUCBL010000097.1:71944-149444 GCA_033807585.1 Hydrophis major | reverse complement strand
TCAGAGAGGTCATTTAGCCCAACCCTCTGTTCGGTTTGCTTAAAAAGCATCCGGGAGTGGTGAAATATAGAATGGGATAGAAAATAGGAATAGGAATAGAATAGAATTTCAGAATTAAGAGAAAATAGAATAGAATAGTATTTCAGAATTAAAATAAGAAAACAGAATAGAATTTCAGAATTAAAATAGTGAAAATAGAATAGAATTTCAGAATTAGAATTGAATAGAATTTCAGAATTTGAATAGAATAGAATTTCAGAATTAGAATAGAATGGAGTATAATTTCAGAATTAGAATAGAATAGAATTTCAGAATTTGAATAGAATAGAATAGAATTTCAGAATTAGAATAGAATAGAATTTCAGAATTAGAATAGAATTTCAGAATTCAAATAGAATTTCAGAATTCGAACAGAATTTCAGAATTCAAATAGAATAGAATAGAATTTCAGAATTAGAATAGAATAGAATATTAGATTAGAATAGAATTTCAGAATTCGAATAGAATGGAGTACAATTTCAGAATTCGAATAAAATAGAATAGGATTTCAGAATTAGAATAGAATAGAATTTCGGAATTCGAATAGAATAGAATAGAATTTCAGAATTAGAATAGAATAGAATATTAGAATAGAATAGAATTTCAGAATTAGAATAGAATAGAATAGAATAGAATTTCAGAATTAGAATAGAATAGAATTTTGGAATTTGAATAGAATAGAATAGAATAGGATTTCAGAATTAGAATAGAATTTCAGAATTAGAATAGAATAGAATTTCAGAATCAGAATAGAATAGAATTTCAGAATTAGAATAGAATAGAATAGAATTTCAGAATCAGAATAGAATTTCAGAATTAGAATAGAATAGAATAGAATTTCAGAATTAGAATAGAATTTCAGAATTAGAATAGAATTTCAGAAAGAATAAAATAGAATAGAATTTCAGAATTAGAATGGAATGGAATTTCAGAATTAGAATAGAATTTCAGAATTCAAATAGAATTTCAGAATTCAAACAGAATTTCAGAATTCGAATAGAATAGAATAGAATTTCAGAATTAGAATAGAATAGAATATTAGATTAGAATAGAATTTCAGAATTAGAATAGAATGGAGTACAATTTCAGAATTCGAATAGAATAGAATTTCAGAATTCGAATAAAATAGAATAGAATTTCAGAATTTGAATAGAATAGAATAGGATTTCAGAATTAGAATAGAATAGAATTTCGGAATTCGAATAGAATAGAATAGAATTTCAGAATTAGAATAGAATAGAATATTAGAATAGAATAGAATTTCAGAATTAGAATAGAATAGAATAGAATTTCAGAATTAGAATAGAATAGAATTTTGGAATTTGAATAGAATAGAATAGAATAGAATAGGATTTCAGAATTAGAATAGAATAGAATTTCAGAATTAGAATAGAATAGAATTTCAGAATCAGAATAGAATAGAATAGAATTTCAGAATTAGAATAGAATAGAATAGAATTTCAGAATCAGAATAGAATTTCAGAATTAGAATAGAATAGACTAGAATTTCAGAATTAGAGTAGAATTTCAGAATTAGAATAGAATTTCAGAATTAGAATAAAATAGAATAGAATTTCAGAATTAGAATGGAATGGAATTCTTTATTGACATGTGATTGAGAATGCATAAGCTTTCAGTGTACATAAAAGCCACAAGAGATAAATCACGTTCATAAGTCATCATCAAACCTATTAAGAATATCTCCCTTTAAGGAGTCAAACAGTTCATCCGTTTTGTTATTGCAAAACATCTAAGATGCAACTTGCTATTTATTTTTCTGGGGCTTTTGGCTTTTTGGCTCCGTTTCCCCCCAAACTCTCTCAAATAAATCTGCTATAGGTAGTCCTCAACTTATGACCATTCACTTAGTGACAGTTCGGATCAAAAATCTGGACATGGCCACTGACTCGTATTTATGACAGTCGCAGTAGAGATCACGAGATCGATCCCCTTTTGCAACCTTCCAACAAGTAAAGTTGGATGGGAGGGAAGCCGGATTCACTTAACAACCGCACCGGAAGTCCTCGACTTATGACCACAATGGTTGTTAAATGAGTCGTAAACCCCAAGTTCTCACCCTGGTTTGTCTTGTGAATCCGGCAGTCACTAAGCAAATCCACCCCTCAGAATTAGCATTGCCCCTGGGGAAGGGAGCGGTTTCTGCCACTATGACGGTCGTAAGGGTGAGGACCTGCCATAGGTCACTAAACGAGCGGTTGTAAAACCGAGGACCTCCTAGGTTTATTTCTCCACCCACAAGCACCCCCCCCAACCCCAGATTTTAGGCCTCAAAATAGCTTTGGCCTTTTGTAGCAGCTGCGTCCCACGCTGACCTCACGTTTGGCCTGCGCTGGCTGGACAAAGGACGGAGGGAACCTTTGCACATGTCCGTTGACCGAACCAGGCCCGTCCCCCCCCCACTGCCCCCCCCATCCTGGGTTTGCCCTTTCGATTGATTTGGGAGGCAAAGGCGGGGGCCACACACACTTGTGCTTGGCTTGGTTCGTTTCGATCCCGGCTTTAATCCCGGCAAGACCTTTCGGCGTCTCCGGTTTCTCAGCTGTTAGTCATGCCCAGCGCTTGCCATGCCGGGGGGTGGTGGTCATCTGTGGAACTGGTCATCCCTCAGCCAGGCGGTCACAGGAACCATATTTGTTGATGGGTCTGCCTGTCTATTTATGTATACATCTATCTATCATTTATTTCAAGAAAAGATCTATCATCCATCCATCCACTCATCTATCTATCATCTATCTATCTATCATCTATCATCTCTATCTATCTCTATTTATCATCTATCTATATCTATCTATCATCTCTATCTATCATCTATCTCTATCTATCATCTATCTATCAATCATCTATCTATCATCTCTATCTCTATCTATCATCTATCTATCATCTCTATCTCTATCATCTATCTATCATCTCTATCTATCATCTCTATCTATCATCTATCATCTATCTCTATCTATCTAT
The DNA here is from genome assembly GCA_033807585.1 of Hydrophis major. Classification (NCBI taxonomy): domain Eukaryota; kingdom Metazoa; phylum Chordata; class Lepidosauria; order Squamata; family Elapidae; genus Hydrophis; species Hydrophis major. The sequence continues at coordinate 146,426 of JAUCBL010000097.1, read as the reverse complement.
TATCTCTATCTATCATCTATCTATCATCTATCTCTATCTATCATCTATCAATCAATCTATCATCTATCTATCTTGTCATCTATCATCTCTATCTGTCTTATCTTTCAATCTATCATCTATCATCTCTATCTATCATCTCTGTCTTTATTTATCTATCATCTATGTATCATCTATCTATCTATCTATCTATCTATCATCTATCATCTATCTCTATCTTATATATCATCAATCAATCTATCATCTGTCTATCATCTATCTGCCAATATCTATCAATATCCATCTATCTATCTTTCTATAGTATTGTATCTATCTATTGTATCTATCATCCACCCACCTATCATCTAGCTATCATTATCTGTGTGCCTATTATCCAGCCATCATCCCTCATCTTTATATCAATCATACTCTCTCATCCACCCATCTACCTTCCATTCTGTCTGTTTACCTATTTACCTACCTACCTACCTATTCATTCATCTTCCATTCATTCTCATTCCCCCACCTCTGTGTTAGATTTTTAATCTGCCTTTACTACTTAAGTCACTCAAGATGCTAAGCATACCTAACACTCCTTATTCCTCCCATTACAACCCTGTGAAGTGGATTTGGGGACGGTTTGGCTCCAAGTTCCCCAGCTGGCTTTCGTGCCTCAGGTAGGACTCAAACTCATTTCCTCCTTGGCCCAAAGAAGTCTCCACTGCCTTTCACGCCTAAGGCAGGATTAGAATTCACTGCCTCCCGACTTTCCAGCCTGGCACCTTAATAGCTTTCGATGCTAAATCTAGATAGGGGATCCAACTGAAGTATAGATTGGTGCCTCTAGAGCCTCCTGGCCAGGAGTAGTTTATCTGTGCAGTTCTTTAGCTCAGGGAAGCAAAATAAATTTCCATTTTTCCGCCCACCTCCTGTACAAGTGAGGACAAACCCACTTAAAAATGCCACCTTTCTAACAAAACCAGCGGCGTATAAAGAAAATCAATATAAAATGTGCTACCGGCGGTATCTAGCCCCTTCGAGAGTGGCTAAAATGTATGCTGATTTAAGTCCAAATTGTTGGAAATGTAAGCAATTACAGGGTACCTTCTTTATATATGATGGCTATGACCGAATTTTAAGAAATATTGGACCAAAATATGAAAATGGTTAAAGGAAATTACAAAAGTCCAAATAGAGTTTAAAGCGGAAATATTTCTCCTGGGAATTATCAAAGGGAATTATACAAAAGTGATAAAATATTTAATTCTGCATATAACAACAGCAGCGAGATTAGCACTTGCACAATGTTGGAAAGGAGATTCTATGCCGACAGATAGTTTAATTATCCAAAAGATTTTTGACTGCGCGGAAATAAATAAACTTTCATTAGAATTAAAAAGAAAAAAGGCTCGAATTATTATGCATTAGGGGAAAATTGGTACCATTGGATAAACAATAGAAATTCAAGAAGAGACTAGACTGCCATTTGTCAGAAATGATTGGGTGGGGGGTTGGATTAGATGACCTTTAGGATCCCTTTCGACTGTTATTCTATATTCAGTGGAACAGAAGTGGCCTTTGGAGGTTGTGGGAGCTTCATCATCCCTGGAGGCTTCCAAGAAGAGACTGGACTGCCATCTGTCAGGAATGGTGTAGGGTCTCCCGCTTGGGCAGAAGGGGGTTGAACCAGATGACCTCCAAGATCCCTTCCAATTCAGTTATTATTCTGTTATTCAGAAATTGTGGGAGCTTCATCCCTGGAAGCTTTGAAGAAGAGAGACTCCCATCTGTCAGAAATGGCCTCCTGCTTGGGCAGGGGGGCTGGACTAAATGACCTACAAGGTCCCTTCCAACTCTGATTATCTGTTACCTGTTATTATATGTTATCAGGATTTATTTTCAAAATACGCACTGAAATGTAAGCACTGTCAAAAAGGATTTTGATATATATAGAACACTTTCATTTTAAATATTTCGTATTTGTATTTTGTATTTTAATGTTTTAAACTTTCAATAAAGGTTATTTTCTAAAAAAAAAAAAAAAAGCCACCTTTCTAGTCAAAAAAAAAAAAAAAAGCTGTCGATTGGCAGGTGTGCCACACAGGTGTCCTCCAGCCTTCCCGGAACCCCTGAGCGCAAAAGGTTCCGACGTGCCAGCACACGAAACATGATCTGGGGCACATGGAGCAGACCACCGTATTTTTAGATGTGATCATCTGCAGCAAATGTCAAAGATTCGGCTGCCGAGTTAAAGCGGCAAGGGCTGCGGGGGATCCAGGCAGCCCCCTCCCTTTTGCCTATTCACCTGAGGAACACCCCAGCCAGGTGAGGGAGGGGCTCTGCTCTCCTGTGCCCACTCCACTCTGCCCCGCTTTGGAAAGCACAGGTAATCCACGGAGCCCCAAATTTATCTGGCTAAGAGAAACACCTGTTTGGTGAGTTCTCCCTCCACCCCATTTGACGACCTTTTCTTGTCCACCAGTGTTAAATGAATCACCACCGTTCTTAAGGGAGTCATGCGGTCGTTGAACGAATTTGAGTTCACCCCAGGGGTGGGATTCTACCTACCTGGTTGGACCTGTTCTATAGAACAGATTGTTATGGTTCTGCCCAGTTCGGAGAACCGGCAAATCGCCCCGCCCCGGCCACTCCTTCCTTACCTGGCATGCCCGCCATCAAACTTACCTGCTAAATTGCTATTTTTCCTTTCCCCCCGACCATCAGTTGTTCTGCTGTGCCGGGAGATTTAGATTAGCTAGAAAGCAGGAAACTGTCGGATTTCTTGCTTTCTATCTAACCTAAAAGCAGAGCTGAACCTTCCTTAGGACTGAAGCTTCTATTTTTCAGTGCAGACTCAGGTAGCTGATAGCAGAATGGTAAATCTCTGAGTGAATCTGTGATTCTGCGAGCAACTCAATCTGCTTGCCTGCCTGCTTTGCCTGCTTTGGGGTAAAAGTTGCTCTTTTTTATTAAAAAATCAATATTTACATAAATATTTATAATATTTATATACAAGCCATGCCCATCCAGTCACATCACTACCAAGCCATGCCCACCCAGCAAGCCATGACCACCCAGTCACCTGACCACCAAGCCACACCCACAAATTAGGCCACACCCACAAAACCAGTTGTTAAGAAATTTGAATCCCACCCCTGACTGAAGCTTCTATTTTTCAGTGCAGACTCAGGTAGCAGATTGCAGATAGATAGAACTCTAAGTGAATCTGTGATTCTGTGAGCAACTCAATCTGCCTGCCTGCTTTGCCTCATTTTGGGTAAAAGTTGCTCTTTTTTAAATAAAAAATTAAATATTTACAATATCTATATACAAGACACGCCTGCCCAGTCATGTGACCACCAAGCCACATCCACAAATTAGGCCATGCCCACAGAACCAGTTGTTAAGAAGTTTGAATCCCACCCCTGGTTCACTCACGACCGTGGTAAGTATGAGTCCATTGCCAAGCATCTGAATTTTGTGACTGTAGGGGAAGTTGCAACAGTCGTTAAGTGTGAAACAGTTGCTTTTTTTTCTCCAGTGCCATTGTAAACTTGGAATGGTCACTAAATGAATAACTGCAGTGACTCTGCACTGCGTACAAAGATGGAATACAGCTGGAAGGGACCTTTGGAGGTCTTTTAGTCCAGCCCCTGCTCAAGCAGGAGGACCTATATGATTTCAGATTAAACGGCCTAACCTTTCAACATAACAATTTTAAATAATTTTAAATAATTTACAGATTAGCAGCTTGCAAATTGTCTATTTGTTTGTTTTTTTTCAAAAGTAAGACCAGCTCCAACGGGTTATTTCATTGTTAAAAATGAAATTATTGACAGAATTATTGACAGAAATTATTGGCAAAATAGAGAATGCCTTTGAATAAAAATAAAAATAGTTGACATTCTTCAGGGTTAGGGTTAGGGATGATTATTGAATTGATATTCTGCTGATCTCGTTCTGGAAAGTTAATTCTGGGTGGCTGGCAATACAGTCAACATAGAGAGGTAAGAACAATTCTAACTATAAAAAGAGAGATTAAAATGGCAAAAGGATTGTGGCTGTTCCTGAAATCTGATGTTTAGTTAGAACAATTAATCTGCGGAACGACTGGCTTCCAGAACTTGTAAATGCTCCAACACTAGAAGCTTTTAAGAATAATGTCAGCTGGTGCTCCATTCAAAATCCAAGAAATACTTAGACTCCATTAATGAGAGGAAAGATTTATTTTGCTGGAGATCAAATGGTAGCCACAAAAGAATTCTGAATCTGAGGAAATAGGCACGTAAATCCCATATACAAAGTGATGGCAACGTTCCCACCCCCAATAGTTCAATTGGTTCATCCAATTAAAAGTTGTGTATAGCATCATGTGGGCATCTCCAGGTGGTGATGAGGCCTCTGTCCATTGACCTTGACATAGTTTGATAAAGAGTGACGGCTGTGCATAGCATAGGATAGAAGTCTAAGCAAGAATCTACTCCCCCCCCAACTTATACAGTTCTGTTTTGTGAAACCTCCAGCTCACTTCCCATAACCATTCCCCCTCCTCCTCCCCCCGTTACTTATGACAACCGAAAGATGCAAAGCAAAGGGAGAAAAATCTTGAAAGCTGCGTCACCATTTTGTCTGAAGTGGTATAAGGTTTCCTGCCTAGGCAAGGGGTTGGACTAGAAGACCTCCAAGGTCCCTTCCAATTCTGTTTTTCTGTTCTAGATCTGGTAGCCCTACAGCAGTGATTCTCAAAACTAGAATAGAATAGAATATTAGAATGAATAGAGAATAGAATAGAATGGAATGGAATGGAATAGAATATATGGAATGGAATAAGAATAGAATAGAATAGGATAGGATATTGAAATGAATAGCGAATAGAATAGAATAGAATAGAATAGAATAGAATAGAATAGGGTAGAGCAGAGCAGAGCAGAACAGAACAGAATAGAATAAAAACTAGAAGGGACCTTGGAGGTCTTCTAGTCCAGCCCCCTGCTGGCTGGGGAATTCTGGGAGTTGAAGTCCCCCGTCTTAAACTTGCCAAGTTCAAAAAAAACATTATCTTATAGTAAAAATATATATGCAGCATTTGTGTAATAAAATTCCAATTTATTCCAATAATTAGCTAACCTTGCAAATATCCAGCGGTTTTGTAGGGATGCTAAAAAAAACCCCAAAGGATATTTGCAATCCAGATGTGCAAACATTTTTTTCAATAAAAATGTTACTTGAGCTTTCAACAACAATAACAAAAAAGAAATAACACATCATTTTTTTAGTGAGCAGCCTAGTTCCAGGTTTTCACATCTCCATACAGATATAATCTCAGTTACACATTCATCCTTGATATTTAATTTCATATCTTACCACTATTTTGCGTATTCTCTATTAATTTTTCTCAGGCTTATTTTATAGCTTTCCCATTCATTTCTTAGTCTCTTTCCTTTCCCTTTCAAAATTTTCACATCTTCATAATAATGATACTTATACTTCTACCTGTCCTGCTTACAATTTCATCACGTATTTTATTTCATCATTTCCCCAAAAAACCAAATTCCTCTTCATTTCAAACATTACAAAACAAGGTTTCCCCTATAATTGCCAATTAGAGTGTGCCACTCTCATAACTTATAATTAGTTCCCTTTGTGCAAACACTTAAGCAGGAGTTCGACTAGAAGACCTCCAAGGGTCCCTTCCAACTCTATTCTGATTGGTATTGCATTATTCTCATTAATATTAGAAAGGGAAGTTTCGGGAAATTTTGTAAATACAAAAGCTAAATTCATGGCGAGTCTGACATCTAGAGGCCAAGGGCAAAATTACACCTCTGAATCCACAGCTAAAATCCCTCCCGAGTTTTCTCTGAGGCTAATTCACTCTCACCAGCTGGGCTTCAGTGAGTGGTTCACCAGGAAAACCTGGACTGGATTTCCCCACATGCCTCCCACTAGGCAACCCAGGGGACGGATTGGAAGCAGAAATATATATGTATATGTATATGTATATGTATATGTATATGTATATGTATATGTATATGTATATGTATATGTATATGTATATGTATATGTATGTATGTATATATATATATATATACACACACACACACATATATATATATATATCTGTAAAAACATTTATGTAAACTATCATTCAGGGTTTATCATGGGCTGAGACCTCAGGGAAGTCATCCTGGTCTGAGAAACACGACCAATGCAGGGAAAATGGAATAAATACATGAAGTCCTTGATTTACGACCATAATGGATCACTTGTGATGGTCATAAAGTGAATAAAACCTGGTTTTTAGACAAAAATATAAATCACAGATACGCTCTACCCTCCTGCACCCTCCCCAAATCTGGAAAATACAGATAGTCCTCAACTTACAACCAGCATCGGGCCCAAAATGTATGTTGTTAAGTGAGACATTGGTCATGAAATGAGTTTCTGCTCCATTTTACGACCGTTCTTGCCAGCGTTGTTAAGTGGAATGCTGCAGGTCGAAGTAACATGGCTGTTAAGTAAATCAAACTATTATAAGTTGAAGACGAGGACCTATCTCTCTCTTGCGCTTTGTGTGTTCCACACATATCTGCCTGTCTCAACTAGGGGGCAGCAAAGAGGAAACTTTAGTCGCCACCTACTGGCGATTGGGAAATTTACAGCTCAGATCTGGTCACCGTGTTGGCATGACAACTATCTACCTCATTTGCCTTCGGTTTATTTCTCGCACCCAGCCTACATAACTCCCCACCTCCACTAGGGAGAAGGAAAGAGATGGATAAACCTAAACTCTTGGTGCCCCCTACTGGCAATCGGGAGGTTTGCAGCCCAAATCAAGTCACCCCAACTATCTACCACACTTGCTCTTTGTGTATTTCTCACACACAGCCGGATTAACTCCTCATCTCCACTAGGAGGAAGAAAAGAGAGATACACAACCTAAATTCTTACTGCCCCCTAGTGGCAATCCGGAGGTTTGCAGCATCAATCCAGTCACTCCAACTTCTTTGGGTTTTGTGTATTTCTCACACCCGCCTTCAAATCTCTCCATCTCCTCTAGGGGGCAGGAAAGAGGTGGGGTAACCCAAAGTTTGGCGCCACCTTGTGGCGATCGGGAGATTTACTGTGCAGATTCTAGTCACTTCAACTCTCTAACTCTCTTGGGTTTTGTATAATTCTCACACCCAGCCTGGAAACCTCCCCATAACCATTAGAGGGCAGGAAAGAGTGACGGATAAACCTAACTTCTTGCTGTCCCCTAGTGGTGATCTGGAGATTTGCAGCCCAAATCTAGTCATTCCATATATGTAACTTTGTTGGGCTTTGTGTATTTCTCGCACCCAGCCTGTAAACCTCCCTATCTCCACCAGGGGCAGGAAAGAGAGATGGATGAACCTAAATTCTTTCTGCCCCCCAATGGCAATCAGGAGGTTTGCAGCCCAAATCCAGTCACTCCGTATATCTAACTCCTTTAAGTTTTGTTTATTTCTCACACCCGTGTCAATAGGTGTATGAAGATAACAGTATGGCTTAAAGGTTGAAAATTGAGTTACATCCATTTGCCAAATTTGATTAGCTTGGGTTCCTCGTGGGTTGACACCCACTGGAAAGGGAACTGCCAGTTGCTGACAAGCTGGACAACCACAGACAATATCCCGGGCTTGAGATAATGAAATTTTAAATTGCTTTGCAAGCAATTTGGCATTTTGATGAAAATAAGAATGACCAGCAACAGGATCAGCAAACAAAGACACAACATCCTTTAAGGATTCATCTGTCTTCCGATTTCCTTCAGTCAAGGCATTAGTAAAGGGAATATGACTTCGAATGTGTTCTACATACAAAGAATACAAGCGAGTTTCCAAACTATTCTTTAAAGATAAAAACAAGGATAACAAATTCTTATCCAAAGAGAGAGCACAATAAGAAAAGGGAAGAGATTGCATAGCTAAATACACATATTGAGTATCAACAATCAAGTTAATAGGTTGGTCATTGAACAATCGTAAAGCTAAAATCACAGCAGCCAGCTCAGCACGTTGAGCTGAAGTCTGCGTGGCAGTAAATTTAGAATACCATTGTTGTTGAATCTGCCAGACAACCACACCCCTTGTAGGTGATCCATCAGCAAAGATTGTAAGAGGTTTAGAAATAGGATTTCACACAAAAATGGAAGAAAAGGCCAGATTTAAAGTAGTAGTAACCACTATTCTAGGATCCTTGGGTAAAGAATACAACAAGTTTCCCACATATTGAGAAAAGGCTATCTGATATGATTCTGAAATCATCATCAAATGCTCATGTTCAACTTTTGTACGAGTGAAAGCTATGCTAATGAGATCCTGTCCTGTAAGATGTAGTAGAAGGTTCTATATGACCAGCAGCCAATTGTTCTTGAACCAATTGTTGTAAAGCAGCGAGTTTTTCTCTTGATAATGGCCACTGTTCCACCCAAACCGGCGTAGAACAGAGCCATTTAAGAGGAAGAGCCATCATCAAGAATCAAATGGGCATTAAGAAGAGAAAGGATATCACGGCCCCAAATATTAGTATGAATATCTAGAATGTATGGTTGTAGGAAAAAGGACTTACCAGCAGATGTTGTAACATTAATTTCTTGAACACTCTGCCAAGCAGCTGTAGAACCTCCTATTCCCCACAATGAAGAAACTGTCGTTTTTGGCCACTGTACTGGCCACTGTAAAGAGGAGATGACAGTAACATCGGCTCCAGTATCCAATAACCCTTGAAATGGTTGTTTATTAAGGAAAAACCTTAACAAAGGACGAGAGGAGTTCAGCTGATGAAGTAGCCTAATTCATCTGCATGCTTCCTTTGATCCTCAGAAAGTGAAGACCCCATACTTACAGAAACCAAAAGGTTGAAGAAACCACAAAGGGTGGAAGGTGCACCAAATCCTTGCTGGACGAAGTGAGAGGGTCCCTGTTCAGGCGCCACTTGTTGTAATGACAAGGCAGTCGAGGTGTTTGATCATGAACAACTGAATCATGCTGATCTTTATTGGAGTCTAGTCTTGCATTTATACACATTTTTAATTATCCTCCATCATTGGTTAACTTTGGTTACTGCTTAACTTTCATTACTGTTTAGCACAGTAATCCATACAATTAATTATCTCTATTTAAAGTCTAACATATGTTTACTTCCTCTCTCTAATCCTCCTTTAGATTAGTGACTTTATTTACCTGAGTTATATTTGCTTGGAAACATTCTTTATCTGAGGTTTGCCCTCCGAGATTGGAACATTCCTGCAATTACAACTCTACACTAAATCACTTGGGTTTTGTATATTTCTCACACCTAGCCTGCACAACTCTGCATCTCCACTAGAGGGCAGGAAAGAGGGATGGATAAATCTAAATTCTTGCTGGCCCCAGTGAGAGTCTGGAGTTTTGCAGCACAAACGCAGCCACCCCAACTATCTAACTCCATCGCTCTATGAGTAGTTCTCATAGCCAGCCTGCATAACTCCCAACTCCACTAGGGGGAAGGAAAGAGAGGTGGACAAACACAAACTCTTGGTGCCACCTAGTGGTTAATGAAGAGATTTGAAGCCCAGATCCAGTCACTCCATATATCTAACTCTTTTGGGTTTTGTATAATTCTCACACCCAGCCTGCAAACCTCCCCATCACCATTAGAGGACAGGAAAGCGTGACAGATAAACGTAAATTCTTGCTGCCCCTAGTGGTGATCTGGAGGTTTGCAGCCCAAACTCTCTTGCTCTTTGTTTATTTCTCACACCCAGCCTGAATAACTCCCCATCTCCACTAGGAGGAAGGAAAGACAGATGGACAACCTAAACTATTATTGCCCCCTAGTGGTGATCTGGAGGTTTGCAACTGAAATCTAGTCACTCCATATATCTAACTCTCTTGGGTTTTGTATATTTCTTGCACCCAGCCTACACAACTCCCCATCTCCACTAGGGGGCAGGAAAGAAGAATTCTTACTGCCTCCTAGTGGCAATCAGGAGGTTTGCAGCCCAAATCCAGTCACCCTAATATCTAACTCACTTGCTCTTTGTTATTTCTTGCACGCAGCCAGCAAATCTCCCCGTATCCAATAGGAGGCAGGAAAGAGAGATGGGCAAACACAAGATCTTGCCGCCACGTAGTGGGTAATCAAAGAGATTTGAAGCCCAGATCTGGTCACCCTTTGTATCTAACTTTCTTGGGTTCTGTGTATGTCTTGCACACAGCCTGCATAATTCCCCATGTCCACTAGGAGGAAGGAAAGAGAAAGGGGGAAAGCCAAACTCTTGGAGCCACCTAGTGGCAGTCTGGAGGTTTGCAGCCCAAATCCAGTCACTCCTATGTGTAACTCTTTTTGGTTTTGTATATTTCTCGCACCCAGCCTGCAAATCTCCCCATCTCCATGAGAGGGGAAAGGAAAGGGAGACAGGCAAACACAAACTCTTGCTGCCACCTAGTGGTGAATGAAAAGTTTTCAAGCCCAGATCCAGTCATTCCATATATCTAACTCTTTTCAGGTTTGTGTTATTCTCGTACCCAGCCTGCAAATCTCCCCATCACCATTAGAGGGCAAGAAAGAGTGATGGATAAGCCTAAATTCTTGCTGCCCCTAGTGGCAGTCTGGAGGTTGTCAGCCCAAATCCAGTCACTCCATCTAACTCCTTTGATTTTTGTTTATTTCTCACACCCACCTAAAAATCTCTCCATCTCCTCTAGAGGGCACGAAAGATATGGAGTAACCCAAAATCTTGGCGCGACCTTGTGGTGATCGGGAGATTTACAATCCAGATTCCAGTCATCCCAACTGTCTAAAAGTCACTTGTTCTTTGTGTATTTCTCATACCCAGACTGTATAACTCCACCCTCCATTAGGGGGAAGGAAAGAGAGACAAATAAACCTCAAACTTTTGGCAACACCTAATATTGATGAGGAGGTTTGCAGCCCAAATCCAGTCACTCCATATATGTAACTTTGTTGGGCTTTGTGTATTTCTCACAGCCAGCCTACAAACTTCCCTAATCTCCACCAGGGGGCAGGAAAGAGAGATGGATGAACTTAAATTCTTACTGCCCCCTAGTGGCAGTCTGGAGGTTTGCAGCCCAAATCCAGTCACCCTAACTATCTAACTCACTTGCTCTTTGTGTATTTCTCGCACCCAGCCTTCAAACCTCTCTATCTCCACCAGGGGGCAGGAAAGAGAGATGGATTAACCTAAATTCTTTTTTTAAAAAACAAACTTTATTGATTATACAACTAAAATGTCAAACAAGCACATGCACAACACAGAAAGAAAAAGAAAAAAAAGATTGAAAAAACTAACAATTTAATATCGACACTCTATGGTTCCTTGTTTGTTATCAATATTGGTGACATATTTACAAATACATCTTATTGCGAGTATATAATTACTACCTCTTTTACATTTTACGGTGTTTACTAATATATTTTCTATTTTGTTCGATCCAGTCATACCAGCATTCCGAGCTTCTATAATATTATGATGTTTCTTTTTCCTTAAGTGCTAAAGTTAATTTATCCATCTCTGCACAGGCTGTTATTTTCTGAATGACTATTTCCTCTGTTGGAATATCTGCTTGTTTGCAACACTGTGCAAAGATTATTCTGGCTGCAGTAAAAATGCACAGTATTATATATTTGACTTTTTCAGAAATTTGTCTTTTAAATATCCCCAGTAAGAAGAATTCTGGTTTTAATTCAATTTGCTCTGCCGTTATTTCCTCTAACCATTTTTTATTCTGTGCCAATATCTTTGGGCTTCAGTGCAGGACCAGCACATGTGAAAGAATGTTCCCTATTTCTTTGTACATTTCCAGCAATTCGGATTCATGTTAGGAGACATCTTTGCTATTCTCAAGGGCGAGAGATGCCATCCATGCAACATTTTATAGGCATTTTCTTCATATGTTGCTGCTTTTGTGATTTTATTGTTCCTTGTCCAGACCTTTTCCCATTCTAATAATGTAATAATGCTACGTCCTATGTTTCTACTCCAAGCTATCATGTTGCCTGTGACTACTTCCTCTTCTAATTCTATGTCTAATAAATAATTATAAAATTTAGTTACATATTTTTTAATCTGGGCCTAATAGGATTTTATCTAATTGTTGTGGCTTAGCATAAATTCCAAAATTTTTCTTATGCTGAGTATATCTATTTTGAATTTGCAGGTAAGCCCACTGGTCTACTTGTAGCCCCTGTTCTTGGAGATCTTGCCATGATTTTAAAGTTCCTTGCACATCAAGAAGGTCTTTGTATTTTATCATTTTGTTAAGATCTAGATTATCTGAATGTATCATCGTTTCCATCGTTGAGATCCAGATTGGGATTTTTAAATAATGTTTTTTATTTTATTTTATTCCAATTAGCCAATAAGGAATCTCTAATCTCTAAATCTGTGGAAATAGTTCTGTTTGATTTTTCTAGTGTCCCATAAAAATGCGTGGCACCCCCTCTGTAAGTCGTGGCCTTCTAGAAATAAGATTCTTTTATTCGATAAGTTTACCCACTCTTTCAATCGGAGTAAGGAGGCTGCACTATAGTATATGTCCCAATTTGGGAGTGCCATACCTCCCCTGCTCTTCATATCTTGCATTGCCTTTAGGGTTATCCTCGATTTTTTCCCTTGCCAAATAAATTTGGTGATTATCTTGTTAAGTTCCACAAAGTAAATTTTTATGTATTATTATTGGTATTGTTTGGAATAAGTAAGTAAATTTGGGCAAAATGTTCATTTTTATACCGCCAATCCTCCCTAGTAAGGAGATTGACCTAAATTCTTACTGCCCCCTAATGGCAATGAGGAGGTTTGCAGCCCAAATCCAGTCACCCCAAATATCTAACTCACTTGCTTTGTGTATTTCTCACACCCAGCCTGCTAATCTCCCCACCTCTGCTAGGAGGCAGAAAAGAGAGACGGCAACCTAAACTTACTGACCCCTAGTGGCAATCTGGAGGTTTGCAGCCCAAATCTAATCACTCCATATATCTAACTCTCTTGGGTTTTGTATATTTCTCGCACCCAGCCTACATAACTCCCCATCTCCACTAGAGGGCAGGAAAGAGAGAGGAAACCCAAAGTCTTGGTGCCACCTATTGGCGATCAGGAGATTTACAATCCAGATTCCAGTCACCCCAACTATCTAACTCACTTGCTGTTTGTGTATTTCTCAAAACCAGCCTACACAACTCCCCACTTTCACTAGAGGGCAGGAAAGAGAGACAGATAAACTCTTACTGTCCCCTAGTGGCAATCAGGCGATTTGCAGCCCAAATCTAGTCACTCCATATATCTAACTCTATTTCTCACACCCAGCCCACACATCTCCTCATCTCCTCTAGGGGGCAGGAAAGTGATGGGATAACCCAAAGCCTTGATGCCACCTAGTGGCGATTGGGAGATTTACAATCCAGATTCCAGTCATCCCAACTATCCAATTCACTTGCTATTTGTGTATTTCTCACACCCAGACTGTATAACTCCCCACCTCCACTAGGGGGAAGGAAAGAGAGACAAATAAACAAACTCTTGGCGCCACCTAATGGCGATCAGGAGGTTCATAGGTCAAATCCAGACACCCCAATGATCTAACTTTCTTCAGCTTTGTGTATTTCTCACACCCAAGGAGTAAACTGTGTCCTGTGAGTCAGCTGGTGTTGATATTTTTTTTTCTCCTGATGACTTCCTAATGACTGTCAATCATGAGAACTCGGCTAAAGGGACCTGCCTGTCATCCTCTCGGTTTCACTGTCTCGGGAGGAAAACAGCAAGTGCCATAAAAGTGAGTTTTGATCAGGGAAAGGCCCTTGCGACAACAACCACCACAAGGCCAGGAGGAGCCGAGTGGATGAGGTCAGCCTTCGCCTCCATTGGGGATCATCCGTGACGATGGGTGGAGCAGGAAGACGACTCCATATTTGGACTTCTCCACGGTCTGAGAGGCCAGGGAGAAATTGAAACTGGGATCAAATTGTGGCTGAATCAACCTCCCCCCCCTCTCAATTCATCCATCATCTCTCTCTTGCTCCCTCCCTCTCTCTGTTTCTCACCTCTTTCAATTCATCCATATCTCCTTCCCTCTCCTCCCTTCCTCCCTCCCCCTCTCATCTCTCTCTGTCTTTCAATCCATCCATCCATCATCTCTTGCTCTCTTCCTCCCTCCCTCTCTTTCTCACCTCTCTCTTTCAATCCACCCATCATCTCCCTCCCTCTCCTCCCTCCCTCCCGCCTTCTCTCTATCTCATCTCTCTTTCTTTTAATCCACCCATAATCTCTCCCTCCCTCTCCTCCCTCCTCCTTCCCCCCTCTCTCATCTCTCACTGTCTTTCAATCCATCCATCCATGATCTCTCTTCCTCCCTCCCCCTCCGTATTTCTTTCTCACCGTTGTCTTTCAATCCATCCATCCATCCCATATCCTTCCCTCTCCTCTCTCTCCCTCTCTCTGTCATCGCTATCTCTTTCAATCCATCCATTATCTCTCTCCCTCTCTCCTTCCCTCCCTCTCATCTGTCTTTCAATCCATCCATATCTCTCTCCCTCTCCTCTCCCTCCTTCCACCTCTCATCTCTCACTGTCTTTCCATCCATCCATCATCTCTCTCTTCCTCCCTCCCTCTCCCTCTTACTTTCTCACCTCTGTCTTTCAATCCATCTACCCACCACCTCTCTCCCTCTCCCCTCTCTCCCTCCTTCCTTCCCTCTCTTTCTCTCTCATCTCTGTCCTTCAATCCATCCATCTTCTCTCTCCCTCCCTCCCTCTACCTCCTTCTGTCTCTCCCTCCTTCTCTCTCCCCCTCCTTCTCTCTCTCCCTCCTTCTCTCTCTCCCTCCCCTCCTCCCCCTCCCCCCTCTATGTGTCTTTCAATCCATCCATTTCTCTCTCTCTCCCTCCTTCTCTCTTTCTCTTTCTCTCTCTCTCTCTCATCTCTCTCTCTTTCAATCCATTCTTACTCACACACACACACACACACACACACAAACCCTGCTGCCACCACTCTGCCAATCACAAAGTCAATCAATCCACTCCACGAAACCCATAAAGGCAGGCACCAACTGATCCTGAACCCCGAGGCCGCCTCCTGAGGTCCTTGAATTCCCTTGCAGGACCGCCCCCCCCAGGCAAGAGCAACTTTGAGCACATGCAGAGTGACAGTGAACCCCCATTCTCTGGGTGGGTTCTCATTCAGCACCATTCAAAGTTACAATGGCACTGAAAAAAATGTGACTTGGGTCCGTTATTCACAATTACGACCGCTTCTGCATCCCCGCAGTGAAATTCAGATGCTTGGCAGCTGTCTCGTATTTACGACGGTCTCAGTGTTCCCACAGAGGGGTGACACTTTTTGGGACCTTCTGACCAGCAAAGTCCACAGGGGAAGCCGGATTCACTTAATGACCGGGTGAACTCACTTAACAACCACAGTGATTTGCTTACTGCCCGTGGCCAGAAAGGTCGTAAAATGGAGTAAAGCTCGCTTCACAAACTCTTTGGGGTTGGCAAGGGAAATTTCGGGCTCAGCTGCAGACGTAAGTCGAGACCTATCTGTGCCATTTCATATATACAGAGAGATACAGATGAACAGAATGGGAAGGGACCTTGTAGGTCATCTAGTCCAACCCCTGCCAAAGAAGAGTACAGCTTTTCTGACAAGTGGCAGGCCGGTCTCTTCTTGAAAGCCTCCAGGGATGAAACTCCCACAACTTCCATCAACAACAAGATCCATCCTCAACAGATTAACAGAGTTGGAAGGGACCTTGTAGGTCATCTAGTCCAACCTCCTGCCCGAGCAGGAGACCCTACACCATTTCTGACAAATGGCAGAATATAGACTGCCTTGGAATACGGAGGATCGATTTGGCTTTAAGAAGAGCCGTAAACCAGCCTGGATTAATCCCCTTGAGCTGAAAAACAGGTAATCACACCTGTTCCCAGGTATCTATCAAAAAAGGTCTTCCACAAAGTAAGTGATTCATATTTATATGTATGGTATTCATTTTGTTCGGATACTTCCCAATTATTTGGAAGCCTGCACTCTCAAACAAAAAGATCTCCACACCACAAGCCAGGCAAACACCTGGGCACAAACAGATCCCCCCTGATACCTCCAGCTCAAACACACCCCAACCAGGCACCCAGATGAAACTTAGCTGCCTAATAAATGATAGCCGTCCATTTACTCGGAGCCAAGCTGCACTAAAAGCCTCCAATACAGGAACACAATATTGCCAGCCAATCAAGACACAAAAAGAGCCACAAAACAGACAGAAGATATTAGAAACACCAATCAAGCAGAACACAGCAAACTCCAAGACCAACAAACACAGACCAAGACTCCCAACCAATCAGGAGGAAGAAAAAACCATTCTGGCACAGCAGTAGGCTAGCCCCAAATTTAAAACAGAAACGGCTGTGAAAGTCTGACTCACAGATGAACACAATACAGAAGCCTGATGATAGCAGATGAGATTCTGCCGAAACGTTGCTACAACTTTAAAAGCACAACTATAATGACGTGGGAAAATACCCGAACAAAGCTGAATACCATACATACAATACCATACACCCGCGAAAACTTAAGAAAACACACATACACACACACACACACACACACACACACACACACACACACAAATACATTTAGCTTGCTTTCCAAATCAGTGCAGCTTAATATCCAAATTAATAAAAAACCAATCAAAAACCCTGCTGATATTTAATTTTTACTTTCAGTTCTGAGTTGCCTTGCATCAGGGCCAAATAAAACCTGCAAATATTCTCCGTACAGGTGATTCGCTCAGTGACGGTATTAAGTTACGACGCCCTGGGGGGAAAAAACAGCCCATTTCCAAACAATGATTTTAAGCATCCCTGTGGTCAAAATTCAGACATTTGGTTCATATATTTATGATGGCTGCAGCATCCCGGGGTCAGGTGATTCGCCCTTTTGCGATGAACAAAATCAATGGGGAAGATGGATTCACTTAACAACCAGGTTACTTGGTTAATGACGGCCATCATTCGCTGAACACCTGAGTCCAGAAAAGTCACAAAAAGGGGCAAAACTCACTTTACAACTGTTTTACTTAGCAAAAAAGGGAAAACTGGAGGAGAAATGGGGAGGGGATTCTTGAATTTTGTAATAATCCCTGTTGTAAAAAGAACACGAGCCTCCCACAAATTTTGATATGAAAACATTGAAAAGTTTGAAAGCATATCCGTTTGGAAAGAAATTATTACATTAATTTATTATATGGCTCCTCTTCTTTTATTAGTTTTATTGTTTTGATTTTAGGTTTTCATTGAGTCACCCTGGGCAAAGAGGTGGCAATATAAATTCCTTAAATTTCTCTCTCTATAAAAGCGAAATGCTCCTCACGCATCATCACAAAATCTCCAGAACCCTCAACCCTACAAACTTGAAATTTGGCCCATATGTTCCTCTTGGCTTCTAGGGGCTCATTAAGAAAGGATTTTTCCAAATGACCATCAGAGCATTTAGAGTATTTCCTATATTATTATTATTATTATTATTATTATTATTATTATTATTATTATTATTATTATTATTATTATTATTATTATTATTATTAGGCTCTGATGCTAAGGAGTTCTGCTCTCCCTCCCCACCTGAAAATAAATCTATTCCAAAGGCAAAACACAAGCAGAGGAGGTTCAGGTTCAGAGCAACAAGCAGCTTCAGTCCAGAACAGTTGAGCTAAGCCACACCCAGGCTCCTTGCTGTCTCCTTCTTGCTCACACAGCAAATACTGTTTCAGTTTCCAAACAGCCCTTCCCTCTCTCCCACACTGACAGGATGCTAGCCAGATGAATACCAAAGGATGCTGGTAGGCAGAGGCGCAAATTTTATTTCCTTATTTTCCTCCCCAAAAACTAAGCCCGACCAGAGTTTCGTAGTGAAGCATGGGGATCGAGCTAGTAGGCATAAAATAAAATGACCTAATTTGTGCTTGCAAACTTTTGCTTCCCCATCTGAGGGGCAGCAAAGGGCCAATGGTTTTTTTTTCTCTTCTTCATGGTCTCTTTGCTTCCCTCGTGTGGAGCTTGCCATGGTTGCAGCCCCAAACCTGCAAGGCCTTAAGCTGAAATGTGGTGGATTAATTTGGGGTTTAGCGGTTGCACAGGGACAAAAAAAACTTTTGTATTGTAGATCAGCCAACCGCATTTTAATTTTGGGCCTCCCTTCTCCAATCTGCTGGCTAGCGGACTCTGGGAGTTGAAGTTGAAATTATCTGGCAAGCACCTGGATTTGGGGAGGTGGGGGATGGCTGACCTGCGTCTTGTGAGAATCCAGCCGGTGTGATTGGTTTATTGTAAGAAAAGGGGTGTGTTGTGTGAATCCCTTGGCTCATTTGGGCTAAGCAGAGAAAGGTTAACTATGTGAAGGTTGGTTCACAGTTCAGGGCCTTTTGCGTTTCTCATGCTGTTTGACACGATCCAGGTGATAATTGATTGATTATCTGCCATCAAGTTGCTTTTGACTCTTAGTAACTTCTACTACGAGCATGTCTTTAAATTGTTATTCAGGTCTGATAAGGATGTGTCCCTATTGCTGTTGTAACCGAGTCTGTGAGGAAGGAAGGAAGGAAGGAAGGAAGGAAGGAAGGAAGGAAGGAAGGAAGGAAGGAAGGAAGGAAGGAAGGAAGGAAGGAAAAAGGAAGGAGATTGGAAGGGGAAGGAAAGAAGTATCGGGCTGGTGGAAATGAGAAGAAATAGAAGGAAGGAAGGAGTTGGGAATGGGAAGGAAGGAAGGAAGGAAGGAAGGAAGGAAGGAAGGAAGGAAGGAAGGAAGGAAGGAAGGAAGGAAAAAGGAAGGAGATTGGAAGGGGAAGGAAGGAAGTATCGGGCTGGTGGAAATGAGAAGAAATAGAAGGAAGGAAGGAGATGGGAATGAAAAGAAAAGAAAAGGAAGGAAGGAAGGAAGGAAGGAAGGGGGGAAGGAGGAATGTAGGGAGGGAAGAGAAGGGAAGGGAGGGAAGAAAAAAGAAAGGAGGGAAGAAAGCAGAGAAGGGGAGGGGAGGAAGGGAAAGAAGGAGAAGAAGGGGAGAAAGGAAGGAGGGAAAAAGATAGAAAAGAAGGAAAAATGGAGAAAGAAAATGAAGGAAGGAAGGAAGGAAGGAAGGGGAAGGAGGAATGTAGGGAGGGAAGAGAAGGGAAGGGAGGGAAGAAAAAGGAAAGGAGGGAAGAAAGCAGAGAAGGGGAGGGGAGGAAGGGAAAGAAGGAGAAGAAGGGGAGAAAGGAAGGAGGGAAAAAGATAGAAAAGAAGGAAAAATGGAGAAAGAAAAGGAAGGAAGGAAAGAGAGGAAGGGAAAGAAGACAACAGAGACAAGGGAAGAAAGAAGGAAGGCAGAAAAAAAAACCAAAGGAAGGAAGGAAGGAGAAAGAACTAGAGGAAGAAAAGGGGGGGGCCGGCGGCGGCCCCTTCCAGGAAGCCTCCAGGCTCCGGGGAGGTGGCTGTAGCTCTGGATCCTCCCCCTCCGGCCCTGATGTCAGCCGCCCTCCCCCGCTGCCCAGGGCATAAATTCAGGTGCGCTCACCTGGGACGCAGGTAAAGGCAGCGACGCTTGCTCCTCTCCCCTCCGGCTCTCTTTCCTCCTTTCCCGCCATGGCCAACTCGGGGTTGCAGCTGCTGGGCTTCGTGCTGTCCCTGCTGGGCCTGATCGCCAACCTGACGGCTACCATCCTGCCCCAGTGGCGAGTCTCGTCCTTCGCCGACGGCAGCATCATCACCGCGCAGTCCTACTACCTGGGCCTCTGGATGGAGTGCGTGTGGCAGAGCACCGGGCAGCTTCAGTGCAAGATCTACGACTCCATACTGGCCCTGGGCGGTGAGTGGGCTTGGGGAGGGGGCTCCGGGAGAGAGAGAGAGAGAGAAGGAGAAAGAGGAAGAGGCACACCTGTTGGGCGAGGCCGTGCCTTCGCCCTTTCGACCCCGCCGTTCGCGGATTCAACTCCGCTGGGGCTGGTTCTCGCTTTTGGGCGCCGCTGCCCACGCGTGGGACGCTGGAAAAAGCTCCGCGGTCGGGCGCCGCCGCCTCTCCCCGCGGGGCCCGATCGGAAGGAGGGAGGGAGGGAGGAAGGAAGGAAGGAAAGAGGGAAAGAAAGAAAAAAAAGAAAGAAAGAGGGAAAGAAAGAAAGAGGGGAAGAAAGAAAAAGAGAGAAAGAGAGGGAAAGAAAAAGACAGGGAGAGAAAGGGAGAGAGAAAAGAGAAAGAGTGAAAGAGAGAGAAAGTAACAGAAAGAAAGAAAAAGGAGAGAAAAAGAGAGAAAAGAGAGTGAAAGGGACAGAAAGAGAGAGGGGAAGAGAAAGAAAAAAGAGAAAGGGGGAGAGAAAGGGAGAGAGAAAGGAAGAAAAAGAAGAGAGGAGAGAAAGAGATAAAGAAAAAGAGGGAGAGAGAAAGGGAGAGAAAGAAAAAGAAAAAAGAGGGATAGAAAGAGAAAAAAGAAAGAGGAGAGAAAGGGACAGAGAGGCAGAGAGAGAGAGAGAGAAAGGGGGAGGGAGAGAAAGAAAGAGAAAGAGTGAAAGGAGAGAGAAAGAGGAAAAAAAAGAAAGACAGACGGAGAAAAAAAGAAATAGAAGGGACTCCCTTCCTTTTTTTTTAAACCGTGGGAAGAAAAACACGCGGGGAAGAGGGGAATTTTCAGATCGGGCGGGGTTCAGCCGAGATCGCGGTGGCTGGAGGGGCGCCCGGGGGAGAGGAAACGAGGGTTTCTTTCTCGCGGGTCGCTCTGTGCATGCCTCGGGACACTGTTGGCTCGGTTTCTCCACCCTCCTCTTCAAAATGGCCCCCCGTCCCCTCGAGTGGAAGCGTGAGGAGGGGGGGGGGGGCTTGTTCGTTTCTAAGCCAGTCCCAATTTATGGGTGGGTGGGAGACACGCAAACTTGAAGCGAACTCCGACTTCCCACCCAAATATTCCCCGCGAGGATATTTATATTTCTCTCCCGTGCGTGGGTCGTGGGAACCTGCTTGGACAGCGCGCCTATGGGAAGGGAGGGGGGGTGTCTCCCTCCCCTTTTTTCTACCTTTCTTCCCGCCCCCTCCCCATTTTCAACAAGAATCCCTTTATCTCTCCTGCTTTAAAGCAATTTCACCATGGCCCCTCCCTCTCACCCCATAGCGCTCCCCCCCCCCCCAAAAGCATCTCCCTGGCTTTGGGATTTTTCCAAGCACCTGTTACGGTTTGTCTGCGTTAATTAATTTTCTTAAGAAAGAAAGAAAAAAAAAGCATTTTTCTCCCACGCTGAGTTTTTCCTCTCTCTTTCTCTCTCTCTCTTTTTTTTTCTTTTCTTTTCCTCCTTTCTCAAAAACTGCCAGGGCTGGTTGGGTCAGTTGCTTGGCCTTCTTCTCCCCTCCCTTCCTCCTCTCCCCTCCCCCCTCCTCCGCAGCCACACCTTTAAAGGTAAAGGCGACAAAAGACTCGGGATGAGTTCCTTCCCTTCCCCTACCCCCATCGGTCTTTGAAGGAGGTGGGGCAGAAAAGGGGAGAGGGAAGGTTTGCTTGCTCTCTTGAGGAAACAAAACAACAAAAAAAAAAGGTTATAGGGTTGGGCTTTTTGATTTTCCGAAAACAGGGACCTTTGGTATTACACACCTGGCTGGATGGGAGGGGGAAATCACAGGTCAGGGGTGCTGAAAAATCCCGGTTGCCAAATGAAAGCTTGAGTTCAGACAGCAAATTAGAACTCGGGTGGAAAAAAAAGAAAAACACTTTCAAAAAAAGTTTTGCTTTTTTTTTTTTTTTTTTTCAACCAGGGGCAAATTTTAAGACCAATGGACTTCAAAACTCCCAGAATTCCCCAGCCCAGAGAGTTGAAATCTGCCGGGACTTCAGGTTTACCAAGTTTGAGAACTGCTAGCAGTAATTAATAATTAAATTAATTAACTAATTAATTTAATTATTAATTAATTTAATTATTAATTAAATTAATTAACTAATTAAATTGCATAATAATAAATAGTAATAGTATATCATCCAACGCTGCCTGAGCAGTTCCTAGGTCCTTGGTTAGGTTAATAATAATAATAATAATAATAATAATAATAATAATAATAATAATAATAATATATCCTCCAAAGCTACCTGAACAGTACTTAGGTTCTTGGTTAGGGCTCGAGCTGTTGAGCTATCATCCAGCCCCAAAGGCTGTGAATCTCACTAACAATTACAGTATAATAATAATTGCATAATTTGTCGATACATCATGCAGTCCTAAACACTTAGGAAGTGTTTGACTAGTGACTTGTGATAGGAAACCTAGCATAATTATCTCATTTGCTGTGTACACTGTTGTTTTTTGTTAATAATAACAATCTATTCCAGAAATTGGCCAGGTTTTCACATAGATACTACCAAAAACACACACAAACAGGTATTTCAAATATATCTTTAAAAGTTGCCAAAATTAGGGAAAAAACTTTGTTAAATGAATGAAGCAGCTGAAATTCTGAATCAGCTAGTCCAACCAGGTTGAATGTCATTTATGGATGCGTTTTTACATTGATACTCTTCCCCTCTCACTATTGAGTGGTTCCGGGAGGTATTAAAATTGGTAAAATAATTATTGCAGTCCAAAAATTCCCCCCCCCCCCATGAAGTCTGGGTAAATATCTTCTTGGGGGTCACCACTCCCAAAATGGGAGGTGTGGGAGATTTTCTTCTGAGTGAAAAATAAACCATCATCCTCAGCCATTCCCAACCCTAAATGGCTCTGTGTGCAGGGAGACTCCCTTACAAGATTGGTTTTTCTCAAGATGGCATCATTAAAAAGGTGCTAAGGGAAATTCTGCCCAGAAGAGTTTAGTCCAGATCCTTTTATGTGGGGGGTTTCTTTGCCAAAGAATTTAGGATTTTATTTGAACATTGTTATTTTTAACTGGAGAATAGAATGCAGTGGGAGAGAATTGGGTGCCAACTCCAAAATCCGATTTTCTTTCCTTTTTTTGCCCCTACTCAGGCTGGCACTGTGCTGTAGCTTTGTTGATCTGCTAAAATAAAAATGATCAAATAGAAAATAAAATAGAAACAATCAAGTAGAAAATAAAATAGAAACGATCAAATAAAAAATAAAATAGAGACAATCAAATAGAACATAAAATAGAAATGATCAAATAAGAGAAGAAAAAGAATAGAATAAAATAGACATAACAACATTGAAATGAAAATAGTAATATGAAATAAAAAGAACCAATAAAAATCAAACAAAATAAAAAGTAAAATAGAAGTAAAAATAAAAACATGAAAGAAAAACAAAATAGCACTTTCAAATAATAAAATGAAAATGAAATAAATAAAATAGATAATCCCATGCAATATCTACAACTGCCTATCCCAAGTTCATGGAAAGGACTTGATAGACTGGATTTTTGGCATTTTTGTCTGTCTATCTGGCTGACTGGGCGGCGAACCATAGAATGAATAAAACTAATCCTATGAAATGAAATCAAAGGAAAGAAAAAATAGTCAAGTAAAATAAAAAATGTTCAAATCAAAATAAAATTAAAAAACAAAATTCTGGTCCCTGTGACCAATCCAGATTGGCTCCTGAAAACAAAGAGTCCAATAAAATAAAGAGTTAAATGAAAGCAAAATGAGAAAATCAAAAGAGTCAAATGAAATAACAAGAATAAAATGAAATCAAAGGAGTCCAATGAAATCAAAATAAAATAAAAATAGTGAAATGAAATAAAAAATAAATAAAAATAGTCAAATGAAATCGAGTCAAATGAAATAAAATGATAAAATAAAAATAGTCAAATGAAATAAAAAAATAAATAAAAATAGTGAAATGAAATTGAGTCAAATGAAATAAAATGATAAAATAAAAATAGTCAAATGAAATCAAAATGATCAAATGAAGTAAAAAAGATAAAAATAGCCAAATGAGATAAAAATAGTCAAATGAAATAAAATGATAAAATAAAAACAGCCAAATGAGATAAAAATAGTCAAATGAAATCAAAATAAAACGAAATCAAAATAGCCAAATGATACTTTTAAAAATCAAATGAAAATAATTTAAAAAAAAAAACACAATAATTGCAGAAATTTAAAAAAAAACAATAGAAAACAGCAAAACTTGAAAGAGCAGTGCACACTTTTTTTCCTGCCCTCCTTGCTGGCTTTTCAAAAGAGGTTACAAAACCTCTTAATAAACTTTTGCAAGCTGGGAGACCTCAGCCAATCGTTGAGACAAAAGTCAGGCCCAGAAATGAGGAAACTGGGTTTGAACGTTTCCCAGAAATGGAGCAATGTATTCATAGGTGTGATGTTGGGAAGTGCTGAACCACGATTTCCTGGGCATATCATGTTAAAGGTGCCAGGATGCCCATGGCCAGTTCAGTTAAATGCCCTCAACTAGATCATTTCTGCGCTTTCTCTTCTCTGTTTATATAAAACCAAAGTGTACACCTGATACCTTATCAGGGTTTCATTACTTGGGAAAACAAGCCTAGTTTACCTTCTGGCATAATTCAACTGCGGGGGTCAGCTAGCCAGGGCAAGAATTGGGCAAGGGAGGGGGCAGTGGGGAGATGGGGAGGGTTAGGTTTGATTTGTTGTGGGGGGGGCACAGAGGAACCCTGCATTCCTTTCACAGGTGTGATCCACGGGTGGAAAACTTGGGACTTCCTTGTGCCAGACTGGAGGTTGGGAACTGGGCAGAGAGAGAGAGAGAGGGAGGGAGGCGCAGGTGCGTTAACGGTGGCCCCAAATTCACCAAAGTTAGGGAAAAGGGGTGCATCAGAAAAATGGGTGAGTCCCGGTATGTGTGTGTGTTTTGTTTTGTAAACAAAACAAAAGGGAAACACACAAATCAGGTTTTTTGGGAGCTGAAAATGTGGATGAAACAAACATTGGCTTGGATGGGCGTGTGAGAAGAAAGTTGAGAATTGGGGCCAGCTAGAAAAGACAGTAAAGAGGGACCCCCTCCTTCAATCCTGGTTCCTTGCACTTTCCTCCTTCCACCTTTACACACACAAACACACACAAACGCACACACACTAGGAGCAGAAAGGATAGCAATAGAAACGTTTTCAATTGGTTTCGTCGAAACGGGCACGGGGCTCTTTGTTCAAGTAACCGTTGCTTTGGTTTTGTGTGTGTGTGTGTGTGTGTGACCTTGTGCCCGAGTGCAGTTGCTGGCACACCTACCCCAAGGGAGGGGTGATGTCATCTTGCCACCAAGGGCCTCTGTGGGGCAAGGAAAAGGGTGGGGCCGAGCCGGATGGTGAGACATTCTCTCTGGGAGGAAGAAACAGCAGTTTTGAAAGTACTTGGGGAGTTTTTTGGGGGGCAGGTGTGCAAGGGCCCCCTGGTTTGGGGAAGGAGAGGGGGTGAAAAAGGCTGCCCTTGGAAGGGTCTCCTTTTTCTCCCCCTGCCCCACGAGGCCGGGGGGGGGGGGTTTCAGTTGGATTATTGCTAGGAATTGCTACGTAGAGGATCTTCCAGCGGTGTCTGCGGGATGTTGTTAAAAATAGATGGGTGATTAGGAAATAGATAGAAAATAGAATAGATAAATAGATGGATGGTTGATTGAGTGATTGATTGATTGTATGGATAGATAGATGATAGGAAGTTAGAAGATAGAGAAATGATATAGATAGATGATAGATTGATAGGAAGATAAAAGATAGAGAGAGAAATGATTTAGATAGATGATAGATGATTGATAGAAGTTTGATGGATAATAGATTAGATAGATGATTGATATATAGATAAAATATAAAAATAGGATAGATGGATAGAGAACTGGTAGAAGAAGATGGACAGATAAAATGTATGGATATGATATAGATGATAGATGATTGGCATAGATCGATATGATGGATAGATACAGTGGATAGATATGATAGAGATAGGTGATAAAGCAGATGGATGGATGGATAGATAGATAGATAGATAGATAGATGCATAGATAGATAGATAGATAGATAGATAGATAGGAAGGTAGGGATAGATAGATAGATAGATAGATAGATAGATAGATAGATAGATAGATAGATAGATAGATAGATAGATAGATAGATGCATAGATAGATAGATGGATGGATGGATGGATGGATAGATAGATAGATAGATAGATAGATAGATAGATAGATAGATAGATAGATAGATAGAACAAATAGAGATAGAGCTGATAGATTATAGATAGATGGATGGATGGATAGATAGATAATATAGAATAAGGGTCTTCAAACTTGACAAGTTTAAGACTTGTGGACTTCAACTCCCAAAATTCCTAAGTTAACATGAGTAGAGGAGGAATTCTGGGAGTTGAAGTCCCCAAGTCTTAAAGCTGTTATGTTTGAAGATCCCTGTACAGAATAATAGGGTTGGAAAAGTCCTTGGTGGTGAGAGATCCGACCTACACCATTCTGGACTTTCTTGGGGCCTTGGTGGGACACATACATGTGCCCGTAGAAAGAACAGAACAGAATAATACAGTTGGAAGGGACCCCAGCGGTCCTCCAGTCCAACCTCCTTGCCCAAACAGATGGTAGACAAAGACAACGCAGGTGACTTCATCCCCTCACAACCTAAGACTTTAGTCTTAGATACACATTGAAGTTTACGACATGCAAACCATTTGAGTGTCATTATAGTTTATAGTATCATAAAACTTACTAGCAGGAAAAGGCTGCTTCGACTCTCATTTTTTTTGGGGGGGAAGGGCCTTTGTGCTACAAACCAGGGACTGCAACCCCCCCTCCCCAAATTACTATGGCTGAGATGACAAGGGACGCAATTAAAAGGGGAGGGAAAACTCTTTGATTTCATTCGAACTGCTCATGAATTAATGAAAAGGCCTTTATAGGATTCTGCTCCGTTGCTGTTTCGTCCTGCAATTCATCAACAACCCACAAAGGGGCTGTTTCCCCCCCCCCACCTTGAGGTGTGAGTGTGGGTGGGTGGGGGCTCAGCTTTGCTTCCCCCACCCCGATTTTTTTTTTTGCACCCCACGTTTGCAGCTGTGGGTTCGAAATCTTGACATTTCCGTGTGTCCCATGGATAGTTTTTGATGCATTCGACAAAAGAAATAAAAAAAATTGCCTCTGGGATTGTGTGTGTGTTTTTTGTGTGTGTGTGTGTGTGTATTTCTGATTCAGAGCCCTGCCACCACATACAAAAACACACAAATACTCTGGATTTCTTGATTTCCTGGTGCCCATAGAGTTGTTAAGACAAGGTGCGGCTTTATAGTTGTCGTGTACAAACTGATCCCATGTAGACTTTGTTACCTGGATTCCATTGAGGAGGGAGCAAAGGTGAAAACTAAGCAGTGATATCTTTCCCATCTGGTTTGTGTGTCTCTTTGTGTGTGTGTGTGTGTGGGAGAGAGAGAGAGAGAGAGAGAAAAAAAAACTCCATTATGCTCCATGGCAGGTCGGTGACTCTCTGCTGCGGCCTGAGGAGGCTCCCCCCACCTTTTAATTATTTTTAAGGAAATCAGGGGTGGATTAACCCGTCCATCGTGGCTTATTTCTGGCTAAGGGTGCAACTTAAACCATATATTGTTGCGTGTGCAGAGAGTCTCAAGATGAATCTAGGTTTCTCAGAAAAGGACCTAAAATGGCGCCGAGGAGGCAGGAAAAAATAAAAAGCATTTGTGGCCGTGATTGGAACGAAGGGTTGGAAGGGGCTTTGAAGGTCCTCTAGTCTAACCCCACCCCACTCCATTTCAACTAAATTGTGTGTTTTTTTTTTTAAAGGCAGATTTTTACACCTCTAGGAACTTGCAAGGAAAGTAATTTACTCCCATCTGGGGGGAAGGATCAGTTTGTGCTTGAAAGAATAGTATAAGCCTTTCTTTGTTTTGGAATTAACTTTTATTTAGTTTGGCTTTTCTTAGTCAAATATGCAAAGAGGCGGATAAACATGCTTGCACCGTCTGGCTTTATCCGTTGAAGCTACAAATTGATTTGTTTTTAATTTCAATTTATTTTACATTCTTGATTTTCCAGGAGGTCCTTGACTTAACACTACCAGCCCAATCGAGCCCCAAATTTTGGTTGCTAAGCCAGACACAAAGCGGGTTTTTTGCCCCCCCCCCGCCCTTTTACAATCTTTCCCATCACGGTGGCTGAGGGAGAACCACTGCACGTTTTTTCAGTGAGTCAATGTCATAAATACGAGTTGGTTCCTAAGCATCCAAATTTGGGACCACGAGGAAGCCACAATGGTCGCTAAGTGTGGAAAAAATGCCCCACTTTCCCCTCCCAGTGATGCCGTCACTTCGAAACGGTCCCTGTTGTGCGCCGAGAACTGGGTGTACTCTTCATCTGAATTTTTTTTTTTTAAAAAAAAACAAGTTTACTTTTGACTTGGCTGTAGTTTACTTTAATGCTACTTCAGGCAAGGGAGTCAATCCTGACCGTTTGCCTTCCTTTGCAGGATATTTTTATTACTTCCTCGCATGTAACCTGACAGGGCTCAGTTTGTAAGGGTTTGGCCCGATTTTACATGGCGATGGCCCCCTAAAAGTTTCTTTAAAAAATAATGCCCGGGAGCTTGTCTGAAAAATGCTGGAAATGTAAATGTACCCCTAAGGGCAGTTTTGGGGGCATTTGGGGGGCCCTTTTCAAGCTGCTTTTTGGGCTGTTTTGGGGTCATTTTCGGGCTGTTTACAGGCAAAAAAAAACAACCCCAAAAAACCCAGACTGAAAAATGGCCTGAAAACAGCCTGAAAAAAGCCCCCCAAAACAGCCTGAAAATGGCTCCCAAAACGGCCTGAAAACTGCCTGGAAAAAGGTCCCAAAAAACCTGCCCCAAAACAACCTGGACAAGGCCCAGAAAAACGGCTCAAAAACAGCCTGAAAAAGGAAAAGGAAGAGAAAGATCAAAAGAGAAAGATGGAAGGAAGGATGGGAAGGAAAAGAAAGATGGAAAGAAGGAGGATAAAAGATCAAAAGAGTAGAAAGGAAGAAAAAGAAAGAAAAAAGAAAAGAAAAAAAGGGGAAGGAAAAGAAAGGAAGGAAGGGAAAGAAAGAAAGAAGAAAGAAATATGAAAAAGATGGAAGGAAAAAGAAAAAGGTGGAAGGAACGAAGATAAAGATCGAAGGAGAAGGAAGGAAGAAAAAAGGAAGGAAGAAAGGAATGCAGGGGGAAAAAAACACCAACCCTGGCGGGTAGCATGGCCGATCGATTACGCGGGACGAACTGAGAACGTTGGCCAGCTGCTATAATCCCAACCCTGAGGGTGTTTGGTTTTATTCCTGTCCTCCTTTCCTCCGTCCCTCTCTTTTCCTTCTTTCGCTTCTTCCTTCCTCGCTTCCTTTTCCTTCTTCCTACTTTCCTCACTTACGTACTTCCTCTTTTTCCTTCCTCCTTTCATTTCTTCCACCCTCCTTCCCTCATTTTCTTCCTTCTTTCTTTCTTTTTCTCTTTCCCTTCCTTCGCTCATTTTCCTTTTCTTTGCTTCCTTCTTTCTTCCTTCCTCCCTCTTCCTTTCTCTCCCCCCTTCCTTCTTTCCCTCCCTCTTTCCTTTCCTCCTTCCTCCCTCTCTCCCTCCCTTCCTCTTCCTTTCTTCCTTCTTTCCCTTTTCCCCTCTTTTCCCTCTTCTTCTCTCTCTCCCCTTCCTTTCTTTTTCTTTCCTTCCTTCCCTCTTTCCTCCTTCCTTCCTTCCCTCCATCCCCTTTCCTTCCTTCTGTGCCTCCCTCCCTCTTTTTCCCTTTCTTTCCTTCCTTCTTTCCCTCCTTCCTCCCTCCCTCCCCTCCCTTCCTTCCTCAATCACTTCCTTCCTTCCTTCCTGTCAAAAGAGGACAGAAACTTCTTTTTATTCACTGTCCAACGGTCACCGTGGGGGGGGGCCCTCAGCACCCCCACTTAATACCTGCTTCCTTCCATGGGATGGCACCGTTCCCTGTTTAGCCCTGAACTGGTGAAGTGTGTGCCACACCCAGTCAAACACACCGCCTTCCCCAAAGCTATGCTCTCTGATCTATGCCCTGTGGGGGGTACCATGGGCCCTGATTTTGGAGGGGGGGTTAATTTAATGCAGAAGACCAGACCGGAGGCTGTTATTGGGGTGATGGAGGGTGTATTGGGGTCCTGGGATTAGATATTGGATATTGGGGTGGGTTCTAGAGGGCCAGGGATGGGTATTGAGGTGCTGGAGTGAATACTGGAGTATTGGGGGTGCCAGGGAGGGGTATTGGGATCCTGGAGTATCCACTGGGGTGCTGGGATGTATATCAAATGTGGGCACTGGGTGCCAGGGTGGGTTTTGGGGGGTTTGGGGTGTCTATTGGGGTGCCAGGTTGTGTATTGGGATGTTGGGGTGTGTGTAGTAGTGCCAGGATGAGAATTGGGGTGCTGGGTGGATATTGAGGTGCAGCAGTTTTCCATCAGGGTGGCCAGACTTGTGGGGGGGGGGGAAGGAATGGCTGTCAGAACAGACCAGCTTACAAAAGCGGGGTGCTGGGGTATCCAGAAAGCAATGCCAGTGAACCCCCCCATTCCTGCAGCCACTCCTCCCAGTTGCCTCATTCTCAACCCTTTTAATCAATCAGAATGGAGCTGGAGGGGACCTCAGAGGTCTTCTAGTCTAACCCCCTGCTCAAGCAGGAGACCCTATCCCATTCCAGACAGGCGGCCTGTCCAATCTCTTCTTCAAAACCTCCCGAGGGGGATCACCCACAAACTTCTGGTGGCAAACTGTTCCACAGGTTAATAGTTCTAGCAGTCAGCATGGGTTTGTTAAGAACAGATTGTGCCAAACCAATCTCATTTCATTTTTCAACACAGTGACTAAATTAGTAGATGAGCAACATCCTGTGGACATAACATATTTAGATTTCAGCAAGGCATTTGACAGAGTAGACCACAACCTACTTCTTAGTAAGGTAGAAAAAAGTGGGACAGATAGCACCACCACCAGATGGACTTGCAACTGGATGACAAACCGTACTCAACGAGTAGTCCTTAATTGGGTCTAAGTCTCCATGGAGGGAAGGAAGCAGTGAGGTGCCACAAAGTTCCCTCTTAGGCCCAGGACTCTTTATCTTCATTAACGACTTAGAGGAGGGAATAGAAGGGGAACTTAGCAAACGTGCGGATGATACTAAGTTGGCAGGAATAGCCAACACCCAAGAAGATAGGCTCAAGATCCAGAGGGATCTTGACAGACTCGAACCCTGGGCCGTATCTAACAAAATGAAATTCAGCGTTGAGAAAAGGGAAGTCCTACACTTAGGCAAGAAAAACCCAAAGGACACATATAGACTGGGTGAAACCAGGCTCAATAGCAGGAGCTGTGAGAGGGATCTTGGAGTCTTAGTGGACAACCAGCTAAATAGGAGCCAGCCGTGTGCAGCAGCTGCCAAAAAAGCCAATGCAATCCTAAGTTGCATTAACAGAGGGATACAATCGAGATCAAGGGAAGTGGGGTTGGACTAGATGACCTCCAAGGTCCCTTCCAACTCTGATTATCTGTTCTCATGGTTAGGAAGTTTCTCTTTAATTCCAGGTTGCTTCTCTCCTTGGTTAATTTCCACCCATTGCTTCTTGTCCTGCCTTCAGGGGCTTTGGAGAATAGCTTGACTCCCTCTTCTTTGGGGCAGCCCCTCCAATACTGGAATCCTGCTATCATGCCCCCGCCCCCCAGAAGTCCTCCTTTTCTCCAGACTGGCCAAACCCAAATCCAGCAACCATTCTTCATATGTTTTAGTCTTCAGGTGTTTAATCATCTTAATTGTTCTTATCGTGACTTACTACATTTCTATTTTTTTTTAACCCCCCCCATATTCCCTTGCAGGGTGGAGTCTGGGCAACTGAATGGAGCTAGCAGAGTGTTTACTGGCCAGATGCCTTTCCTATCACCAGTGCGGAGTTTTGTTCGGCAGATATAATTCTCATCATGCCCAGAGAGAGAAAGAAATATCTGCCTCTACCTAGGATCAAACTCACAGCCTCCTGACTGTGGGGCGAGAGCTTCACCTCTAGGCCATCGCACTACTCATTTCCATTCCACAATGGACCCCCAAATTTGAATGGAGCTGAGGGTTTTACTGGCCAGATGCCTTTCCTGTCACCAAAGCGGAGTTTTGTTTGGCAGATATTATTCTCATTGTGCCCAGAGAGAGAGAAATGTCTGCCTCTCCCTAGGATCGAACTGACAGCCTCCTGATTGTGGGGCGAGAGCTCCACCTCTAGGCAACCATACCACGCATTACATTTCTATACCCCTCCCCAAATCCAGCTGCAGCTGAGCCCCACTGACCTTCTGTTTCTGCCTCTCCTCCCTGCAGCTGCCTTGCAAGCCACCCGGGCACTGATGGTCCTCTCCATCGTCCTGGGCGTGATCGCCATTGGCATCGCCACCATGGGCATGAAATGTACCCACTGCGGAGATGACAACAAGGCCACCAAGGCCCGCGTTGCCATGACGGGCGGCATCATATTCCTAGTGGCGGGTGAGTGTCCTCCTTCTGTCCCTTCTGTCCCTGAGATCATTGCATTGTCTGAGATACTCAGGGGTTGCCCACCTTTTGGACCTTGGGGACCACCAACTGTTGAGGTAATTCCCCGTTAGGAGAATGAGTGCATACAGGGAGACGTATTTTGAGATTAGTGTTGAATAATACACGCACAGCACACAGATACACCGTACAGTAAATGTAGGTTTTTACTTCCAGAAAGGTTTAAGCAAAGTTCAAAAGAAGCAGTCCAAAGTCATTCACAGGTTAAATCAGTCAGTTTTCAGTCCAGGGATAATCCAATAACAAAGTCCGGTGTCAAAAACAGTTCAGTATCAGACTTATATCAAATCCAGAAATAGCAGTCAATTAGGAGAAATGGAGGAACGGCAATACTCTCCAGCAGAAGGAAACAGAGACTCACTGAGACACACTCTCTTCTGAGACTAAGACTAAACAACCCAGGTTTCTGGCTCCATCTTATGGCTGTTTGAGAAACCACACCCAATTACACTTTTATGATTCTCTTAAAGAGGCAATATTAAAATGTCTATCCTGGTTTTATATATTGTCCAACCCAAATGGCTGTTAGATGACTTACATTCCTAACAAACTCCTAATTTTAAATCCTGTGGACAAGAGACTCTGGGAAAATCCCCCAAAAGTCTGCGGGAAAATTCCCCACCCTGTTTTCCTACCAATCAATTGTTCTTTATTTGGGAACTCCAGCTCTGTTCTCAGGGCGGGGAGAGAGAGAAAGAGAGAGGAGAAACTTTTGACTGCATGCAAGGAAAGCAGCAGAAGCCGCAGAAGTCTTTCTTTCTCTCCCCCAAACTCCGTGTTAGGAATAACAAGGTTACCTAACGTAGTCTGGGTAAAATAATATATATATATACTATGATAGTAAGTTTAAATGTGTGTCACTTTAAACTGCAAAGCATGTAATTTTGGGTGCGGTTGTGAAAACGCCATAAGAGGAAGCAAGAGAACTTGCTTGATTACTGTATTACTGGCTTACTGTGTTGCTGGATTGATTGCTGACTATGATGGATTGATTGATTTGCTAACTGCATGTTCCATGCTGCTGCTGCTGAAAGAAGAAAGGAGGTTTGACTTCTTTATATCTCTACTGCGAAGAGATATATTATTGGACTGATATTTGTAAGTTTACTGACCTCTTTTTCAACACTGGACTTTGCAACTGAATAATCCCCAAACGGACTGAACTAGTTAATGATGTATGGACTGTTTGACTATGCTAAAACTTTTACTGGAATAAACTATTTAACTAGCACAGTGTATCTGTTTTACTGAGTGTAAGCAACAAAAACGTTTATCTCACATATTTGCTTGCCTGCCTGACTGCCGTGCAGATTCTGCTAGGGTGTATCCCTAACACTGGTTATGGGCCCAGCTGCACAGTCAGACTAACCAGGATATAACAGGCTTATATATAGTGAGAGTTAGTGTAGTTACACAATACTGTAAACAGGCAGCTGTGTTTTATTAATTATAGTTTAATATCCAGAAAAAGATGACACAAGTCGATTTACCAAGTTTGTCTCTAATATCCAAACTGGATGAAACAAACTATGTTTCATGATCTATGAAATGCAGCCTACTTCTACGCAGAGAAGGTTTGTGGAGTATAATTTAAAACCCACCAGAGGAAGATGCTTGGGATCTGGAGGATGAGGATGATGCCCAGAAAATACAAGAATATAAACTGAAGAATGAGCAAGCTCTCTGTATAATAGGACTGACACTCTGTGACCAGCAGCGTGTCCATATTCATGGAGAAGAAACAATTGCGAAATGTTGGGAGAATTTAAAGAAGATTTATGTTCGAGACAGTGTAGGAGCACATATAAATCTTACACGGAAACTGTTCAGAACACATCTTCAAAAGAATGGAGACATGTTGACTCATATAAACACAATGAAGAGAATTTTTCAGGAACTGCATGAAAAAGAACTTATCTTCACAGAACTACATCAGGTTTATATAATTTTGTCTTCGTTAGATGAGAGCTATGACGACTATGTAACTTCACTGGAAGTACTGCCAAAAGATAACCTCACATTAACTGACATTACTGGCAGATTAATTGAAGAAGCCAGGAGAAGGCTTGAAAGGGATCAACTCAGAAGGGAACAACCTCAATAAGATAAAGAATCTTCGACAGCCTATACAATTAGAAAATGTTTTAATTGTGGAGGAGAAGGACATTTGGCTAGATTCTGCAAGAAAGGAAAACACCACAATGCCAGCCAGAATGCTAAAAGGCATCAAAAGGATGAAAGATGCATAGAGTTAGCCATGTATAGCAACGAAACTCTGAATAATAATTTATGGGTTGTAGATAGTGGAGCGTTGCACTGCATAACGAAAGATAAGAAAAGATTTATTAAGATGTCCATGAGTTCACAACAGATATCGTTAGCTAATGGCTGGAAAATGAAAGCAAAAGGTGAAGGTATTGCACATTGTTCTTGCATAAAAGAAAATGTAAAAATGTTATATGTACCACAACTTAAGTTTAATTTGCTTTCAGTTAGAGTTTTGGTTAAACTAGGTTATGTTAGGGGAGAAAACTGCATAATAGAAAAGGAAGGTAAAAAAGTGACTACAACTTTAAAAGGTGAATTGTATGTGTTAAATGATAATCAATCAGAGGTGGCTAACACAGTGTATAATAACGTTAAACCTCATGATGAATGCATACATTTGCTACACAGACATTTGGGACATATAAATTTTAAAATGCTCAAACAAACGGTTGAACTGTCTAAAGGTATAAAAACTGAAGCATTGCAGTAAGTATTTGCACTGCAATGCTTGCAGTCAAGAAAAAAGCAAGGTAATACCAGCAAATAGAATTAATGGATTTAAAACTAAGGAACCTCTAGAGGTCGTATTTGCTGATATTATAGGTCCTAAAAAACCAAGTGTGGGAGGTGCTCGTTATATATTAAGCATAATGGATCATTATTCTAGATATGGTTTCTGTTATTTAATGAAGAGTAAAACGGAAACATATCAGAATTTCTTTAATTGGTTGAAGTTTGCAGAAACAAAAACTAAAAGGAAACTAGTAACTCTTGTAACTGATAATTGTACGGAATTAAAAAATAAAAATTCCAAAATAGACTGAAGGTGTTGAACATAAAAAGTCTGCACCGTATAGGCCACAACACAATTCCTTTTTAGAAAGACAAGGCCAAACAATACAGGCAATGGCTCGTACTATGTTTTCGGATTCAGGATTACCTGAAACTTTGTGGGGAGAAGCAATAATGTGTGGAAATCATATTGAATAATGTTGTTAACTCAACAACAAGTGAATTACCATTCACACGGTGGCATGGTAGAAAACCTGACCTAAGCTACATGCACACATTTGGAACACCAGCATGGGTGCATATTCCTACACAACTGAGACATAAGGGGCAGCATAGGGCTAAAAAGTTATTCTTTGTAGGTTATGAATCTAATCACAAATCATACAGATTCTGGGAAAAAGGTACACTTAGAGTTTACTGTAGTGCTAGTGTACAATTCCTTGAACATGTAGGATGGGAAAAACTGGAGCAAGATTCAAGTAAGGATGTAATCATAGAAATCTACAAAAGACCAAAACAACATATCAGTAATAAGAAAAGTACAATTAAAGAGGAAGTACAGGAAGAGCACGTAGGACCAGAACAGGAAGAAATAGGTGAACAGGAAGAAATAGATAACCAGGAACAGGTAGTACATGAAAGTCCACCTGTAAGACCTGTAATACCTAGATGTTCAACACGTGAAACCAGACCACCTGACAGGTACCAAGCAAATTTGCCAAGATAGTAAAGTTCCAACTACTGTTGAAGAACTTAGAATGTATCCTGCAAAGAATCAAGAAAATTGGCATAGAGCGATGGAAAAGGAACTAAATTCATTGAAACAAATGGAAGTTTATGAAAATGTTAAATTACCTCCAGGAGAAAAATCCATTGGCTGTAAATGTATATTTAAATTAAAAACAGGTAAAAATGGGACTGTCACCCATAAGGCTAGGTTGGTAGCTCAAGGATTTAATCAAACTGCATGTGTAAGCTACAAAAACGTTTATCTCACATATTTGCCTGACTGACTGAGCTACGTGCAGATTCTGCTAGGGTGTATCGCTAACACTCCGCCAGAAATGAGTCTTGGTGAGACTTGTCATGCCAGCGCAGCCACTTGGGGCAGGAGGCCTTGCAGGGTCCCAAAGATTCCTTTCTGGCGGAGTTTGGGGGAGAGAAAGAAAGACTTTGGCTGCTTTCCTTGCATGCAGCCAAAAGCAGAAGAAGGAAGAAGCGGAAAGAAGCAGCCCAGTGGCCAGTTCAGGTGCATGGGGCGAGTGGGACAATTCCCCTTTCCCCCCTCCCCTCACTATCTCGTGTTGTTCGTAATGCAAGCAATGCAAGCCTTGTGTTCCCGCAGGCTATGTGGGCGGTGCAGCCTGGATTAATTGCTTTGGGAGGGGGACATTTCTCGGCAGACCACCAAAATTTTCTCGTGGGCCACCAGTGGGCCATAGCCCATGGGTTGGCGGCCGCTGCTCTAGCTGCACATTGCAAGACCACGGTTGATCGCCTATTGGCTGCATTCCCACAACCGGTTCCTTCTGTTAACCCGGGGTCAGCAACCTTAAACTCTCAAAACAGACATTTGGATCCGTTTTCCCCCAGAAAAGAAAACACCGGGATCTACAAAAACCTACCGGAGGTTGAAAAGCTCAATAAATTGTGTGCAGGTAGGTGTCGCACAATGACGGTTATGACATATTTTGAGGGACAGGGAGCCACAATAGAAGCTCCAGAGCCACATGTGGCTCTAAGCCCTATTAGGTTGCCAACTCCTGTGTTAACCGATTTTCTGAATTTGCGCTGATGTGTTTCCTATTTCTAAATGCTGGTTTTATGCCCAGCCTGATAAGCGTGACAAGGAATAAACACAACCACAATTCATTTGGATGTAGTTTTTAAACCGGTCAAATCTAACTCAACTTACAACCGTTCATTTTAGTGACAGTTCAAACTTACACTGGCACTGTTTTTCCACTCTTATGGGATCACATCAAGATATAGACGCTTGGTGAGCGACTCCTATTTACAACGGTCGTGGTGTCGTGATCCCCCATTTTGCGACCTTCCAGCGAGCCAAGTCAATGGTGAAACTGGAGTTGCTGAACAACCGTGTTAATTGTCAAGGCTCCGACATGCACCCCCATTCAAATCACAAATCTGTAGCTGCATCTCGGAGTAAAAAAAAAAAGATTTAGTAGGAGTTGACATGTCGGCATTTCCTGGTTGCAGCCGACACTAAAACACATCATTTCCCCCTTGAGCCTGGTCTTCCTCCCACCCCCTGGATGTTTATTCTCCAATGGGACACATCCATAGCCCAAGAGTCATCAGTCATGCTCTCCAGTAATAATCTTGCACACCAACATCTTCGGCTGCTTAGCAATTATCTGCAGCATTTAAAGAATGCACTGTTCCCCCCCTCAATCCCTTTTTGCTGGCAACTAAAAAGACAAAGAGTATTTTTTTTAGTTGACATTAATGTCTTAACGACAGTCAGGATTCACTGAATGACCATGGACCAAAAAAGATCGCAAAAGGGGACAAAACTTGGCGAAAAACTCGATCCGACTTAGCAACAGAAAATGCAGGGCTCAATTTGGTCGCAAGTCAAGGACTTCCTGTACAGGTGGTAAACATAGTTTGGCTTTTTTTTTTTCTTTTTCGCAAGCCCAAAGTAAACCTTGCTGGTCTCCATAATGGTAAACCACCCCAAATATCAAATGTATTCGCTAGATAGGTTTATCTCACCTCTGTGGAGGAAGAAAAAAAGAGCCATCAAACCAAGATCAAACCATTTTGTGACTTTCCTTTTATTCTCCACTCGCTTAGGTTTGTGTTCTCTGGTCGCTTGTTCCTGGAGTGCACACCAGATCATACAAGATTTTTACAACCCCCTGTCCCCCTTGAATAAAAGGTAGGTTGTCCAGAGGAATGGGGTGGCGGTGGTAGACATCTCACTGCCCATTCCAGGACAAAGAGGCGGCTGTGTCTGACTTTGTCTCACCCCTCAAAATGTGGTGTTCACACATCCAGCAAATTTTTTCTCCTGTTTGGAGTGTGTCCCTTTTGAGATGGGTCTCCCCTACTTCTGCACCCCGCCTCTAGTATTTCCTCGGTCCCCTCATTTTGCTGCTTCCGTGGAAGGAAAAGAGAATGTGGGAAAAACATCGGAGCAAGGTGATGTCTGGAGAGCGCCCAGTAAGTGCTCCGGGGAAAAGTCTTTTTTTTCCTCTAGAATTCACGCGCCCAGCAAATTCTTTCTCTCTGCAGAGAGAGGGAAGTAGGGAGGGGCCTAGGGGGTGGCGGGACCTCTCCGAACACACACACACCTCATTTATTATCTTACACGGAGTCTCTTTCTCTGCCGCAGGTACGAATTTGGCCCTGCCATCTTCCTTGGCTGGGCAGGTGCTGCCCTGTCGCTGCTTGGGGGCGGAATGCTTTCTTGCTCATGTCCGGGAGATTCCTCCGGATATAAGAACCGCCAGTATCCTGCCGCGAAGCCCATCTCCAAACCCCCTAGTAGCCGAGAATATGTCTAGATGCCCCAGGCCACTGCCAAGACCCATGGGTCGCTGAACCTGGAACAGCCTGGATTTTGCTGCCCAGTTGGGTATATTTAGACTTTTAAATTCCCCTCTCATGGGGTCCTTCCCACCCCCAACTTTTAACCTGTTTTATTATTCCTTCGATTGAATCAGTTGATTATATTTTATTTTTGAAATAGGGATCCTATTTTAAGTAGAGATATTTTAATGTTTTCATTGGGGATCTGCCCTGAAGGGAGGAGTTAATTCCTTGGTGCATTTTTCTCGAGCTGCCCAAGGAAGGATTGGAGATGGAAGACTCCCATTAAATCCATTGGACCCAGGGGATTATGGGACTTGGAGTCCAGTGCATTTGGAGGCAATGAGATTGAGGAATAGCGCTATAGTGAGGTTTCCTGGGTGGGACCCCCTCACCCTTTTAATAAACTGATCCATCAGGAGAAGATAGCCTCTGGGTGGTCCTAAGCAAAGGTCGGATTGATCTAAAGAAAGCCCCCAACCATTGGGGGGAGTTTCCCCCCCCAAAAAAAACTTGGCATTTGGGATCTCTGCTACTTTTGACCCCCTAGAATTCATACACTGGCAGATGTTGACAAGACTGGCATCTTTGGGGGCAGGGAAATTTGACCCAGGGCAATGTTGTGAATCAAACATTCCAGCAACCAGTTTGCTGCCTGGTTGCTGGGTGGGTGTGACCATGCTGGGCATGGCCTACTGGTATTCTGGTTTAGTCATTTTCTGTTTAGTCATTTTCTGCCACTGGCCTCCCAGTGTCCGGAGGCCTCCCTCGGGTCTCCGGGAAGGTGAAAATGGCCTCCTTTGGCCTCTGGAGGCTCACCAGAAGCCAGAAATGGGCCCGTTTCCGGACTTCTGAAAGGCCCGTTCCTCCCCAAGCGTCCATGCACTTACCTGCATCAAAAATGGGCCGTGTGAAACCTGCTGGGACCAGCGGGGATGGGCGGGGCCAGCCGGTTGGTTCAAATACTGGTTTGGCAGAATCAGATACAAATTTAACAACCGGTTCATCCAAACCAGTCCAAACCGGTCTAATCCCACCCTCTTGACCCAGGGAAAGGGGTCTCCCTTCTCCATGGGGCAGCCCAGCCGAAAACTATAATTAACTCTTGGGAAGGCTGGTTGGAGACTTCAAACATAGCTTGGGTTGTGTAAATATGTACACTGACTCCCTGGGGAAACCTTGGGTTAAGCGAAGGGCCATTTTGATTTCGAGTCTATCTCTCAAAAATACGGATCGTTTTTACCCCCGCCCTTTAAATCCTCCCAATAAATATGTTCCCGGCTTTGATTGCAAAAATCATATTTTGGAGAAGAAGAAGAAAAAATTACCTTGAGTTACATTTGCTTGCTTGGATAGATTTTTAACTTTTTTTTTTTTTTTTGTGAGGGGGGGAAGGGAGCAGTTTGGAGGGGCTAATGCAAATTGGAATTAGGAAAGAAGGGATCCTTAAAGTAAAACCTAGCCTTATTTAAAACACTCATTCCTTCGGGTGCTGTGTGCGTTTTGTGTATTTTTTTTTTTTAAACGATTTGTATGACTTGCAATTGATGTATTTGTTTTGTATGTAATAAATAAGACTTGTTTTGGACAAAAACAAAACAAAACCTGCCTCGCTATAGACTTGATCGTAATGAAATTGTTTTGAAAACTCCCTAAAAACCAAGGCTGCAATTTTAGCAGAAGTTCAACTTGGATACGTCAAGAACAAATGGCCGTACTGACCTTTCAACCCCCCCTTCTTTTTTCATGGGCTAACTTTCTTAGTAAATTGTGGGAATGCAGCAGACAGAATATGCCTTGACTTCAGTTTAACAAAAAGTAAAAAATTAATCTATGAGAAGCTAAATTGTGGAGTCCTCCGAGAGTATCAAGGACCGCATAGTCCTCCTCCCCGCCCCCATTCATCCCAAATCCTCCTTTCTAGCACTGATGATGTTACCTGGCTGGGTCATGAAATGTCTGCAAGAAAGCAGTCCAGCTGAGAGAGCATTGAGAGCCTTCTCAGTTCAACCCTACATATATTCTGTTCAAGCTAAATTAATAACACGTTGAACATCCCAATTAAATGGAAATCTGATGTGGTGGCTGGGGAATTCTGGGAGTTGAAATCCACACAAACTTACTAAGATTGACAAACAGTGCCCTAGATAATGAAAATAAAATTCAAAAATAGGAAGAGATTTATCTGCACTGCTCAAAAAAATAAAGGGAACACGACAATAAGACATCCTAGATCTGAATGAATGAAATATTCTTATTAAATACTTTGTTGTTCATTACATAGTTGAATGTGCTGACAACAAAATCACACAAAAATTATCAACGGAAATCAAAAAAGCAGAGAAGCACAGAGCCGAAGACACAAGCCTGAAGATGATGAATGAGACTTCATTGAAATGTTGCCTAGATACTTCCAATCTTACACGGGAGAAAACCCGAATAACCAAAGATCCACATACAAATACCCGCGAGAACCTCAGAAATATAATAGCATTCTTCATTTTACACACACATACACACATGTATGTATGTATGTATGTATTTATGTATGTATGTAAAATGATCCAGACAGTACAACATCCATTGGTATTCATCTGGCTAGCATCCTGTCAGTGAGTGAGTTCAGGGCTGTTTGGAAACTGAAACAGTATTTGCCCTGTGAGCAAGAAGGAGACAGCAAGGGGCCTGGATGTGGCTTAGCTCAACTGTTCTGTATTAAAGCTGCTTGGTGCTCTGAACCTGAACCTGAACCTGAACCTCCTCTCCTCTGCTTGGGTTTTGCATTTGGAGCAGATTTTTTTTTCAGGCCGGGAGGGGGAATGGAACTCCTTAGCATCAGAGATTGTTAATAATAATAATAACAACAACATAGAAAATGCTAATGCTCTGGTGGTCATTTGGAAAACTCCTTTCTTAGTGAGCCCCTACAAGCCAAGAGGAACCTACGTGCCAAATTTCAAGTTTGTAGGCTTTACGGTTCTGGAGATTTTGTGATGATGCATGAGGGGTATTTCGCTTTTATAGATATAGAAGAAGATGTATATAATATATAACTTTATTGTCATTTTGCATGTACACTAATCACCATGCATTAAAATGAGATGTTGTAATTTACACTACATAAACATGACAAAATGAATAGATAAATACAAAATTAGGCATATATCCCCATACATTTCATGATGCAGAGAAACAATACAGTCTAAGTTCTGATGTATGAGTCAGGGGATTGGAAGGAGAGAGAGAGAGAGAGAGAAAGGAGCTGCGTTTATTTAATCCTAGATAAAAGAAACAGGATATCTGGACTGATAACACGGGCAGATTAGTCCCTGAACTTTGACTCACCAGATGCAAAATCTCCCCTCCCCCCCAAAAAAGGGTGTGGGTGGTGATTTTGCAACTGAATGCGGGGGAGGGGGGGGGACCCAAACTCTAATCCTTCTTAATCATGGCTTGTCCATAGTTACTGTGTGGTAATAATGGCAGTCGATAAGCGGAATCAATAAAACATAATAAATAAATAAAATGGAAGAGGAAGATGGCCAGGATGAATCTCTTAACAGTAGAAGATAGAAATATAGATATCTATCTATCTATCTATCTATCTTTCGAAGTGGGAGATGTTCATATTGGAGCCAAAAATCAAAAAGAAGAGGCAATCTTATTATCAGACAGTGAAGAGGAGGATGCTGTTATTCTAGAACCTGAAGTAACGCCAAATAACAGAACAAACCAAAAATCAGAAACCACAAAGAAAAAAACCAGTCCTGCAAAAATAAGAAAAAAAGAAGGGTTTGTTCAAAGTAATGAATCTTATTTTTTGTGTTTTCTGTTAAACTTTTCATGCTTAAAATAAACATTTGTATTATGCAATTCATCGGAATACTGTATGTGTCATTGTATATATTAATAATAATGTTCTAATAAACTTAATAATAATAATGATAATAAAAATAAAACATACACACATAATCGGAAGAGCAGCTGGGTGGGACACTGCCTGACTCACAGAAATGAGGATTCAAAACCCTTGGTTGTTTTTTTTTTACATTGCCACAAAATATAAAATAAAAGAGGCCGAGACTCTGGAAAGAGTGCCGAGAAGAGCAAGAAAAGAGGGGATTAGAGGACTGCAGAATAAAATATACGAAGCAGGGTTGCAGAAATTGGATGGATTCAATTTAATGAAAAGAAGGACTGAGGGGGACATGATGGCATCTTCCAATATTTGAGGGGCAGCCCCCCCAAAAAAGAGGAGACGGTCAAGTTCTCCTCCAAAGCACCCAAAGGAAGGAAAAGAAGCAACCTGGAATCCAGGAGAAACGTCCTGATAGTGAGGAAAATTAAGCAGGGGACCTGCTTGCCACCAGGAGTTGTGGGTGCTTCACCGCAGGAGGTTTTTAAGAAGAGACTGGACAGCCATTTATCTGAAATGTTATATGGCTTCCTGCCTGAGCAGGGGGTTGGACTAGATGCCCTCTAGGGTCCCTTCCAACTCTGCTATTCTGTTCCACTATTTCTAGAAAAACAGCGCCCTCACATGGCCCACATAGGTATAGACAGCCATAGACAATGGACTCATAGTCCACCAGTGTTTCTCAAAATCTGGCGATGCATTTGGCCAGTTAATGTTGCTAATCTTTCAAGTTCCAAGTCACCCAGCTGGCTTTTGTGCCTAAGGCGGGACTAGAACTCCCATTCTCCTGGTGATTGGCCCAAAGTCCCCCAACTGAGTTTCCTGTTTAAGGAGGGACTAGAACTCCCATTCTCCTGGTGATTGGCCCAAAGTCCCCCAACTGAGTTTCCTGTTTAAGGAGGGACTAGAACTCCCATTCTCCTGGTGATTGCCCAAAGTCCCCCAACTGAGTTTCCTGTTTAAGGAGGGACTAGAACTCCCATTCTCCTGGTGATTGGCCCAAAGTCCCCCAACTGAGTTTCCTGTTTAAGGAGGGACTAGAACTCCTATTCTCCTGGTGATTGGCCCAAAGTCCCCCAACTGAGTTTCCTGTTTAAGGAGGGACTAGAAATCCCATTCTCCTGGTGATTGGCCCAAAGTCCCCCAACTGAGTTTCCTGTTTAAGGAGGGACTAGAAATCCCATTCTCCTGGTGATTGGCCCAAAGTCCCCCAACTGAGTTTCCTGTTTAAGGAG
This sequence comes from Hydrophis major, assembly GCA_033807585.1. Classification (NCBI taxonomy): domain Eukaryota; kingdom Metazoa; phylum Chordata; class Lepidosauria; order Squamata; family Elapidae; genus Hydrophis; species Hydrophis major. The sequence goes on along the minus strand of JAUCBL010000097.1, from coordinate 102,176 downwards.
GGACTAGAACTCCCATTCTCCTGGTGATTGCCCAAAGTCCCCCAACTGAGTTTCCTGTTTAAGGAGGGACTAGAACTCCCATTCTCCTGGTGATTGGCCCAAAGTCCCCCAACTGAGTTTCATGCCTAAGGCAGGACTAGAACTCCTATTCTCCTGGTGATTGGCCCAAAGTCCCCCAACTGAGTTTCCTGTTTAAGGAGGGACTAGAACTCCCATTCTCCTGGTGATTGGCCCAAAGTCCCCCAACTGAGTTTCCTGTTTAAGAAGGGACTAGAACTCCTATTCTCCTGGTGATTGGCCCAAAGTCCCCCAACTGAGTTTCCTGTTTAAGGAGGGACTAGAAATCCCATTCTCCTGGTGATTGGCCCAAAGTCCCCCAACTGAGTTTCCTGTTTAAGGAGGGACTAGAACTCCCATTCTCCTGGTGATTGCCCAAAGTCCCCCAACTGAGTTTCCTGTTTAAGGAGGGACTAGAACTCCCATTCTCCTGGTGATTGGCCCAAAGTCCCCCAACTGAGTTTCCTGTTTAAGGAGGGACTAGAACTCCCATTCTCCTGGTGATTGGCCCAAAGTCCCCCAACTGAGTTTCCTGTTTAAGGAAGGACTAGAACTCCCATTCTCCTGGTGATTGGCCCAAAGTCCCCCAACTGAGTTTCCTGTTTAAGGAGGGACTAGAACTCCCATTCTCCTGGTGATTGGCCCAAAGTCCCCCAACTGAGTTTCCTGTTTAAGGAGGGACTAGAACTCCCATTCTCCTGGTGATTGGCCCAAAGTCCCCCAACTGAGTTTCCTGTTTAAGGAGGGACTAGAACTCCCATTCTCCTGGTGATTGGCCCAAAGTCCCCCAACTGAGTTTCCTGTTTAAGGAGGGACTAGAACTCCCATTCTCCTGGTGATTGGCCCAAAGTCCCCCAACTGAGTTTCCTGTTTAAGGAGGGACTAGAACTCCCATTCTCCTGGTGATTGGCCCAAAGTCCCCCAACTGAGTTTCCTGTTTAAGGAGGGACTAGAACTCCCATTCTCCTGGTGATTGGCCCAAAGTCCCCCAACTGAGTTTCCTGTTTAAGGAGGGACTAGAACTCCCATTCTCCTGGTGATTGGCCCAAAGTCCCCCAACTGAGTTTCCTGTTTAAGGAGGGACTAGAACTCCCATTCTCCTGGTGATTGCCCAAGTCCCCCAACTGAGTTTCCTGTTTAAGGAGGGACTAGAACTCCTATTCTCCTGGTGATTGGCCCAAAGTCCCCCAACTGAGTTTCATGCCTAAGGCAGGACTAGAACTCCTATTCTCCTGGTGATTGGCCCAAAGTCCCCCAACTGAGTTTCATGCCTAAGGCAGGACTAGAACTCCTATTCTCCTGGTGATTGGCCCAAAGTCCCCCAACTGAGTTTCCTGTTTAAGGAGGGACTAGAACTCCTATTCTCCAGGTGATTGCCCAAAGTCCCCCAACTGAGTTTTCTGTTTAAGGAAGGACTAGAACTCCTATTCTCCTGGTGATTGGCCCAAAGTCCCCCAACTGAGTTTCCTGTTTAAGGAGGGACTAGAACTCCCATTCTCCTGGTGATTGGCCCAAAGTCCCCCAACTGAGTTTCCTGTTTAAGGAGGGACTAGAACTCCTATTCTCCTGGTGATTGGCCCAAAGTCCCCCAACTGAGTTTCCTGTTTAAGGAGGGACTAGAAATCCCATTCTCCTGGTGATTGGCCCAAAGTCCCCCAACTGAGTTTCCTGTTTAAGGAAGGACTAGAACTCCCATTCTCCTGGTGATGGGCCCAAAGTCCCCCAACTGAGTTTCCTGTTTAAGGAGGGACTAGAACTCCTATTCTCCTGGTGATGGGCCCAAAGTCCCCCAACTGAGTTTCCTGTTTAAGGAGGGACTAGAACTCCTATTCTCCTGGTGATTGGCCCAAAGTCCCCCAACTGAGTTTCCTGTTTAAGGAGGGACTAGAACTCCCATTCTCCTGGTGATTGGCCCAAAGTCCCCCAACTGAGTTTCCTATTTAAGGAAGGACTAGAACTCCTATTCTCCTGGTGATTGGCCCAAAGTCCCCCAACTGAGTTTCCTGTTTAAGGAGGGACTAGAACTCCTATTCTCCTGGTGATTGGCCCAAAGTCCCCCAACTGAGTTTCCTGTTTAAGGAGGGACTAGAACTCCCATTCTCCTGGTGATTGGCCCAAAGACCCCCAACTGAGTTTCCTGTTTAAGGAGGGACTAGAATTCCCATTCTCCTGGTGATTGGCCCAAAGTCCCCCAACTGAGTTTCCTGTTTAAGGAGGGACTAGAACTCCCATTCTCCTGGTGATTGGCCCAAAGTCCCCCAACTGAGTTTCCTGTTTAAGGAGGGACTAGAACTCCCATTCTCCTGGTGATTGCCCAAGTCCCCCAACTGAGTTTCCTGTTTAAGGAAGGACTAGAACTCCTATTCTCCTGGTGATTGGCCCAAAGTCCCCCAACTGAGTTTCCTGTTTAAGGAAGGACTAGAACTCCCATTCTCCTGGTGATTGGCCCAAAGTCCCCCAACTGAGTTTCCTGTTTAAGGAAGGACTAGAACTCCTATTCTCCTGGTGATTGGCCCAAAGTCCCCCAACTGAGTTTCCTGTTTAAGGAGGGACTAGAACTCCTATTCTCCTGGTGATTGGCCCAAAGTCCCCCAACTGAGTTTCCTGTTTAAGGAAGGACTAGAACTCCCATTCTCCTGGTGATTGCCCAAAGTCCCCCAACTGAGTTTCCTGTTTAAGGAGGGACTAGAACTCCCATTCTCCTGGTGATTGCCCAAGTCCCCCAACTGAGTTTCCTGTTTAAGGAAGGACTAGAACTCCTATTCTCCTGGTGATTGGCCCAAAGTCCCCCAACTGAGTTTCCTGTTTAAGGAGGGACTAGAACTCCTATTCTCCTGGTGATTGGCCCAAAGTCCCCCAACTGAGTTTCCTGTTTAAGGAGGGACTAGAACTCCCATTCTCCTGGTGATTGCCCAAGTCCCCCAACTGAGTTTCCTGTTTAAGGAAGGACTAGAACTCCTATTCTCCTGGTGATTGGCCCAAAGTCCCCCAACTGAGTTTCCTGTTTAAGGAGGGACTAGAACTCCTATTCTCCTGGTGATTGGCCCAAAGTCCCCCAACTGAGTTTCCTGTTTAAGGAGGGACTAGAACTCCCATTCTCCTGGTGATTGGCCCAAAGTCCCCCAACTGAGTTTCCTGTTTAAGGAGGGACTAGAACTCCCATTCTCCTGGTGATTGGCCCAAAGTCCCCCAACTGAGTTTCATGCCTAAGGCAGGACTAGAACTCTATTCTCCTGGTGATTGGCCCAAAGTCCCCCAACTGAGTTTCATGCCTAAGGCAGGACTAGAACTCCCTGTCTCCTGTGTGACACACCTGGAATTTGTCTCCTGCGCATAAACTCTCAGTGTAGGTGAAAGCTAGAAGTGATAAATCAGAATCATAAGTCATCCTAAAAATACATTCATCCTAAATCATAGGATACAACACTGAGTGATCGCCCCGGGAAACTAAAGAAAGAAATTTGAATCGGTTTATAATAGTGATCAATAATTATTAATCATAATTATGAACAGATAAGAATCCTAAATAATTCAGGTAAGTTCGTCTATTGTTGGGAAATCTTGGTCCCTCTAACGGAGCCGAGCTCTTGTGTGGTCATCATTCTCCTTGACCCCCCCAGGCCGGTCAGTCAGGGCCCTCCAAGGAAAGAAACTTGTGACCCAGAAATCTTCACACTTTTAAAACCTCCCTTAAAATTTTTATTTTAAAGATTATAAAAGGGTGTGGGTGATTGTCAATTCCTGATAAAAGCCAGGCTGCCTCTCTATAAAAGTTTTATTTGGGGCCAAATCGGTCACATCCTCAAGTTTTGCACCTTTGTTCTAGCCGGCCTTGGTGGGGGAAGCTAAGATTGGTACTTGGAAAGGAGACCACAAAGAAATCTCAGGGCTTTGAAGGAAAAGGTTGAAGGAAATCAATCCAAATCCTTGCACTTCTTTTTTTTAATCAATCTATATAAAAGCGAAAGACCCCTCACATATCATCCCAAAATCTCCAGAACTGTAAAATTGGGCCCGTATCTTCGGCTTCTAGGGGCTCACTAAGAAAGGATTTTTCCAAATGACCATCAGAGCATTTAGAGTATTTCCTATATTATTATTATTGTTGTTTTGTTGTTGTTGTTGTTATTATTATTATTATTTATTATTATTATTATTATTATTATTATTATTATTATTATTATTATTATTATTATTATTATTATTATTATTTATTATTATTATTAACAGGCTCCGATGCTAAGGGGCTCTACTCCCCCTCCCCACCTGAAAAAAAGAAATCTCTTCCAAAGGCAAAACACAAGCAGAGGAGGTTCAGGTTCAGGTTCACAGCACCAAGCAGCTTCAGTCCAGAACAGTTGAGCTAAGCCACGCCCAGGCTCCTTGCTGTTTCCTTGCTCACACAGGAAATATTGTTTCAGTTTCCAAACAGCCCTCCATTCACCCATTGACAATACACTAGCCAATATAATATTGTGTATAACATATAGAGATTCCATTTTTAGTTCAACAGTGTGTTGTCTGGGTACAAATATTTTTAGAAAAAAAGTGTTTACAACAATATTCATTAATTGGTTTTAGTTCTATATTAACAACAGTAATAATATTTGCTTATCCATTTTAATAAACCTCCCTCGTAGTCTTTTAGTTTGTTGTTTACAAAATTGTAAAAAGCACAAGTGGAATTGGTGCGTAGAAGGTTTTCCTCTTGTTTAATGTGATAATTGGTGCATTCAATCTTTATCTGGTGGCATAAATTTTTGTATCGGCTTTTGAACTTGGCAACATGACCAGATTTGTTTTTCCACCAAAGTGATCTCTTTTTGGATTGAAGTTCCCTTATTTTATGGGTAATCTGGTTTTTGTTTTGTTTTGGGAGTTGTTGTTGGTACATATAGTTTGAGGACTCTTTTGACTTCAAGTAAAACTATGTTGTAATGGTCTTCAACGGTATTGCATCCAGTGAATAGAGATCCCAAATTTTATAAAATTGTTTATCCTCTTGTTCTCTAATTTCAAATGTCAATCTACTCATTTCAGTACATCCCAATATTTTCTTAATAACTTCCTCCTGTGATGGTATTTTCTCATTTTTCCAGTTTTTAGCAAATATAATCCTAGCTGCTGTTAATACATTTACAATCAGGTATTTCAAGTCTTTACTATATATTTCAGGTAAAATTCCCAATAAAAATATTTCTGGTTTCAAATCTATATGCTTTTTTGTCATTTTTTCCAACTATGTGTGGATTTTAGTCCAGTGTTTTTTAGCATCCACACAAGTCCACCAGATATGGTAATATGAGCCAGGTATCTGATGACATTTCCAACATTTTTCAGATTTATTCTTGAACATTCTTGCTATTCTTGTCAGGGGAAAGTGCCGCCTGTAAAACATCTTATACAAATTTTCTTTATATGCTGTTGACATTGTCATTTTATAATTTTGAGACCACATTTTTTGCCATTTCTCTAAATCAATCCCATATCCAAAATTCTTCCCTCAAGCAATCAAAGTTTCTTTAACTTGTTCTTCTTCTAGCTTAATTTCTAATAAATATCCATACAATTTTTAATCACCTTTTCATCAGTACCTGTCAAATCTTATCTAAGTCAGTCAATTTATCATAGAAACCTTCTGTTTTAGAATCTTTATCATACCTTGAATGTATTTGCACATATGAAAACCAATTCATCTTTATACCTTGTTCCTCTAGTTTTTGTATAGATTTAAGTTCATCCTTTTCATTCAATATTTCACCATATCTAACTGTTTGTTCCTTTTTATATATTATAGGATAAGAAAATGCTTCAATAGTTGATAGCCAGACTGGAATTTTCAAATAACATTGTCTTTTAATCTTCTCCCAATTTAACCACAGAGACTCCCGTATATAATGTCTTCTAAAGTACCCGTGTGTTTTAGTTCCTTTTATACCATAGAAAAGCATGCCACCCCAACAACAGATCATGTCCTTCTAATGTCAACAATCTAGTATTTCTTAAAGTTATCCATTTCTTAACCCACATCAAATTTGTAGCTTGATAATACAACTCCCAATTAGGCAAACCAAATCCTTCTCTTATTCTAGCATCTTGCAAAAGTTTTAACTTTATTCTCGCTTTCTTACCTTGCCATATATATTTCAACACAATTTTATTTAAATCTTCAAAGTAGTCTTTTCCAAGCCTAATTGCAATTGTTTGAAACAAATATAAAATTATGGGTAATATATTTATCTTAATTGTTGATATTCTCCCTATTAATGACAGTTATAAATTTTCCCATTTCGCCAAATCTAGCGCTATCTGCTGTTTAAGTTTGATATAATTATTCTCTTTTAATGTACTGCATCTTGCTGTCAAGTATATCCCCAAGTACTTGATCTTATTCGTGACCTGAATTTTCAATAGGTCTGCCAATTCTTCCTTTTGTCTTGATAGCATATTCTTTGTCAAGATCTTTGTCTTATCTTTATTTATTTTCAAACCAGCCACCTTTCCATATGTCTCTATCTTTTTTTTCAATTTTGATGCTGTTTCTAGTGGGTCTTCTAAGATAAAAACCAGATCATCTGCAAATGCTTGCAACTTAAATTCTTCCTTTTTAATTTTCATCCCTTTTATATTCTTTTCATCTCTAATATTTCTGTTTAGCACTTCCAAAGCTAACACAAACAACAGAGGTGATAGTGGGCACCCTTGTTCCTTTTCTTATATCGATAGATTCAGTCAGTTCTCCCTCTATCATTACCTTTGCCAACTGCTTATGATATATAGCTTCTATTGCTTGAATAAATTTTCTAGCAAAGCACATCTGTTCCAGCAGTAATAACATGAATCGCCAATTCACATTATCATATGCCTTCTGTGCATCTAGAAATATCAAAGCCATTTGTTTTTCGGGATGTGCCTCGTAGTATTCCAAAGTGTCTGAGATTACTCTCATATTGTCTTTGATTTGTCTCTTTGGCAGAAATCCATTTTGGTCAGGATGGATAAAATTATTTAAATATTTTTAAAGTCTTTCTGCCAATATTGAAGAAAAGATTTTATAATCTGTGTTTAGTAGGGAGATAGGTCTGTAGTCCTTGATTTGTAATGGATCGGTCTCCTCTTTTGGAACAAGTGTGATATAAGCTTCTGACCATGATTTAGGTATCCTCTTCTTTAACATAACTTCATTCATAATTTCTAGCAATGGAAAATTCAATGATTCTTGTAATGTTTTGTAAAATTCTGCCGGAAGTCCATCTGGGCCTGGTGCCTTTCCGTTATTAGCTTGTTTTTTGGGCTCTGGTTTACTCACGGTTATTGGTGCAGGCGGCAGCTGTAAAAGTGATTTCTGGTGCAGGTGGTGGCTTTATAGGGAGGTGGTGCTCCAGGAGCGAGAGACTCACCTTCCTAGTTGGGCGCCGCCATCTCGCTTCTACTGCCTCGCCTCTGGTCGTGCCGGAGCCGCCGCCACCCCCCCCGGCAGCCCCCAGCAGGATGACAGCCACGCTGCGCTTGGAGGAAAGGCTCAAGGACTCGCCCCGCTTCAGGTGGGAGGCATGCATCGGTGCCAGGCGGTGGCAGGAAGAGGGAGTGGGCACCATCAGGTGCTCTGCCTGTCTGGCTAGGCGGGAAGAGGGGAGGAGATGCCACTCGCCTGCCTGCCCCCTCCCTTCCAATTGGGGGAGGGTCCCCAAGTTTCTGCAGCCCAAGTTGGGGGGGCTGGGGGGGAGGTGGGAGGAAAGGGGGCAACGACCCCGTCTCCCTCTCCTATTTCTCTCCCCCTTCCTCATCTTTCTTTTACCTCCCCCATCCCCTCATCTCTCCCCTACCCTCCTCAATTCCTCCCTATCTGCCCCATCTCCCCTCTCCCTCTCCCTGTCCTCTCATCTCGCCCTATTTTATTTATTTATTTATTTAGTTAGTTAGTTAGTTATTTCGCCTTACAGTAAAGATCATCCACATTGTAACTCTCTTCATATCTCCCTCTCAATCTAATCTTCTAATGGAAAATATTACGGGGTGGGTTGGACTAGATCACCTCCAAGGTCCCTTCCAATTCTGATTATCTGTGAAGCCCCAAGCCTTGGAAACTTCAAAAGTGCAGCAAAATTTTACCTTTGTTCAGCGTTGGCAATTTGTTTGGGGTGGTGGTGGTCCGAAAACAGTTGTGGTTGTTTGATTTCCGCTTTTCGTGAATCAGAACGAAAGTTTTGGCAACTGTTGACCGAGGTGGTGTGACGTTTTCCTGAACTTTTTGTGCACTCAGTAACCCCAGGATTGAAGAAAATGCTGCCTGGATGTTATATTTATGCTTCCTTCCTCCAGATGTTTCAGGCTGCAGAGTTCCTGTTAAAGCTGACTTGAAATCTTTTTTCAGGATTTTTACATCTAAACTGACTTGAAATATTTTGCAAGAACTTTAAATCTAAAAGACTTTTAAAATCTTTTGTGGGATTAAAATGCCAATGAACAAAGAAGAAGGAGAGGAAGGACGGCTCACGCAGCCCAGGCTCGTAGCAGCAGAATTTGGCAAAAGATGCCAGCGAAAACATGAAAGGCCTCTTATATGTTGGAAATAAAAGAGAGAGAGAGAGAGAGAGAGAGAGAAAATCAAACAGCTGCTTGATGAAAACAGAAAAATGTTTCGAAGTAGCAAAGAAAAGGCGGATTGATTCAAATCCATTTTTGTCTCCCATCAAAGCCCTCATGTTTGAGTGATAATAAAGCTGAACTTAAGATCTCTCTTTATCTCTACTCATTGGGACAGGTAAAGTGATAAAACTCCTGAATAATGGTGAAATTTCTGGGCAATGAAATCAGCAGTCTAATAACTGGCAAATTCTGGACAAAAAATAATAATAAGCTACTGATTTCTGGGGGGAAGAAAACTCCAATTCATTTATTATTGGAATCTGAAAGGTTTCATCAGGATTAACGCTCCTGTTATTCCGTACAAATACATGGCTGGGAAAAAAATGATAAATCAGCTTATTGATTTAAAGCCAGAAATATTTCTATCCCCCCCAAAAAAATATAGTAAAGGAAATGCATATTTAGTTATTCATATATTAACGAGAATTGTATTTGCGCAAAGCTGGAAAAGTGAAGAGATACCTACAGATGAGAATGTGGTTAAGAAAATATTAGAATATGCAGAAATGAATAGACGAACGTTGGCAATTAAGGAGAAAGAGCAAACTGTATACTATACGACATGGGATTTATTTTATCAATGGGTTCAACAACAAAATTGGAAGTTAGAAGCAGGGGAAACAAAATAAAGAAGATATTATGATTGGCAGGTTGAATATTATTCCTTTCATGCTATTGGAATTAATACCAATATAATGAATGATGTTGCAAATTTGGATGATGGTTCAACAAAGATATTTGTGTGCCCAGACGACACGCTGTTCCAGTGAAGATGGAATAATAATAATAATAATAATAATAATAATAATAATAATAATAATAATAATAATAGAGAAAAAGATTAACGCTCCCATGTTGTTGTTGTTTTTTTTAAAGAAAATGGCACTCACTTTAGTAGAGGGTGGGAATTCAGTGGATAAACTACGCCTGAAAGCATTCAAAAGAATATGGGATGATATTATGTTTTAACAAAGGAATTACTATGGGCATGGCTGTTAGGGGGTGCAAAATCATAAACTCCAGCCGCATGACCAAGGAATGCTGCAAATGTCCACAAATACAATCTGGTTGCCAAGAGCCCACAATGCAATGACATAAATTCAGAGGCATGGTGGAGTGGCCAGCCCATCACCACTTTAAATCCAGGTTGTAAGTAGTTTCAAGGGAGTCCTTGACTTACAACAGTTCATTTAATGACTTAATGAAAGTTGGCACAATGGCACTTATGACCATTAGTGGTTGGCACCAGTTCAGCTGAACCAGTAGTAAAAAACAAACAAACCCTCCAGGATCAGCTGAGAGGATAAAAGGCCAAAAAGTTACCGGTTTGGACCATTTCAGCTGAATGAGTAGTAAAAAAACCTCTCCAGGATCAGCTGAGAAGATAAAAGACCAAAAAGCTACCGGTTTGGACCGGTTCAGCTGAACCGGTAGTAAAAAAAAACCCTCCAGGATTAGCTGAGAGGATAAAAGGCCAAAAAGCTACCGGTTTGGACCGGTTCAGCTGAATGAGTAGTAAAAAAACCTCTCCAGGATCAGCTGAGAAGATAAAAGACCAAAAAGCTACTGGTTCGGACTGGTTCAGCTGAACCGGTAGTAAAAAAAAACCCTCCAGGATTAGCTGAGAAGATAAAAGACCAAAAAGCTACCGGTTTGGACCGGTTCAGCTGAATGAGTAGTAATAAAACCTCTCCAGGATCAGCTGAGAAGATAAAAGACCAAAAAGCTACCGGTTCGGACTGGTTCAGCTGAATCGGTAGTAAAAAAAAAACCCCTCCAGGATTAGCTGAGAGGATAAAAGGCCAAAAAGCTACCAGTTTGGACTGGTTCAGCTGAATCGGTAGTAAAAAAAAACCCTCCAGGATTAGCTGAGAGGATAAAAGGCCAAAAAGCTACCGGTTTGGACCGGTTCAGCTGAATGAGTAGTAATAAAACCTCTTCAGGATCAGCTGAGAAGATAAAAGACCAAAAAGCTACCGGTTCGGACTGGTTCAGCTGAACCGGTAGTAAAAAAAAACCCTCCAGGATTAGCTGAGAAGATAAAAGACCAAAAAGCTACCGGTTTGGACCGGTTCAGCTGAATGAGTAGTAATAAAACCTCTTCAGGATCAGCTGAGAAGATAAAAGACCAAAAAGCTACCGGTTCGGACTGGTTCAGCTGAATCGGTAGTAAAAAAAACCCCCTCCAGGATTAGCTGAGAGGATAAAAGACCAAAAAGCTACCGGTTTGGACTGGTTCAGCTGAATCGGTAGTAAAAAAAAAACCCTCCAGGATTAGCTGAGAGGATAAAAGGCCAATAGGGGTGGTTAGGTCACACCTAGCTTTTTGTTTCCTCATCCTCTCAGCTTTCTGGTTTGTTAGGGATGTGCACATTAAGGGTGCGTGCATGTGCACCCAAACCCCACTGAACCAATAGCGACTAAGTCAGAATCCCACTACTGAGGACCATGTCTCACACGTCTGGCCGTTCTAGCATTCCCCTGGTCCATTCACGTGCTTGGCGGCTGATTCGCCCTTACAACGGCTGCCACGATCCCTTTCCCCACCGCGTTGTGACCGAATAAAAATGCAATGATTCAGTTAATGGCAGGCAGCGAGGAGGCAAGCCGTCCAAACCGGGGGTGGGGGCCAAAATCGGCTTCGCCAACGTTCTCCCTTAAGCTGCCACCTATGTTTTGGGGCTCCCCCACAGCTGTAGGGCTCCCAGGGTCTCTTGCAAGATTGGTTGCTAAGCGAGCGTTCGCACGAGGAGGACTCTTCCTCCCACCCCATCCCAAAATCGTCCAGGAGTTCCAGGAAAAATGATTGACGGGGATTTTGGAGAATGGAAGAGGAAGTGAAAGTGCCCAGGAATTTATCTCACCTCCCTTCCCTCCCCTTCCCCCCTTCTCCTCCTCCCCACTCCAGTCAGGAGGGAGGGAGGAACTTCCTCAGAGCCCCGAATATTCTTAAATGAAAGCGAGAAAGAGGAACAAAAACCCCGTCACCTTCCATCACAATCTCCTCTTCAACAGCTTCTCCCAGAAACCGACCGGTGCTCCCTTGCTCAGGGTCTACGATGATGAAGAACCCTGGGGTCACAGCAAACTTCGGAGCAGCCACCTCTACTGTGGACATAAGAAGGTGAGTTTTGAGCCCTGGGGGGCTTTCCTTCTGGACTGACCCATTGTTTAGATGAATTTAACAGGGTGGGAAGGGACCTTGTAGGTCATCTAGTCCAACCCCCTGCCGTCAACTATTGGAAGGCTGCTCTCCTGTCTCCCCTGGACCTTTTGTTCCTTAATCAGATTAAAATCAGATGAACAGAGTTGGAAGGGAACTTGGAAGTCATCTAGTCCAACCCCCTTCTGCCCTCAAATATTGGAAGACTGCTCTCCTATCTCCCCTGGTCCTTTTGTTCCTTAAAATCAGATGAAAGTCAGGTTAACAGAGTTGGAAGAGACCTTGGAGGTCATCTAGTCCAACCCCTCACCCAAGTAGGAGATTCTACACCCTTTCTGACAAATAGCAGTCCAGCCTCTTCTTTTTTACATTGTTTGGTAACCAAATCATCATTTGCTAAGCCAACTTCACTGCTCTTGCTTGAACCGTGTGCTGAAGCAGGACATTGAAGAGTGAGTTTGCAGGGTAGCCTCAGCCAGCCAGAGGTTGGGGGGGGGTGTGTCTCCGAATGTGGCTCCTTTAAGATGCGTGGACTTCAACCCCCAGAATTCCCCAGAAGGCCATGCTGTCTTTGGGAATTCTGGGAGTTGAAGTCCATAGGTCATAAAAGGGCAGGTACAGCTGGCTGGGGAATTCTGGGAGTTGAAGTCTAACAAGTCTTAAAGGGGCCACATTTGGAAACATCCCCCCACTCACCCCCGCCTTAGTGCATTCACTCCTGGTGGGCCTGAAGGACTCCAGCTCCCATCGTCCTCAGTCAGGGGTGTCCACCAAGCCTGGTTCAAAGAGTCAAGATGGCCGAGCTTCAATGGCAGCTTTTCAGCTGGCATCTGGACTTGTTTTGGCCACCACCCTGGCAAACATGGGTGCCGGGAGCTGAGGATTATGGGAGCAGAGGTTCATGCCTTTGGCAGAAGCTCTTTAGCTGTTTACTCCCAATTCTATCCTGGTGAGCTCCCAATTGCTGGAAATCTTTGAGGTTTATTCCTCCCTCCCTCCCTTCCTTTCTACCTTCCTTCCTTCCATCCATCATTCCTATCTTCCTTCCTTCCTTCTTTCCTTTCTCTCCTTCTTGCCTTCCTTCCTTTTTTTCTTCCTTCCTATCTTCCTTCCTTCCTTTTCTGTCTCCCTTCCTTTTTTCCTTTCTGTCTCCTTCCTGCCTTCATTCTTTCTTTCTTCCTTTCCTTTTTTTCTTTCCTTCCTTCCTTCTTTCACTCTCATTCCTTCCTTCCTATCTTTCTTCCTTCTTTCCTTTCTCACTCCGTCCGTCCTTCCTTCTTTCTTTTCTCTCTCTTTACTTCCTTTTTTCCTTTACCTCTCATTCCTTCCTTCCTATCTTCCTTCCTTCTTTCCTTTCTCTCTCCTTCCTATCTTCCTTCCTTCCTTCTTTCTTTCCTTTCTCTCTCCGTCCTTCTTTCTTTTCTTTCTCTCTCCGTCCGTCCTTCTTTCTTTCCTTTCCCTCTTCTTCTTTCCTTCCTTCCTTCCTTCCTATCTTCTTTCTTTCCTTCCTTTCTTCTTTCCTTTCTCTCTTTTCTTCCTTCCTTCTTTCCTTTCCCTCTCCTTCCTTCCTTCGTTCGTTCGTTCCTTCCTATCTTCCTTCCTTCTTTCCTTTCTCTCTCCTTCTTATCTTCCTTCCTTTCTTCTTTCTTTCCTTCCTCTCTCCATGCTTCCTTCCTTCTTTTCTTTCCATTTCCTTCCTTCCTTCCTATCTTCCTTCCTTCCTTCTTTCTTTCCTTTCTCTCTCTGTCTTTCCTTCCTTTCCTTTCCCTCTCCTTCCTTCCCTTCTTTCCTATCTTCCTTCCCTCTTTCCTTCCTTCCTCTTTCCTTCCTATCTTCCTTCCTTCCTCCGTTTTTTATTTTTTTCCTTCCCTTCCCTTCCTTTCTCTCTCCTCCTTCCCTCCCTCCCTCCCTTCTATCCTGCCTTTCTTAATGCCCCCCTTCTAAGGAGATCTTTCTCAACCTTTGCCACTTGAGGATGGGTGGATTTCCACTTCCAGAATTCTGGCTGGGGGGAATTCTGGGAGTTGAAGTCCAGCCAACTTCAAGCCACGAAGGTTGTGAAACACCGAGCTGCTTCCAATTTACAGTGTGTGTGTTTATTTTTTAATTTTGGCAAATTGTATACTCTGGAACGAAATAATATTGACAGAGCAAAGGTCCCGTGGGGAAAGGGAAGGACAAACGTGGCCCCATTGCTTACTCCTGCAGGCTGGTCACTCCTGCTCAGGCCAGCGCTGCTTTCGCAGCAGCCCTACATGCATTTAGTGCCGAACCATCGCTGGGCCCAAACTTTGCCCAGGACAGCTGCCTAACCACAGTTGGCAGGTGTGACCTGTAGGTGCCACGAAGGAAAGAGAAGGAGAAGCGGGGCAGCATGGCAACTTCCGTGGTCAAGTGAGTAGCCAGGATGTGGTCAGGGCCTTCCTCCTTCCCCCCCAATCCACGAGTCCCAAAGAGAGAGGTGCACTGTGGGGGAATCACGGAATTATGGAGTCGGAAGGGACCTTGGAGGTCATGCAGTCCAACCCCCTGCTGAAGCAGGAGACTCTGGAGAAATGGAGGCCCGATCTCTTCCTAAAAGCCTCCCCGGATGGAAGCAGCAGCCCATACCTTCTGGTGGCCAGCAGTGCCACGGGTTAATTCTCCTCCCTGTTAGGAAGTTTCTCCTTAGTTCCAGGTTGCTTCCCTCCCCCCCCCCCGTTGCTTCTGGTCCTGTGCGGGGTTGGACTAGATGACCTCCAAGGTCGCTTCCCACTCTTGTTATTCTAAATTCGGTTGTCCTGCCTTCCCCTTCTTTGCGGGGTGGTGCAGCCCCTCAGATACTGGAAAAGATTGCTCTCCTGTCCCCTCTCCTTCTCTAAATCCTTCTTTGCACTGAACTGGAAATACCCTGCTTGGCACTTTCAGAGAATCATCGAGTTGGAAGGGACCTTGGAGGTCATCTAGTCCAACCCTGGGGTGGGGGGGCTTCAAAAAATTTAGCAACTGGTTCTCGGCTGGGTGGGTCTGGCCTACTCGGCCTCCTGCACCACGGCAAGGGGGGGATTTATATTTATTTATTTAATTAATTAATTTGTCAAGTGATTATAAGATAACAGGTATAAGTATAAATATAGTTATGAATACATGAAATGGATACATATAAGAAAAACAAAAGAAACAATAGGACAGGGACAGTAGGGACGTTGGTGCGCTTATGCACGCCCCCTACAGACCTCTTAGGAAAGGGGTGAAGTCAATAGTAGACAGTCTAAGGTTAAAGGTTTTGGGGTTTGGGGAAGAAACCACAGAGTCAGGCAGAGTATTCCAGACATTGACCACTTTGTTATTCCTGAAGTCGTATTTCCTGCCATCAAGTTTGGTGCGATTAATCTTGAGTTTGTATCTATTGTTTGCTCTTGTGTTGTTATGGTTGAAACTGAAGTATTCATTGACAGGTAGGACATTGCAATGTATGATTTTATACAGTATACTTAGATCGGACCGAAGGCGGCGTAATTCAAGATTTTCTAGGTCTAGAATTTCGAGTCTGGTGGCATAAGGTATTCTACAACGAGTAGAGGAGTGGAGAACTCTTCTTGTGAAATATTTCTGGACTTTCTCAACTGTGTTAATATCAGATACATAATGCGGGTTCCAGACTGATGAGTTGTATTCAAGTATTGGTCTAGCAAATGTTTTGTATGCACTAGTTAGTACTGTGGACATAACATATTTAGATTTCAGCAAGGCATTCGACAGAGTAGACCACAACCTACTTCTTAGTAAGGTAGAAAAATGTGGAATAGATAGCACCACTACTAGATGGACTCGCAACTGGCTGACAAACCGTACTCAAGGAGTAGTCCTTAATGGGCCTAAGTCTCCATGGAGGGAAGGAAGCAGTGAGGTGCCACAAGGTTCCTCTTAGGCCCAGGACTCTTCCATATCTTCATTAACGACTTAGATGAGGGAATAGAAGGGGAACTTAGCAAATTTGCAGATGATACTAAGCTGGCAGGAATAGCCAACACCCAAGAAGATAGGCTCAAGATCCAGAGGGATCTTGACAGACTAGAACCCTGGGCCGTATCTAACAAAATGAAATTCAGTATAGAGGAAAGGAAAGTCCTACACTTAGGCAAGAAAAACTCAAAGGACACACATAGACTGGGTGAAACACATATAGACATATAGAAGAATCCAGGTTAATAGCAGTCACTGGAATAAGAGATCTTGGATTCTTAATGGACAACCAGCTAAATAGGAGCCAGCCGTGTGCAGCAGCAGCCAAAAAAGCTAATGCAATCCTAAATTGTATTAACAGAGGGATACAATCCCCGAAGGAGGAAGCTGACCACAGATATATTAACAATTACAGACCAATTTCACTCCTAAACACCGACTATAAAATATTTTCCTCTATTATAGCTAACAGACTAAAACAAGTTTTAAACCCATACATACATGAAGACCAAAATGGATTTCTCCCGACTAGACAGGTAAGGAATAATTTAAGAACAGTAATAGATGTCTTAGAATTTTCTGAAGCCCACCCTGAGAAACAATCCGCACTCATGTTTTTAGACGCAGAAAAGGCATTTGACAACTTAAATTGGCATTTCTTAATTCAAAAAATTTATAATATGAATTTAGGCACTAAATTCAAAAATATCATAAGAACAATTTACGATACACAGCAGGCCAATATCTTAATAAATGGGGAACACACAGGTCCAATAAAAATAGAAAAAGGAATTAGACAGAGTTGCCCTCTTTCACTTCTTCTCTTTATATTCGCTTTAGAAACACTCTTAACACGTATTAGGCAAAATCCCGAAATCAAAGGATTGAAGATTAAAACAGAAGAATACAAATTGCAAGCGTTTGCCGATGATATGGTTTTCTTTTTGGAGGAACCAATAGAAAAAGGATATACATTGATAAAAGAACTAGAACAATTTGGTGCAGTGGTAGGACTTAAAATCAATAGAAAAAAAAAAACAAAATTAATGACCAAAAACTTAACAGAAGACCAAAAAAAGGAATTAGAGGTAAGTATGGGAATACAGGTAACAAAGAAAGTTAAATATTTAGGAATATGGCTAACACCACAATGTAAGACACTCAAAGAGAATAACTATGACAAATTGTTGCAACAAGTAAAGAATGATTTAGAATCATGGAGTAGGTTGCAACTTTCACTATTGGGCAGGATTGCTTCTATCAAAATGAATATTTTACCAAAATTCTTATACCTATTTCAGACGATTCCAATTAAATTGCATAATTTTTTTTTTTAAGAACTTAATAAGATAATGCTCAAATTCATTTGGCAGGGAAAGAAATCTAGAATTAACGTAAAGGCATTACAGGATTTGAAGAGTAGAGGGGGATTAGCACTTCCAAATTGGGAACTATACTATACGGCAGCTGCTTTAGTATGGTTAAAAGATTGGGTGAACTTACTTAACAAAAGAACGCTATTATTAGAAGGCCACAACTTGCAGAGAGGTTGGCATGCCTTCTTATGGGAAGTGGGGAAACCCAATCAGTCATATTTTCATAGACACTTAATTAGAGATCCACTATTAACCAATTGGAAAAAAGTACGGAAAAAACACTATTTAAAAGTACCGATTTGGCTATCGACAATGGAGGCAATGGTTCACCCTAACAATTTAGACATCACAAAAATGATCAAATATAAAGACTTATTAGATGCACAAGGAAAATTGAAAACACGACAAGAACTACAAGAGCGAGGATTTAAAATCGATCAATGGGTATATCTCCAAATCCATAGTAGATATATACAAGATAATAAAGATTTTGGAATTAATAACAAACTTCAGCACTTAGATAAAATTTTACTAGGATCAAATAAAAAATATATATCTAAATTTTATAACTACCTACTGGAAATAGAATTAGAAGAAGAGACAGTCAAAGGGAATATGATAGCTTGGAGTTGGAATGTTGGACGGAATATCACTTTAACAGAATGGGAAAAGATTTGGAACAGAAATAATAAGATCACCAAATCCGCAGCTTATAAAGAAAATGCTTACAAAATGTTTTACAGATGGCACCTTCCTCCTTTGAGGCTAGCGAAGATGCACCCCAACACGAGTCCAAAATGTTGGAAATGTAAAATTATAGATGGAACCTTTTTTCGTATGTGGTGGTCGTGTAAGGAAACCCAGAATACTGGCAAAGAGTCAGAAGGTGGCTAGAAGAGATAACAAAAAAACAGATTGAATATAAACCAGAGTCCTTCCTGTTGGGAATTTTTGACAAACAGCTACCTAAAAAAGTGAAATATATAACAATACATATCTTAACAGCAGCCACACTAACGTTTGCTCAGTGCTGGAAATTACTTCACATACCTACCAAACAGATGATCATCCAGAAAATTTCAGACTGTGCAGAAATGGATAAACTAACCTTAGCCTTAAAAAATAAAGATTCTTCAATATATTACAACAATTGGAATTGCTGGTATGAATGGTTAGACCAAAGATAGACTATATATTATAAAGTAAAAAAGAATGGGACAAACTTATATGAGTGAGATCTAAATATAGATATGGATAAGATGCGCGTATATGATATAAAATAAGCAGAGAAAAGATCTTACAAACTGTGGAAAATGAGAATGTTTTTAACTGTTCACTTTCTCTCCTTTCTCTTTTCTTCTTTTGCTTTTCTTTTCGCGTTTCTTTCTTTTTCCTTTGTTCTTTTCTGCTTTTTCTATTTGTGTATGCGTTGTTGGTTTGTTTTTAATTGTAAACTCAATAAAATTTGTTTTTTTTTTTAAAAAAAAACGGGGATACAATCCAGATCAAGGGAGGGACTAATCCCACTCTGTAAAGCCTTAGTAAGACCACACCTAGAGTACTGCATCCAGTTTTGATCACCACACTATAAAAAAGATGTTGAGACTCTAGAAAAAGTTCAGAGAAGAGCAACCAGGATGATGAGAGGACTGGAAGGCTCAAACATACGACGAACGGTTGCAGGAACTGGGCCTGGCTAGTCTAGGGAAGAGAAGGACCAGGGGAGACATGATATTTGAGATGACCTACAAGGTCCCTTCCAACTCTGTTAATCTGACTTTAATCTGATTTTCATGAACAAAAGGACCAGGGGAGACAGGAGAACAGTCTTCCAATATTTGAGGGTGGGGGGTTGGACTAGATGACCTACAAGGTTCCTTCCAACTCTGATTATCTGTTATCTATTCGATTCAATTCTATATTCTATTTTATTCTTATTTCTATTCTGTTCTATTCTACATTCTATTCTATTACTCTATTCTGTATGGGGTTGAACTAGATGACCTCCAAGGTCCCTTCCAAGTCTGATGATCTGTTATCTGCCTGTCCCCCCCCTACAATTTCTCCCACCCACCCTCCCATCCACCTACCCACTTCTGCCCCTTCCCCCCAGCATGGATGCTTCCGAAGCCCCCATGCCGTCTGAGACGTACGAGAACTACCAGCCGGCCAATGTAGAGGAGTACGAAACGCACTTCGAAAAAGGTACTCGGAAGCAGATTGGGGGTGGGGGCAGTGAGGTGGGGGGTGGGTGAGTCCGCCGGTTTCACGACTGGTTTGGCGAGAGAAATCAGCTTCATGGCGTGATTGAAATGAGCTACAAAGCAGGACAGAAAACTGGAACTGAGGTGAGAATTTTAGCTAATGTTGTAAAATAAGATATGAGAACATGAATGGGGATTGGATAAGTTGAGCTTAATATTTAATAACGACAAGGGTGATGCAATAGGAAATTAAACAAATAAAATGAATAGGTAACTATAGTCAAACCTGGAACCACATGGCTTGCCAAGTGAGAATTTTTCATTTAAAAAATAAATAAAATGAAAACAGGGAGAAAATTGAATCATGGAATTATTAGGTGCTGTTTTAACTCAGAGGGCGGTAGGCATTTGGAGAGAGTAAGGTGGAAAATAAATATTGAAGAAGTATGAATTAATAGGAGTAGAATGCAAGGGGAGATGTGTGATATATTGGTGCCACATTGCTAATGTATTGTTGTTATATGTAGATTGAAATTTTAAAAAAATTGGGGACAATATAAGCTGATCATCGGCACTCCTGTTTGCTGGAAGCATTTCACCACCCATGGTGGCAGGACAGAGTCTTACAGATTCTTGCATCTTGTTTCTCTAACCCCACTTCACACATACACACCCTGCATTTCTGATCCTTGAAGGATGGGTAGGAGTGTGTGTGTGTGTGTGTGTGTGTGTGTGTGTCTTCAGGACATCCTTCTCTTCACCCACAGACTTCCCGTTGTTGAAGCCGTTCCTGCAACGCTTCTGTCCCACCAGTCGGCTCCTTCTGGTCTTAATGGTGTTCAGCGGTGCACTCATCCTCTCGATCACCATCCTGGGCATTCAAGGTGAGGGCGTCACCTGGACGAAAGCCGAGACACGTGGCTTGGGCAAGGCCCTAAGGGAGGAGGGGAAGGGGAGGCAGAGCGTGAAGCTGGAGAATGAGTTGCAAGACAGGAAGTCAACGGGAGAAGAGAAATGTGAATTGGTCCATGCGAAACCCCAAAGCTGCTGGGATGGTCCTCAACGGAGACAATCGTTGTGTTTTTGGGTTTAATCTGAGTATTGGGTATTGTAGGAATCGGCCAAAGCGAGGGGGCTGTTGCACATCATCTAGTCCAACCCCACCTATAAGTAGTCCTTGATTTACAATCATAATCGAAACCGTAGTTTCCGTCCTAATTGACTATGGATTTGAAGAAGAAAAATGTGGATTGGTCCATGTGGGAAGCCCACATGGGATGGCAATATATTCAAGCAACTGCTTTGGGTTTTGTTTTTTTTTAACCTGGGTTTCAGGTGTTGTAGGAATCTCTCTGTATAAGAGCGAAATGCATCATCATAAAATCTCCAGAACCGTCAAGCTGACCAACTTGAAATTGGGCACGGATGTTCCTTTTAGCTTCTAGGGGCTCTGTTCTGTTTTTAAATTGCTGGCTGAATACTTAAACAGTTAGATAAACTCTACCAAGGCTTCCGTACAATGTTTCTTTGTTGGATCATAAGGCATCCTCAAGGTATAACTCACGGTTACGTCAAGATTCATCTAATGTCCAGATCTTTGCATAGATGACTTCATAGTGTGAAAATATGGTTATCTTCATCCCATAATGATACAGCAGAGGAAGCTCCAACACGCTGCTGGGTCCAGGCGTGAGTGAACAAAGTCAATTCAGTGATCAATCAGAAATACAGATGTAACCACATGACATGAACTACATTTCCCATGAAGCATTCCCTTAAGGGGACAGCTCCCATTCCCAATTGTATATATACTGTTTAACCAGCACAGGTTCACTAAGAAAGGATTTTTCCAAATGACATTCAGAGCATTAGTATTTCTAATATTTATATTTATAATTATTATTATTGTTGTTGTTGTTGTTACGCTCTGATGCTAAGGAGTTCTACTCCCCCTCCCCACCTGAAAAGAATTCTCTTCCAAAGGCAAAACACAAGCAGAGGAGAGGAGGTTCAGTTTTGGTTTCAGAGCTGCAAGCAACTGTAGCACAGAACGGTTGAGCTAAGCCACGCCCCAGGCTCCTTGCTGTTTCCTTCATGCTCATGCACCAAACACTGTTTAAGTTTCCAAATAGCCCTCTACTCTCTCGCTCTCTGCCTGAAAAAAAAAACTGTTCTAACTGCAGTTGAGCTGAGCCACGCCCTGGGCTCCTTGCTGTCTCCTTGCTTGCCCAGAAAATACTCTTTCAGTTTCCAAACAGCCTTCCACTCTCTCGCTCTCCGCCTGAAAATAAATCTGTTCCAACTGCAGTTGAGCTAAGCCACACCCCAGGCTCTTTGCTGTCTCCTTCTTGCTCGCCCACCAAATACTCTTTCAGTTTCCAAAGCGCCCTCCACCCTCTCCCACGCTTGACAGGACACTAGCCAGATGAATGCTGGGAGGCAGAGGCAGAATTTATTCCCCTCCTGGTTTTCCTTCCCCCAAAACGAAGCCCTGCCACATAGTCACCCCACTCCCTCAAATCTGCTTCCTCCTTCCCTCTCTTTACTCCAGATGTTCAGTTCAGCAGAAGTCTCCAGGGAACTCAGACAGGCTTGCAGAATATTACTCAGACGATCAAGCAGGAGTTCACCAGCCTCAAAGCCAAAAGTAAGGATCCGGAGAGGAGGGGGAGGGGAGAGAAGCAGCATGCAAGCCCCCCACCCCTTCCTTCCCCCCCCCACAGCCCCATCTCTGGGGCGACGCAGGGGTGGGATTCAAATTTCTTCACCACCGGTTCTGTGGGTGTGGTCTAATTGGTGGGTGTGGCTTGATGGTCATGTGACCGACTGGTCATGCCTTGTATGTAAATAGTGTATATATTTTTTTTATTTTATTTTTTTAAAAAGAGCAACTTTTACCCAGGATCAAGCAAAGCAGGCAGGCAGATTGAGTTGCTCGCAGAATCACAGATTCCCTCAGAGATCTATCTATCTGCAGTCTGCTCCCTGAGTGTGCAATGAAAAATAGGAGGTTCAGTCCTAAGGAAGGTTCAGCTCCGCTTTTAGATTAGCAAGAAAGCAAGAAAGCCAACCAGTTCCTGCTTCCTAGATAATCTAAATCTCCCGGCACAGCAGAACAGATGATGGTCGGGGGAGGAAAAAAGAAAGGAAAAATAGAAACTTAGCAGGTATTCTTCAGAGCTACTGGTAGCATCCCATCCTTAGGGCTACACTTTCCCTGGTGGGATATGGAATCCACCGGAATGGGGGTGTTGGATGGGGCCAGCTTTCTCTTGGGGAGGGTCATAAGGAGGGGTGTGATTTCTGCCAAGGGAGGAGGGGTCCTCCTTCTCGGCTCAGGGACCGTGGGAATGAGCCCAGCCCGCTCCAACTGGGCCCTCCTTCTTGTCCCCTTTAAGGGAACAGTACTGCGGGGAGACTGGAGAAGCTGAAGAAAACGTTGGAAAAGGAGGTCGATAGGATGTTGCACGGTCAGGATTTTTCAAGCCTTCTCCCAGCTGGGGTGCAGTTGTATGTGTGTTTGTGTGTGTGTGTGAGAGAGAGAGAGAGACTTGGGGTCCCCACAGAGGAATAAGGGAGGCTCTCATTGTTGTTCTTCCTCCAGCGTCACAATCCCGGGGACACAACCGCTGCTTTCAAAGTCAGGAGGTTTCTGGGAGAGGATGCTAGCAACTTTTTTAAAAAAAAAAATTAAAAGGCAGCTGCTTTCATGAGCCAGCTCCCCTGGCACCTGTGACCACCCCAGCCAACCTGTCTCCCCCACACACATACCTTTTCCCCCTCCCCAATTTAATCCCTTCCATCAGCCTAGCCTCTCCAAGCACCAATAAAGGGAGCTGTTGCGGTTGCAGCTTCTCATTAAAGCACCCACTTCCGAATCAAATGCCTTAGTGTGTGTGTGTGTGTGTGTGTGTGTGTGTGTGTGTGTGTGTGTTTTAAGCCATCAATTAACATGTTTTTCAAACTTGGCCATTGCAAGCTGGGGGGTGGGGGGAGGAGATTCTGGGAGTTGAAGCCCACCCACACCTCCCAGTTGTCGACTTTGGACAACACTGGACAGCACACAAGGGCGGCCGCCATTTTAAAAATACTTTTTTTGTGGTCTGGGATAGTGGTGGGGAGGGCATCAGGGCAAGGGGGAGGGGGTGGTGGTCTTTGATGGATAGGGAGGGGCTTCAGTTTTTCTTCCTGGGATTCTGCCCCGTGTGTGTGTGTGTGTGTGTGTGTGTGTGTGTGTGTTTTGGGTAAAGCTTCTTTCTATTTCCAGCCCTTCTTCTTCTTCTTCCAGTGCTCCATATCACCCAGACTCAGATGGTCATGCTAGAACAGAATTCCAGGGCTTTGCACTGTGAAATTGTCGAACTGAAGAGCAACGGTAAAAAACCAGACTGGCCGGATGGTCTTAATTTTATGATTGATCTCCTCTCCTCTCCTCTCCTCTTCCCCCTCCCCTCCCTTCCCCTTCATTTCTTCTCTTTTCTCATCTATTCTTCTCTTATTTTTTCCTTCCCTCCCCTCCTCCCCTCCCCCCTCTTGTATTCTCTATTCTCTTTATCTTCTATATCTATTTATCTATCTATCTTCTCTTTCTGTCTATCTATCTATTTCTTCTATTTATATCTTCTATCATCTATCTATCTATCTTCTATCTTCTATCTATCATCTATTTATCTCTATCTATCTATCTTTGCCTCTATGATAGAAGATAGCTAGATAGATCATCTATCTATCTATCTATCTATCTATCTATCTATCTATCTATCTATCTATCTATCTATCTATCTATCTACCTTCTATCGTCTGTCTATATATAAAAACAAAATACCCCTCATGCATCATCACAAAATCTCCAGAACCATAAAGCTTACAAATTTGAAATTTGGTATGTATGCTCCTCTTGACTTCTATGGGTTCACTAAGAAAGGGTTTTTTTTCCAAATGACCACCAGAGCATTAAGTATTTCCTATATTATTATCATTACTATCATGCTTTGATGCTAAGGAGTTCTACTCCCCCTCCCCACCTGAAAAGAAATCTCTTCCAAAGGCAAAACACAAGCAGAGGAGGTTCAGGTTCAGTTTCACAGGAGCACCAAGCAGCTTCAGTCCAGAACAGTTGAGCTAAGCCACGCCCAGGCTCCTTGCTGTCTCCTCCTTGCTCACACAGCAAATACTCTTTCAGTTTCCAAACAGCCCTCCACTTTCTCAACACTGACAGGACGCCAGCCAGATGAATACCGATGGATGTTGGTGGGCAGAGGGAGAAAATTTTTCCCCTTATTTTCCTCCCCAAAAACTAAGCCCAACCACCTCGTTTCGTAGCGACGCACAAAACAATTAAGTCGTCCCTCCCCCAGTCCCTGCCCTAACTCTGCTGAACCCAATTCACACATGACTGTTTTAGGCCTAAAAAATAGTTATCCACGTAGTAAGGCTGCCTTGCTCTTCTCTTCCTTCTCTTGTCTTCTTTCCTACTAGGTTAGACTTAGAATTTATACTTAGAATAACTTGATGGGTCCCTTGGAATGGGCACCGGTCGGCATACATTAAAGTGAAATTTCATTGCAGGCAGCTCTCACGGGGTCGCTGCAGCTCTGATATACACTACAAAAACCTGAATGAATGAATGAATGAATGAATGAATGAATGAATGCCACCTCCAACTGGTATTTAATATTATCACTTGTTGTACCTTATGATGAGTGATTGCAACTATGATCTATGACCTATCACTTCGTTGCCGTCGTAAGGACACTGTGAGCTTCTGCACCAAAGACAAATTCCTTGTGTGTCCAATCACACTTGGACAATAAAAGATTTCCATCTTTATCTCTGTTCTATTTCTATCTCGCCTCCTCTTCTCTTCTCTTCTCTTCTCTTCTCTTCTCTTCTCTTCCCTCCTATTATTATTTCTTTTCTGTTCTATTCTTAATTCTATTCTATTATATTCTGCACTCTATTCTCAAAAGATTACAGATTAACAGAATTGGAAGGGACCTTTTCGGTCATCTAGTCCAACCTCCCATCCAAGCAGGAGCCCCTATACCATTCCTGACAAATGGCAGTCTAGTCTCTTCTTGAAGGCTTCCTTTTTTCTTTTCTTTTCTATTCTTAATTCTATTCTATTCTTAATTCTATTCCAGTCTATTCTCCTATTCTGTATTCTATTCTTTCCTATTCTTTATTCTGTTCTGTTCTATTCTATTATCTATTCTGTTAATTCTATTCTATTCTATTAATTCTATTCTATTAATTCTATTCCATTTTATTGATTCTATTCTATTAATTCTATTCTATTCCATTTTATTAATTCTATTCTATTAATTCTATTCTATTCTATTCTATTAATTCTATTTTATTTTATTCATTCTATTCTATTCTATTAATTCTATTCTATTGATTCTATTCTATTTTATTCATTCTATTCTATTCTATTCATTCTATTCTATTTTATTCATTCTATTCTATTCTATTCATTCTATTTGATTTGATTTGATTCATTCTATTCTATTCTGTCCTATCCTCTATTCTGTTCATCTTCTATTCTATTCTATTCATTCTATTCCATCTATTCTATTCTATCAATTCAATTCAATTCATTCTATTCTATTCATTTTCTATACTATTCATTCAATTCTATTCATTCTATTAAATTCTGTTCTATTCTATCCTATATTCTATTCTATTCATTTTCTATACTAATCATTCTATTCTATTCATCGTTCCACTCGCTAATTGTCAAAAAGTTTCTCCTTCATTCCAGATCGCTTCTCTTCTTGGTGAGTGTCCATCCATTTTCCTGCCTTCTGGTACTTTTGGAGAATAGATGGACCCCCTTCTTCTTTGAGGGAAGCCCCTCAAATATCGGAAGGCTGCTATCCTGCCCCCCCCCCCAAGTTCTTCTTCTCTAGACTAGTTAGCCAAACCCAAATCCTGCAGCTGTTCTTCGCCTGTTTCAATCTCCAGGCCTTCAATCTTCTTCATTGCACTTCTCTGCGGATTTTTCCCTCCCCCCAAAGTCTCAACCTCTTTTTTTTTTTTTGGCCCCCGCTATGCCCTGATCTCTCCCCTCTCCCCACACAACAGGGAGCATGAGCGGCTGCTGCCCCCGAGGGTGGCTGACCTTCCACACCAGTTGCTACTGGATCACCCAGTCCAGAGACACCTGGGAAGAGGCCAAAAAAGACTGCGAAGAGAAGAAAGCTCACCTGGTCATCCTCAACTCGGCCGACGAGAAGGTAAGCGGGCTGGCGGCCAGGGATGGGAATCCAAATTTCTTAACAACCGGGTTCTGTGGGTGTGGCCTAATTTGTGGGTGTGGCTTGGGAGTCATGTGACTGGCTGGGCATGGCTTGTCTGTAAATATTATAAATATTTGTGTCAATATTGAATTTTTTAATTAAAAAAAAGAGCAACTTTTACCCCGAAGCAGACAAAGCAGGCAGGCAGATGCAGTTGCTCACAGAATCACAGATTCGCTCAGAGATCTACCTTTCTGCCATCGGCTACCTGAGTCTATCACATAAAATTTGCTTGCAAGCCAACTCACAACATTTGCTAGCAAGCAAACTCACACAATTAACTCCCAACATGCCATGTGTGTCAATATTGAATTTTTTATTTAAAAAAAGAGCAACTTTTACCCAAAATCAGGCCATGCAGGCAGGCAGATTGAATTGCTCGCACAATCACATACTCGCTCAGAGATCTATCCCTCTGCCATCGGCTACCTGAGTCTGTCACATAAAATTTGCTTGCAAGCCAACTCACAACATTTGCTAGCAAGCAAACTCACACAATTAACTCCCAACATGAATTTTTTATTTAAAAAAAGAGCAACTTTTACCCAAAATCAGGCCATGCAGGCAGGCAGATTGAGTTGCTCACACAATCACATACTCGCTCAGAGATCTATCCCTCTGCCATCGGCTACCTGAGTCTGTCACATAAAATTTGCTTGCAAGCCAACTCATAAAATTAATTCGCAATTCACCATGTATGTAAATATTGATTTTTTTTTATTTTAAAAAGGGCAACTTTTTTCAACTCAGAGATCTATCTGAAATCTGCTGCCTGAGCCTGCCCTGAAAAATAGAAGCTAGGAAGGTTCAGCAAGAAATCTAACCATTTCCTGCTTTTTAGCTAATCTAAATCTCCTGGCACAGCAGAACAGCTGATGGTTGGGGGGGGGGAGGAAAAATAACAACTTAGCAGGTATCTGCTGCTCTTCATAGCTACCGGTTCTACAGAACCAGGCTGTACCAGGAACATCCCATCCCCTGGATGTACGAGTCCCTGCTTCCCCTTTCGCAACCATCTGACCAAACAACGGCAGTCGGTTCACTAAGGACCGTGGTGAGAAAGGTCGTCAAAGAAGGGGCAGGATCCCCCAAATTGATGAACTGTCTTGCTTAATGATGAGGAGATTCGGGGCTCAGCCGTGGCGGTAAGCAGCTTGTGTTTTTTCATGCCAGGCCTTCGTGAAGACCCACAGACTGGGGGGCAACACCTGGATCGGCTTGACCGACAGCAGCGGGGACTGGAAGTGGGTGGATGGATCGTCCTATACCGTTGACCGAAGTGAGTTCGGTCTATTGTTTGTTTCTCTCTCTGTCTGTCCCTCCTCCCCCCCAGGTCTTCTCCCTCTTTTTTTTAACCAGTAGGCTCATCATCGTTTAAGGACTCTTGTGGGGTGGAGTCTTGGGCAACTGAGGGTTTTACTGGCCGGATGCCTTTCATGTTGCCAGGGCGGAGTTTTGTTCGGCAGATATAATTCTCATCCTGCCCAGAGAGAGAGGAAATAACTGCCTCCACCTACTCTATTTTATGCACGGATCAAACAATGGTATCTATTTTTTGGGTGGAGGCAACGGGAAATACCCCCAATAAGGGTTTGGTCGGACATATTTTTTTTAAATCCCACTTTAATGGGGGTTTAATGAGGTTTTTAAAGGTGGGCTTCTCCTTTAATGCACCTGCCTGGCTTGGCAGGGAAGGGGCCCCAAGGATGTGACGGCGGCCTGCTCTAAAGATAGTAGACTGGGAAAAACCAAATGGAGGAGAGAGAGGTCGGACCCGGTAAAGGAGGAGCAGAACGGGATGATGAGCTGGGGGCGATGGGAGTTGTAGCCCATCATGCAGGGATGGGGGTGGGTGGGATCAGGTTGGAGGTGGTTGGTTGCTTTGTGGTGCCAGAAGCTATTTAATGATATTCTGTTTTCTTTTCCTTTCTTCCTTCCTTCCTTCTTCTCTTACCATCCTTTCCTTCCTTCATTCTAGGCACCCTCCCTCCCATTATTTATTTATATTCTTTCTTTTTCTTTCTTCTTCCTTTTTCTTCCTTCCCCCCTCCCTCCATCCTTCCTTCTTCTCTTACCGTCCTTTCCTTCTTTTACCCTCCTCCTCCATTTATTTTCTTTCTTTCTTTTTCTTCTTCTCTTTCTTTCCTTTTTCTTTCTTTCTTTCCTTCTTTTCTTCCTCCTTCTTTCCCTCCCACCCTTCCTTCTACCCTCCCTCCCTCCATTTATTTTCTCTTTCTCTTTCTTTTTTCCTTCCTTCTCTTTCTTTCTCTCTCTCTCTCTTTCTCTCATTCCTCCCTCCCTTTCTTTTCTCTTCTTTCTTTCCTTTCCTTCCCTCCACCCTCCCCCTCCCTCCCTTTTACCTGCACTCTATTTCCTTCTTACTTTCTCTTTCTCTTCTTTCCCTTCCTTCCTTCCTTCCTCCTTCTTACTTTCTTTTTTCTTCTTTCCTTCCCTTTTTCCTTCCCTTCCTTCCCTCCCTCCCTCCCTCCATTATTATTTTTCTTTCCTTCTTTCCTTTCTTTCTTTCCTTTCCTTCTTTTCTTTCTTTCCATCCTTCCCTCCCTTCCCTCCCGTCTACCCTCCCTCCCATTTTCTTCTTTCTTTCTTTCTTTCTTTCTTTCTTTCTTTCTTTCTTTCTTTCTTTCTTTTCTTTCTTTCTTTCTTTCTTTCTTTTCTTTCTTTTTCTTTCTTTCTTTCTTTCTTTCTTTCTTTCTTTCTTTCTTTCTTTCTTTCTTTCTTCTCTTTCTCTCCTTTTCTTCCTTCTCTCCCCACCCTCCCTCCCTGTCTTTTCTCTTCTTCCATCCTTCCTTCCTTTTATTTTCCTTCCCTTACTTCTCCCTCACATTTCCTTCCCTCCCTCCTTTTTCTTTCTTTCCTTCCTTCCTTCCTTCCTTCCCTCCATCCTGTCTACCCTCCCTCTCTCCCTCCCTCCCTTTTCTTACTTTCTCTTTCTCTCTTTCCTCCCTCCCTTTCTTTTTCTCTTTCTTTCTTTCCTCCCTTCCTTCCTTCTTTCCTTCCTTCCTTCCTTCCCTCCCTTCCTCCCTTTTACCTGCACTCTATTTTCTTTCTTTCTTTCTCTTTCTCGCTTTCCTTCCTTCCTTCCTTTCCTTCCTTCCTTCCTTTTTCTTTCTTTTTTTCTTTCCTTCCTTCCTTTTTCCTTCCTTCCTTCCCCTCCCTTCCTTCTACCCTCCCCCTCCATCCCTCCATTTATTTTTTCATTCCTTCTTTCTTTCTTTCCTTTCCTTCTTTTTCTTTCTTTCCATCCGTCCCCTCCCTTCCCTCCCGTCTACCCCTCCCTCCATTTTCCTTTCATTTTCTTTCTTTCTTTCTTTCTTCTTCTTTCTTTCTTTCTTTCTTTCTTCTTTCCTTTCTTTCTTTTTCTTTCTTTCTTCTCTTTCTCTGCTTTTCTTCCTTCTCTCCCACCCTCCCCTCCCTATCTTTTCTTCCGTCCTTCCTTCCTTTTATTTTCCTTCCTTCCTTCTCCCTCACATTTCCTTCCCTCCATCCCTTTTTCTTTTTTCTTTCTTTCCTTCCTTC
>JAUCBL010000097.1:50000-71844 GCA_033807585.1 Hydrophis major | reverse complement strand
CTCTATTTTCCTTCTTTCTTTCTCTTTCTCTCTTTCCTTCCTTCCTTCCTTTCTTCCTTCCTTTCTTTTTCTTTCTTTTTCTTTCCTTCCTTTTTCCTTCCTTCCTTCCCTCCCTCCCTCCCTCCATTTATTTTTTTCTTTCCTTCTTTCCTTTCTTTCTTTCCTTTCCTTCTTTTTCTTTCTTTCCATCCTTCCCTCCCTTCCCTCCCGTCTACCCTCCCTCCATTTTCTTTCTTTCTTTCTTTCTTTCTTTCTTTCTTTCTTTCTTTCTTTCTTTCTTTCTTTCTTTCTTTCTTTCTTTCTTTCTTTTTCTTTCTTTCTTTCTTTCTTTCTTTCTTTCTTTCTTTCTTTCTTTCTTTCTTTCTTTCTCTTTCTCTCCTTTTCTTCTTCTCTCCCACCCTCCCTCCCTGTCTTTTCTCTTCTTCCATCCTTCCTTCCTTTTATTTTCCTTCCTTACTTCTCCCTCACATTTCCTTCCCTCCCTCCTTTTTCTTTCTTTCCTTCCTTCCTTCCTTCCTTCCCTCCATCCTGTCTACCCTCCCTCTCTCCCTCCCTCCCTTTTCTTACTTTCTCTTCTCTCTTCCTCCCTCCCTTTCTTTTTCTCTTTCTTTCTTTCCTCCCTTCCTTCCTTCTTTCCTTCCTTCCTTCCTTCCCTCCCTTCCTCCCTTTTACCTGCACTCTATTTTCTTTCTTTCTTTCTCTTTCTCGCTTTCCTTCCTTCCTTCCTTTCCTTCCTTCCTTCCTTTTTCTTTCTTTTTTCTTTCCTTCCTTCCTTTTTCCTTCCTTCCTTCCCTCCCTTCCTTCTACCCTCCCTCCATCCCTCCATTTATTTTTTTCATTCCTTCTTTCTTTCTTTCCTTTCCTTCTTTTTCTTTCTTTCCATCCGTCCCTCCCTTCCCTCCGTCTACCCTCCCTCCATTTTCTTTCATTTTCTTTCTTTCTTTCTTTCTTTCTTTCTTTCTTTCTTTCTTTCTTTCTTTCTTTCTTTTTCTTTCTTTCTTTCTTTCTCTGCTTTTCTTCCTTCTCTCCCACCCTCCCTCCCTATCTTTTCTTCCGTCCTTCCTTCCTTTTATTTTCCTTCCTTCCTTCTCCCTCACATTTCCTTCCCTCCATCCCTTTTTCTTTTTTTCTTTCTTTCCTTCCTTCCTTCCCTCCATCCCGTCTACCCTCCCTCCCTCCCTCCCTCCCTCCCTTTTCTTTCTCTCTCTCTCTTTCTTTCTTTCCTTCCTTCCTTCTCTCCCACCCTTCTTCCCGCCCTGTCTTTTCTCTCGTTTCTCCCTTTTCCTTCCTTCCTTCCTTCCTTCTCCCTCACATTTCCTTCCCTCCCTCCCTTTTTTTTCTTTCTTTCTTTCCTTCCTTCCCTCCATCCTGTCTACCCTCCCTCCCTCCCTTTTCTTTCTTTCCCTCTCTCTCTCTCTTTCCTTCCTTCCTTCTCTCCCACCCTTTCTCCCGCCCTGTCTTTTCTCTTGTTTCTCCCTTTTCCTTCCTTCCTTCCTTACTTCTCCCTCACATTTCCTTCCCTCCCTCCCTCCCTTTTTCTTTCTTTCCTTCCTTCTTTCCTTCCTTCCCTCCATCCTGTCTACTCTCTCTCCCTCCCTCCTTCCCTTTTCTTTCTTTCCCCCCTCTCTCTCTTTCTTTCCTTCCTTCCTTCTCTCCTACCCTTCCTCCCGCCCTGTCTTTTCTCTCGTTTCTCCCTTTTCTTTCCTTCCTTCCTTCCTTCTTTCCTTCTCCCTCACATTTCCTTCCTTCCTTCTCTCCCTCCCTTTTTCTTTCTTTCCTTCCTTCCTTCCTTCCCTCCATCCTGTCTACCCTCCCTCCCTCCCTCCCTTTTCTTTCTTTCCCTCTCTCTCTCTTTCTTTCCTTCCTTCCTTCTCTCCCATCCTTTCTCCCGCCCTGTCTTTTCTCTCATTTCTCCCTTTTCCTTCCTTCCTTCCTTCCTTCCTTCCTTCCTTCCTTCCTTCCTTCCTTCCTTCCTTCCTTCTCTCCCTCCCTTTTTCTTTCTTTCCTTCCTTCCTTCCTTCCTTCTTTCCTTCCTTCTCCCTCACATTTCCTTCCTTCCTTCCTTCCCTCCCTCCCTCCCTTTTTCTTTTTCTTTCTTTCTTTCCTTCCTTCCTTCCTTCCCTCCATCCCATCTACCCTCCCTCCCTCCCTCTTTCCCTTTTCTTTCTTTCTCTTTCTTTCTCTCTCTCTTTCTTTTCTTCCTTCCTTCTCTCCCACCCTTCCTCCCGCCCTGTCTTTTCTCTCGTTTCTCCCTTTTCCTTCCTTCCTTCTCCCTCCCCCTCCATCCCTCCCTCCCTCTTCCTTTTTCTTTCTCTCCCCACTTCCATTTTAGGGACTGGGGCCCAGGCCAGCCAGACCACTGGTACGGTCACGGCCTCGGGGGGTGGCGAGGACTGCGCCCACATGAGAGAGGATGCCCTGTGGAACGACAACATGTGTTCCCGCTCCTTCACTTGGGTGTGCGAGATGGAGCTGGGAATCTGAACCCCACCACAGCCAGGCCCAGCTCCCAGCTTCCCAGCATGTGTGAATGGGTTTTTGACTCCCAGAATTCCCCCAGCCGGCTTCGCTAAGATCTCCAACTCTCTCTGCCCGCTTCCTCTCTTTTGTCATCCCTTCCTCTGCAATCTCTCCGCTCTAGGAAGGAGGAGGTATGGTGGAATGGGGGATTCTGGGAGTTGAAGTCCACCCGTCTTTAAAGGGGGCAAGGTTGGAGACCCCTGATTTAAGCCTGGTGGACTTCAACTCCCAGAATTCCCCCATTCAGCTTCGCTAAGATCTCCAACTCTCTCTGCCCGCTTCCTCTCTTTTGTCATCCCTTCCTCTGCAATCTCTCCGCTCTAGGAAGGAGGAGGTATGGTGGAATGGGGGATTCTGGGAGTTGAAGTCCACCCATCTTTAAAGGGGGCAAGGTTGGAGACCCCTGATTTAAGCCTGGTGGACTTCAACTCCCAGAATTCCCCCAGTCAGCTTCGCTAAGATCTTCAAGCCTCTCTGCCCGCTTCCTCTCTTTTGTCATCCCTTCCTCTGCAATCTCTCCGCTCTAGGAAGGAGGAGGTATGGTGGAATGGAGGATTCTGGGAGTTGAAGTCCACCCATCTTAAAGTGACCACGATGAGGGACCCCTGCTCAAACGGCCTCGTGCAAAGCCTTGGAATAATCTGTGTCACCAGACCGTCTCTCGCACCCAGGAGGCAGAGCAGCCTTGAAAGCTGTAAAAGCTCAGGTTTTTTTTGGGGGGGGGAGGAGTTCAAGGTGTTCCCCCCTTTTTCTTTTAAAAGAACAATAAAACTTTTTTTTTTTTTAAAGCAGCCACGTCTCTATTTTTCCACTCAGGAGTGTTGGTCTCTTTGCGACCCAAAGAAGGGATTTAAAAAAGAATAGAGCTGGAAGGGACCTTGGAGGTCATCTAGTCCATCTCCCCTCTCCTCAAGCAGGGATTTAGAATGGAATAGAGCTGGAAGGGACCTCGGAGGTCATCTAGTCCATCTCCCCCCTCCTCAAGCAGGGATTTAGAATGGAATAGAGCTGGAAGGGACCTCGGAGGTCATCTAGTCCATCTCCCCCCTCCTCAAGCAGGGATTTAGAATGGAATAGAGCTGGAAGGGACTTCGGAGGTCATCTAGTCCATCTCCCCTCTCCTCAAGCAGGGATTTAGAATGGAATAGAGCTGGAAGGAACCTCGGAGGTCATCTAGTCCATCTCCCCCCTCCTCAAGCAGGGATTTAGAATGGAATAGAGCTGGAAGGGACTTCGGAGGTCATCTAGTCCATCTCCCCTCTCCTCAAGCAGGGATTTAGAATGGAATAGAGCTGGAAGGGACCTCGGAGGTCATCTAGTCCATCTCCCCTCTCCTCAAGCAGGGATTTAGAATGGAATAGAGCTGGAAGGGACCTCGGAGGTCATCTAGTCCATCTCCCCTCTCCTCAAGCAGGGAGTTAGAATGGAACAGAGCTGGAATGAACCTTGGAGGTCATCTAGTCCAATCCCGCCCTTCAATCAGGGATTTAGAATGTAGTAGAGCTGAAAGGAACCTCAGAGGTCATCTAGTCCATCTCCCCTCTCCTCAACCAGGGATTTAGAATGGAATAGAGCTGGAAGGGACCTTGGAGGTCATCTAGTCCATCTCCACTCTCCTCAAGCAGGGATTTAGAATGGAATAGAGCTGGAAGGGACCTTGGAGGTCATCTAGTCCATCTCCCCTCTCCTCAAGCAGGGATTTAGAATGGAATAGAGCTGGAAGGGACCTCGGAGGTCATCTAGTCCATCTCCCCCCTCCTCAAGCAGGGATTTAGAATGGAATAGAGCTGGAAGGGACTTCGGAGGTCATCTAGTCCATCTCCCCTCTCCTCAAGCAGGGATTTAGAATGGAATAGAGCTGGAAGGAACCTCGGAGGTCATCTAGTCCATCTCCCCCCTCCTCAAGCAGGGATTTAGAATGGAATAGAGCTGGAAGGGACTTCGGAGGTCATCTAGTCCATCTCCCCTCTCCTCAAGCAGGGATTTAGAATGGAATAGAGCTGGAAGGGACCTCGGAGGTCATCTAGTCCATCTCCCCTCTCCTCAAGCAGGGATTTAGAATGGAATAGAGCTGGAAGGGACCTCGGAGGTCATCTAGTCCATCTCCCCTCTCCTCAAGCAGGGAGTTAGAATGGAACAGAGCTGGAATGAACCTTGGAGGTCATCTAGTCCAATCCCGCCCTTCAATCAGGGATTTAGTATGTAGTAGAGCTGAAAGGAACCTCAGAGGTCATCTAGTCCATCTCCCCTCTCCTCAACCAGGGATTTAGAATGGAATAGAGCTGGAAGGGACCTTGGAGGTCATCTAGTCCATCTCCCCTCTCCTCAACCAGGGATTTAGAATGGAATAGAGCTGGAAGGGACCTTGGAGGTCATCTAGTCCATCTCCCCTCTCCTCAACCAGGGATTTAGAATGGAATAGAGCTGGAAGGGACCTTGGAGGTCATCTAGTCCATCTCCCCTCTCCTCAAGCAGGGAGTTAGAATGGAACAGACCTGGAAGGAACCTTGGAGGTCATCTAGTCCAATCCCGCCCTTCAATCAGGGATTTAGAATGGAGTAGAGCTGAAAGGAACCTCAGAGGTCATCTAGTCCAACCCCGCCCTTCAATCGGGGATTTAGAACAGAATAGAGCTCTATGGGACCTTGGAGGTCATTTAGTCCAGCCCCCGCCACTAGTAAATAAATACAAACAAAATAACTATCGACCAACGAGTTCGCTTAATTACCACTGAAAAAAAAAAAAGTCATAAAATCAAATCATTCATGCGATGACTTCCTTCACGTCTTATGACTCCAACGGCCAGGCTCAGTGATGGTGGTAATAGTCGAGGATTTACAGATGGCCAACATGCCAGGCGGAGCGTTATATTAGTCTCTGGAGCCCCAAATCAGAAAGCCCCCTTTTTCCCAGCGGGCAGATTTTAATAAAGGACTCTTCCCACTCTGTTTATTTTTCCTACTTCTGTTTTTCCCAAAAGATTCCTAGCAAGTTTCCATCATAAAAGGTGGGGTTTTATTTTATTTTTTACAAAAAAAGTCAGACATTTTTCTTTCTTTTTTTTTGATACAAAGTTTATTAATTTTATAAATTAAAACAAAACAAATATAGAAAAAATTAAAAGGCCTTCAATAATGACAGATTGTGGTTTTTGATTTGTAACATTATTTTGTGCAATATTTTGAACTAATACGTTATGGGAATATAATATATATTTACTACTTCTTTTACAGTTTACTATGTAATCTGTCTTCCTTCAATCCATTCATACCAATATTTTCCAAATCATATAGTACTCTGATAATATTTTGTCCTGTAAAGCTAGGGTTAATTTATCCATTTCTGCATAACTCATTATTTTTTGGATTCCCATTTCTTCTGGGGGAACGTAGGTTACCCCAATATGAGTCCAACATGTTGGAAGTGTTTAAAAAAAAAAAGGACGGTACATTTCTTCACATGTGGTAGTCCTGCTCAGAATCCCCAAAATATTGGTGGAGAATTAAAAAACAAATGGTTGGAAGAAATCATGAAGGAACAAATGGAATTAAAACCAGAATTGTTCTTATTAGGATTATTTAGGGAAAAATATGCTAAAAACGAAAAATATATATCACATATACTGACCGTGGCCAGGCTGGCAGACATCTTCTTTCACAAGACAACAGGCCCACACCTGGGCCTTCATTCCCCACAAAGTATCCAGAGGACCAGTTGGGGAGTGTTACCCCCAAAATGGGAGCTGGTCCTCCTGAAAATCAACCAGGAATTCTTGAGTTTCTCTGAGCGACTGGATGGATGAGGTTCTCTAGTTGGGTCGTGAAACGTCTGCAAGGAAACCACCCAGCTCAGAGATCACCAAAGACCCCACAGTTTCCCTCTTCCTCCTCCTCCTCCATATAACCCACTCACTTCATACTGATGAGGTTACCTTGTTGAGTCACAAACATCACTAAAGAAAGAGCCTGATCTGAGAGCACCAAGGAACCCACATTTCAGGCTGGGTGATTTGGGGCCAATGACCAGGAGAATGGGAGTTCTAGTCCCGCCTTAGGCAGGAAAGCCAGCTGGGTGTCTTTGGGCCAATCACCAGGAGAATCGGAGTTCTAGTCCCACCTTAGGCATGAAACTCAGCTGGGGGACTTTGGGCCAATCACCAGGAGACAGTAAGTTCTAGTCCCGCCTTAGGCACGAAAGCCAGCTGGATGACTTTGGGCCAATCAGCAGGAGAATGGGAGTTCTAATCCCGCCTTAGGCATGAAAGCCAGCTGGGTGACCTTGGTCCAATCACCAGGAGAATGGGAGTTCTAGTCCCGCCTTAGGCACGAAAGCCAGCTGGATGACTTTGGGCCAATCACCAGGAGAATGGGAGTTCTAGTCCCGCCTTAGGCACGAAAGCCAGCTGGGTGACTTTGGGCCAATCACCAGGAGAATGGGAGTTCTAGTCCCGCCTTAGGCACGAAAGCCAGCTGGGTGTCTTTGGGCCAATCACCAGGAGAATCGGAGTTTTAGTCCCACCTTAGGCATGAAACTCAGCTGGGGGACTTTGGGCCAATCACCAGGAGACAGTAAGTTCTAGTCCTGCCTTAGGCACGAAAGCCAGCTGGGTGACTTTGGGCCAATCACCAGGAGAATAGGAGTTCTAGTCCCGCCTTAGGCACGAAAGGCAGCTGGGTGACTTTGGGCCAATCAGCAGGAGAATGGGAGTTCTAATCCCGCCTTAGGCATGAAAGCCAGCTGGGTGACCTTGGTCCAATCACCAGGAGAATGGGAGTTCTAGTCCCGCCTTAGGCACGAAAGGCAGCTGGATGACTTTGGGCCAATCACCAGGAGAATGGGAGTTCTAGTCCCGCCTTAGGCACGAAAGGCAGCTGGATGACTTTGGGCCAATCACCAGGAGAATGGGAGTTCTAGTCCCGCCTTAGGCACGAAAGCCAGCTGGGTGACTTTGGGCCAATCAGCAGGAGAATGGGAGTTCTAGTCCCGCCTTAGGCACGAAAGCCAGCTGGGTGTCTTTGGGCCAATCACCAGGAGAATCGGAGTTCTAGTCCCACCTTAGGCATGAAACTCAGCTGGATGACTTTGGGCCAATCACCAGGAGAATGGGAGTTCTAGTCCTGCCTTAGGCACGAAAGCCAGCTGGGTGACTTTGGGCCAATCATCAGGAGAATGGGAGTTCTAGTCCCGCCTTTGGCCTGAAAGGCAGTCCCTCTCCCTCAGTCCACAGTTATTGTATTATGATCAAAAAAGGATTATTAGTTATATTTGCCGCCTCAAGCTATTCATAAAAGAGTTATAAAGACAGGATGTAAATAAAGAAGGGAGGAAACAAATTGCACAGCAACCTCCTGGCTGAAAGTCCTCCACCCTATCGGAAGCCTCTCCCACCCCCAGCCCCAGGGAGCACGTTTCCTGCCAAGTGGGCTATTATTGATAGTCCAAAGATCGCTGGCATGGGGCATCTAGTGACAGTGGCTGCAGAAGAGACGGCTAAACCCACACCTCCGGCTCTGGAAATCCTAAAGAAGAAGGGAAGGTAAGTAAGTAAGTAAGTAAGAAAGAAAGAAAGAAAGAAAGAAAGAAAGAAAGAAAGAAAGAAAGAAAGAAAGAAAGAGGGAGAGGGAGAGGGAGAAAGGAAGGAAAAGAAAGAAAGAAGAAGGAAGGAAAGAAAGAAAGAAAAAGAGAAGGGGAGGGAAGGAAGGAAGGAAAGGAAGGAGGGAAGGAAAGAAAGAGAGGGAGGGAGGTAGAAAGAAAGAAAGGGAGGGAGGGAAGGAG
The DNA here is from genome assembly GCA_033807585.1 of Hydrophis major. Lineage (NCBI taxonomy): Eukaryota > Metazoa > Chordata > Lepidosauria > Squamata > Elapidae > Hydrophis > Hydrophis major. The sequence continues at coordinate 63,549 of JAUCBL010000097.1, read as the reverse complement.
GAAGGAGGGAGGAAGGAAGGAAGGAAAGGAAGAAAGAGAGAGGGGGGAGGGAGGAGGAAAGAAAGAAAGGGAGGGAGGGAGGGAAGGAGGAAGGAAGGGAGGAAGGAAGGAAAGGAAGGAAAGAAAAAAGAGAGGGAGGGAGGAAGAAAGAAAGAAGGGGAGAGAGAGTGGAGGAGGGAAGAAGGAAGGAAGGAAGGAAAAGAAGGAAAGAAAGAGAGGGAAGGAGTGAGGAAGAAAGAAAATTAAGCCACATTTTTTCATTTATTTTGCATGCGCTCTCCCTCCCCCAAACGGCCAGAGAGACGATTCTACCTCTACTTCGATTGTGTCATGACTCCTTTCTTAGTTTCACAGAATAATAACCGAAGACCAGAGTTGGAAGGGAACCTTAGTGGTCTTCTAGTCCAACCCCCCCTGCCCAAGAACATAGAAACCTAGGGATGGAAGGGACTTTGGAGGTCATCTAGTCCAGGGGTCGCCAACCTTTTGGACCTCAGGGACCACCAAACTCATCATTCTAAATCCCGCGGACCGGAGACCCTGGGGAAATCCCCCCAAAACAGTCTGCATGAAAAAACTACCACCCTATTTTCCTACCGATCGATTGTTCTTTATTTGGGATTGCAAGGATACCGTCTCTAGCTCCGTTCTCAGCAGGAGAGAGAGAGAGAGAGAGAGCGGGAGGGAGGGAGGGAAGGAGAGAGAGAGAGAGAGAGAGAGGAGAGACTTTGGCTGCATGCAAGGAAAACAGCAGAAGTCTTTCTTTCTCTACCGCAAACTCCACCAGAAATGAGACTTGTGGCACCGGCACAGCCTCTTGGAGCAGGAGGCCTTGCAGGGTCCCAAAGACTCATTTCTTGGGGGAAAGAAAGAAAGAAAGACTTTGGCTGCTTTCCTTGCATGCAGCCAAAAGCAGAAGAAGAAAGAAGCGGAAAGAAGCAGCCCGGTGGCCAGGCCAGGCACGTGGGGGGAATGGGGCAAGTTCCCTCCCCCTCCGCCCTTTCCCCCCTTCCCTCACTACCTTGTGTTGTGCACAATACAAGTGATGCAAGCCTTGTGTCCTGAAGGGCATGTGAGTGTTGCAGCCTTGTGTTCCCGTGCAGCTTGGGTTAATTGCTTTGGAGGTGTGTGTGACGTTTCTCTGCGGACTGCCAAAACTTTCTTCTGGCCCACTGGTTGGCAACCACTGTCTTAGGGCACGCAGGAAGGAATGGAGAAGGGAGCAACAGGGGATGGCTGGCTTAGGGGGGAGGAAAGGGCCCTGATTCCCTTCATTAGCTGCAGCTGGGAATACTGTATAAAAGAAGGCAAATCATGAATTATCTGGTATTGTTGAGGCTTCTCTGGGTTTCTGGCCTCTTCCCGATGGTATGTGTTTTGCTGGCCTTTCAAGGCTTCAGTTCTTTTTCCTGCCCTGTCCAGTTAATTCCTGCCGCGTGGATTTTGTGTTACCGTTTGTACGTAACTTCATTTTTGGATGGAATTTCCTCCACTTAAAGGACTGTTCTTGGGAAGAGATTTTTTTTTTCTCCAGCCCAAAAAGTAACCTGGACCTTGGGGGGCAAAGTTGGGGATAATTAAAGGGATGCTTCTTGCTTATTTAACTGGATGCCTTTGTGCCACATCCCTTTGGGTCATCACAGGTATGTTGAGCATTGGGTTTTCTCCTCCAACGGGTGTTGTTAACGCAGTTCTCTCTCATACGCACAAGACCGGAGTATTACATGATTAGAAGTAGGGGTGGGATTCTACCTGGTCGGACCAGTTCTATAGAACCAGTTATTATGGTTCTGCCCAGTTCGGAGAACTGGAAGATTGTACCACTGGCTGGCCCCTCCCTGGCCACTCCTTCCTTACCTGGCATGCCCGCCATCAAACTTACCTGCTAAATTGCTATTTTTCCCTTCCCCCGACCATCAGCTGTTCTCCTGTGCCAGGAGATTTAGATTAGCTAGAAAGCAGGAAACTGTCGGATTTCTTGCTTTCTAGCTAATCTAAAAGCAGAGCTGAACCTTCCTTAGGACTGAAGCTCCTATTTTTCAGTGCAGACTCAGGTAACCGATTGCAGAAAGGTAGATTTCCAAGCAAATATGTGATTCTGTGAGCAACTCAACCTGCCTGCCTGTTTGCCTGCTTTGGGGTAAAAGTTGCTCTTTTTTAAAATAAATATATATATATCAATATTTACATGCATGGTGTATTGTGATTTAATTTGTGAGTTTGCTTGCTATCAAATGTTATGAGTTTGCTTGCAAGCAAATGTTATGTGACAGACTCAGCTAGCAGACTACAGAAAGATAGATCTCTCAGTGATTCTGTGATTCTGAGAGCAACTCAACCTGCCTGCCTGCTTTTCCTGCTTTTGGGTAAAAGTTGCTCTTTTTTAAATAAAAAATTAAATATTTACAATATTTACATATAAGCCATGCCCATCCAATCACAAGACCACCAAGCCACACGCACAAATTAGGCCACGCCCACAGAACAGGTTGTTAAAATTTTTGAATCCCACCCCGATTGGAAGTCATTGGCCAAGATTCAACAGATCTTTGGTTCTGTGTTCCCCTCCAGCCATGGAGAGGTTTGCCCACCAGGATTCCTGGCGACAGCGCGTTTGCTCTGGCCGGCGGGTCATCTTCATCCTGATGGGACTTCTGGCTCTGGTTACCCTCTTCCTTGTCATCTTGGGCTTCGTGGGTGAGTAGGAAATGCGAGTGGGTGATTGCCTTGCTGGTAGTTAACCTAACATCGGAGGTTATTGTTCTAGGACACAATTCACTCATTCGCAGCGTCCATTTGTCGGTGGGTGATGGAAGGAGATAAGTCCTTGTGTGGTGTTCAGCCTCCTATTGAACTCTTGACAAAATTGAGAGGTGAATTGAATTCCGAGGTGCTCCACTCGGGAGCGCCATGGAGCCTGTATATGTGCTGTATAAAGAGTTTAACTAACGTACACGCTGAAGGGATTTTGGGATATGGCATGAAGTGAGCTTCTTTGGGAATGAGGTCAGGGACAACTGAGATTCCCACGTTTTCCTCCTTTCAGCCACTAAAGAACCATTTCAGTGGAGAGGCAAGGGTGCCCGTGGGGTGTTGCTTTCAGATATGATAGAAGCAGCCCGGTGGCTTTAAGGTGCATTAAGACACCTCTCAAAAAGACGACCCTACCTTTTTTTCAGGGGAAACATGGTAGCACCATAGATCAAACAAAAAGTACACTCACCATGTACTTTACTGCTTAACTGCTCAACTGCAGCAGGTCAATCAATCAGAACAGAGTTGGAAAGGGCCTTGGCAGGTCTTCTAGTCCAACCACCAGCTCAAGCTGGAGACCTTATACAGTTTTGGACAAGAAACTGTCCAGTCTCTTCTTAGAATTCTTCCAATCAATGGCTGCAAAACACACTACATAACACAACGTTACTTAAAAGCATGCCAGAAAAAGACTGAAAAGGGGCCAGAACTGGGTGAGGTGCAGAAACCTGTAAAGTGACCCCCAAGATGCAGCTACACAGAGGCACGGACATGGGTTCAAAGAAGTCAGCCAGACATCTACTCCTTCTGCCCAGGGCGCAAATACTCCGCAACTTTGTGGACGATGCAAGAAGATGTGAAAACCAGCAATCGCACCCTGGCCACGGAATTAGAGGCTTTGGAAAAAAAGGGTGAGTCCCCAAACGCCAGATTAGGGGATGAAAATGGCCAGCAAAATCTCTTGGTTTTCTTTACAGCAAGTGTGTGGGGTTGCAGAAGGAGTGCATTTGCTGTGGAGTGGCACGGCCCAAGTTTGGGGGGGCACTTTTGAGAATCACTCTCCTGGGTTCTAGTCTTCCATAGATGTTTAATGCTCTAACCGAAGAGTCTCCAACCTTGGCCACATTAAGACTTCTGGACTTCAACTCCCAGAATTCCCCAGCCAGCTTCACTAAGACTTCAACTCTATGCCTGTTGACTCTTATCTTTTTCTCTGCATTCTGCCTGCTTACTCTCTTGTCATCCCTTTCTCTGCAATCTGCCTGCTCTCTTGTCATCCCTTCCTCTGCCTTCTGCCTGCTTTCTCTGTCATCCCTTTCTCTGCAATCTGCCTGCTTCCTCTCTTGTCATCCCTTCCTATGCAATCTGTCTGCTTCCTCTCTTGTCATCCCTTCCTCTGCCTTCTGCCTGCTTCCTCTCTTGTCATCCCTTCCTCTGCCTTCTGCCTGCTTCCTCTCTTGTCATCCCTTCCTCTGCAATCTGCCTTCTTCCTCTCTTGTCATCCCTTCCTCTGCAATCTGCCTTCTTCCTCTCTTGTCATCCCTTCCTCTGCAATCTGCCTGCTTTCTCTCTTGTCATCCCTTCCTCTGCCTTCTGCCTGCTTACTCTCTTGTCATCCCTTCCTCTGCAATCTGCCTTCTTCCTCTCTTGTCATCCCTTCCTCTGCAATCTGCCTTCTTCCTCTCTTGTCATCCCTTCCTCTGCAATCTGCCTGCTTTCTCTCTTGTCATCCCTTCCTCTGCCTTCTGCCTGCTTCCTCTCTTGTCATGGCTGAATGGGGATTTCTGGGAATTGAAGTCCACGAGTCTTAAAGGGGCCAGGCTTGGAGAGCCCAGCTCTAACCCAAGGTGGGTGGACTTCAACTCCCAGAATTCCTCAGCCAACCATTCTGAATATGTTATTCTGGGTGCTGGAAGTTCATGTGGCTTAAAATGGCCTGCCGATCAGGTTGAGAAATATCGCTTTGATTTGTTTGACTTCTTTCCCAGACATCAAGCATTTGGAAATGATCCATTTGGTCGACCAGGCTGTAAAACACCTCACTGAAGAAGTCACGGACGGTAAATTGGGGAGTGTAGGGAGCGGTTGAAAAGTCCACCTGTTCAGGAGACAGGAGTCAAGCCCAACCAGGAGCCCTTCCCCTTTTCTCCACTTGCAGTGAAGTCCCATTTCCTGGACCAGATCAAGAAACTTCAAGAGAGTTTCCAGAAAATGAACTGTGATTTGGAAGACATAAAACACAGGCGGACAGGTGAGCTTGGTTTTTGGTGTGTGTGTGTGTGTGTGTGTGTGTGTGCCAGCCGTGGAGGGGGGGGGGGGGGCGGTGGGACCTTCCCAGCCCAGTGTCCTCTTCATTGCACAGGCAACAAAGAGACTGGGCTGCCCTCTGTCAGAAATGGCGTAGGGTCTCCCGCTTGGGAGGAGGGGGGTTGGGCTAGAGGACCTCCAGAGTCCCTTCCAACCAACTCTGTTAAGGATGACTCTCATTGGTGATGGAGGTTGTAGAAGCTTCATCCCTTGGAGGCTTTCAAGGAAGAGACAGGACTGCCCACCTGTCGGAAATGGTGTGGGGTTGGGCAGGGGGAGTGGGGTTTGGTCTAGATGACCTACAAGTCCCTTCCAACTATAAGGTCCCTTCCAACTTCTGACTCTGTTAATCTGTCAAGGAAGACTCTCGTTGGTAATGGAGTTGTGGCAGCTTCATCCCTGGAAGCTTTCAAGAAGAGACTGGACCGCCTTCTATCAAAAATGGTCTAGGGTCTCCCACTTGGGAGAATGGGGGCTGGACTAGATGACCTACAAGGTCCCTTCCAGCTCTGTTCATCTGATTTTAATCTGGTTTTAAGGAACAAAAGGACCAGGGGAGACAGGAGAGCAGCCTTCCAATATTTGAGGGTGGGGGGGTTGACTAGATGACCCACAAGGTCCCTTCCAACTGACGACCACAACCGAGCTCAAAATTTCCATCGCGAAGCGCAACATTGGCCGTCGTTGCTTCGAGCGGCCACTAAGCGAACTCTGTAAGCCAAGGACTGGTGATATCGCGGTTGAACGTCTGTCTGCCCCACCCCGGGAAATGGGGGGGGGTTTTCCGGTCCCGTCCGCAGCGGAGTTCTCCTCTTGAGTCCTCCCCATCTTTTCCCCAAGGGCCGGGGAGCGGATGCTGCCCCAAAGGCTGGCATGCCTTTGCACAGAGCTGCTATTGGCTCTCCTCCGAGGAGAGGCCCTGGACCGAAGCCAAAGAGGACTGCAAAGAGAAGAATGCCCACCTGGTGATCATCACCAGCTACTTAGAAGCGGTCAGTGCCTCGATGTCCCCATTTGTCGGAGAGGGAGATGGCAGGGACCGGCAAAGGCGGAAGGCTGGGACAGAGAGAGACAATCCAGATGATGGGAGGGTGCTAATACCATAATACCACTCTGTAAAGCCTTCCTAAGGCCACCCCTGGAGTAGCTGCATCCAGTTTTGGTCACCACACTTATAAATAGGATGTTGAGACTCTAGAAAGAGTGCAAAGAAGAGTAACCAGGATGATGAGGGGACTGGAGGCTAAAAGATACGATGAACGGTTGCAGGAACTGGGCCTGGCTAGTCTAGGGAAGAGAAGGACCAGGGGAGACAGGAGAGCAGCCTTCCAGTACTTGAGGGAGGGTGGGTTGGACTAGATGACCTCCAAGGTCCCTTCCAACTCTGTTAATCTGACTTTAATCTGATTTTAAGGAACAAAAGGACCAGGGGAGACAGGAGAGCAGCCTTCCCAATATTTGAGGGCAGAAGGGGGTTGGACTAGATGACCTCCAAGGTCCCTTCCAACTCTGTTAATCTGACTTTTAATCTGATTTTAAGGAACAAAAAGACCAGGGGGGACAGGAGAGCAGCCTTCCAATATTTGAGGGTGAGGATTGGACAAGATGACCTCCAAGGCCCCTTCCCACTCTGATAATCTCTCTACCCTGGGTGTCCTGCTCATACCTGTTCTGCTGTTGTTATTTTCTCTCCCTCCTCTCTCTCGGCATAGCAATTTGTGTTCCGGATCACCAAACCTCATAACGCTTGGATTGGCCTGAAGTACAACGGGCAAGTGTGGAAGTGGGTGGACGAGACCCCCTACACGGTGCGCAGGATGTGAGTCTCCCTTTAAGATATCCGGATTTCAACTCCCAGAATTCCCTTTAAGATAATTTGGACTTCAACACCCAAAATTCCCTTTAAGATATCCAGATTTCAACACCCAGAATTCCCTTTAAGATATCCGGACTTCAACTCCCAGAATTCCCTTTAAGATATCCGGATTTCAACTCCCAGAATTCCCTTTAAGATATCTGGACTTCAACTCCCAGAATTCTCTTTAAGATAATTTGGACTTCAACTCCCAGAATTCCCTTTAAGATATCCGGATTTCAACTCCCAGAATTCCCTTTAAGACATCCGGACTTCAACTCCCAGAATTCCTCAGCCAACATTCCATTAGAGCAAGGACAATTCCCTAGGTTAGGCAACGCCGCCTCACTTTTGACCCTGTAATTCCCATTGCTCTAAATCGGAGGGGGGGAATTGCTGCCGGCCGGGGGTTGAACTAAATGATCTCAGGGTGCCCCTTCCCCAGCCACCGAAGGGGTGTGTATATTTCTCTCCCTCCCATCCCTAGGCTGACCCCCCCACCCTTTCCAACGACTGGCGGGATATAAGAGAGACGGTTTGTGGAGCAGCACCTTCTGCTTGGCCCATCTGAAGTGGGTGTGCGAAAAGCAACAGTGAGGCCCCCTGAGGTCATCCAGCTATACCCCGGGGAGTGAAAAAAACTGACTGTGAGACAAAACAAAAAACCCCACAACGGTCAAAATTGCCCCCCCCCGGATGCTGGGCCAGCGGGGCAGCTTCCATGGGTTCACCAAAAGGGCCTGCTTAGCTGGCCAGTGGGGTCCCACCTGGGACACACCCTCTCCGGGCAGGGCCTTCGCACCAATGGCTTCGTTCCACCTTTGGGGGAGGGGGGGTTGCAGCACATGGTGTCTTATTTATTTATTAAGGAAACGTATATATGGCCCCTAACTGATTCTTGGTGACTCTGGATGTCAACCATTCATTCATCTATACATATCTGTCTGTCCGTCATCCATCTCTATTAATCATTTACAGTATCTGTCTATCCCTATTTATCATCTATGCCTATTTATCAATAATTTTATCCATCCATCCATCCTATCATCCACCTATCCTGTCTGTCTATCTATCCATCCTTTCATCCTATCATCTACCTACTTACCTAGAGTATTTATATCAATTTATTATCCATCTATCTTATCCACAGTATCAACTATCTTTATCAATTATGAACCGTATCTATCTCTATCCTTTCATCCATCCATCCATTCATCCTGTCTCGATTATCTCTCCCTCTATTTCATCCACCCAATCTATCACCTACCTTTCATCTATCATCTATCTCTATTAATCATGTACAGTAGCTATCTATTATCTATCTGATCTATCATCTATCTCTATCAATCATTTACAGTACCTATCATGTACCATATCTATCTATCCATCCTTTCATCCACCCATCCATTCTGTGTCTATTATCTCTTTCTCTATCTCATCTATTTATATCAATCTATCATCTATCTCTCATCTATCTTAATGATGTACAGTATCTTATCTGTCTGTCTATCTATCTATCTATCTATCTATCTATCTATCTATCTATCTATCTATCTATCTATCTATCTAATCTATCTATCCAGCTATCCACCTGCCTACCTATCCATCCATCCATCTATTCATTTTATCATCCATAGATCCATCCTGTCTATTATCTCTTTCTCTCACACACATCTATCTATATCAATCTATCATCTATCTCTCATCTCTCTATTAATCATGTACAGTATCTATCTATCTATCTATCTATCTATCTATCTATCTATCTATATCCATCCATCCATTCATCCATCCATCCTGTGTCTATAATCTCTCTCTCTCTATCTCATCTATCTATATCAATCTATCATCTATCTTTAATTTATCTCTTATTCATGTACAGTATCTTATCTATCTCTCTATCTACCGACCTACCTATACATCCACCCATCCATTCATTTTATCATCCATCCATCCTATTATCTCTCTCTCACACACACATCTATCTATATCAATCTATCATCTATCTCTCATCTTTCTATTAATCATGTACAGTTTCTATCTTTCCATCATTTCATCCATCCATCCATCCTATTATCTCTTTCTCTCTCTACCTCTCTATCTCATCTATCTTTATCAATCTATCATCTATCTCTCATCTATCTTAATGATGTACAGTATCTTATCTATCTATCTATCCATCCTTTCATTCATCCATCCATCCTGTCTATTATCTTTCTCTCTCTACCTCTCTATCTCATCTATCTATATCAATCTCTCATCTCTCTCTTAATCATGTACAGTATCTTATCTATCTATCTATCTATCTATCTATCTATCTATCTATCTATCTATCTATCTATCTATCCAGCTATCTACTGACCTACCTATACATCCACCCATCCATTTTATCATCCACCCATCCTATTATCTCTCTCTCACACACACATCAATCTATATCAATCTATCATCTCTAATCTTTCTATTAATCATGTACAGTATCTATCTATCTATCCATCATTTCATCCATCCATCCATCCTATTATCTCTTTCTCTCTCTACCTCTCTATCTCATCTACCTATATCAATCTATCATCTATCTCTCATCTATCTTAATGATGTACAGTATCTTTATCTATCTATCTATCTATCTATCTATCTATCTATCTATCTATCTATCTATCTATCTATCTACCTACCTACCTATCTATCTATCTATCTATCTATCTATCTATCTATCTATCTATCTATCTATCTATCTATCTATCTACTTATCCATCCACCCGTCCATTCATTTTATCATCCACCCATCCATCCTATCTATTATCTCCCTCTCTCATCTATCGATATCAATCTGTCTATCTCTCATCTCTTTCTCTATTAATCATGTAGAGTAGCTCTCTCTGTCTATCCATCCACCCATCCATCCTCCCTAACGCCCCTGGGCTGACCCATGCTCTCCTGCTTTCGCCCCTTTCCAGCGACTGGCGGCCCCACCAACCGATGCAGGATGGCTCGTTTTGCACCCAGATGTATCGAGATGGATTGTGGACCAGCAATTTCTGCATGATCCAAATGAAGTGGGTGTGTGAAAAGCAGCAGTGAGCCCCTGAGGTCATCTAATTCAACCTCCCGGGAGCAAATAAAACCGACCGTCAGATAAAACCCACGAGGGTGGAATTGGCCTTTTTTTTCCTCTGGATGCTGGGTGAGCGGGGCAAGGTGGGCAGTTTCCATCGGTTCACAAGAAGGGCCATCTATCTATCTAATCTATCCAGCTATCTACCTACCTATCCATCCACCTATCCATTCATTTTATCATCCATCCATCCATCCAGTCTGTTTTTCTCTCTCTATCTCATCTATCTATATCAATCTATCATCTATCTTTCATCTATCTCTTAATCATGTACAGTATCTTATCTATCTATCTATCTATCTATCTATCTATCTATCTATCTATCTATCTATCTATATCCATCCATCCATCCATCCATCCATCCATCCATCCATCCATCCATCCTGTGTCTATAATCTCTCTCTCTCTATCTCATCTATCTATATCAATCTATCATCTATCTTTAATTTATCTCTTATTCATGTACAGTATCTTATCTATCTATCTATCTATCTATCTATCTATCTATCTATCTATCTATCTATCTATCAATCTATCTATCTATCTATCTATCTATCTATCTATCTATCTATCTATCTATCTATCTATCTATCTATGCATCTATCTTATGCATCTATCTATCTATCTATCTATCTATCTATCTATCTATCTATCTATCTATCTATCTATCTATCTATCTATCTATATCCATCCATCCATCCATCCATCCATCCATCCATCCATCCTGTGTCTATAATCTCTCTCTCTCTATCTCATCTATCTATATCAATCTATCATCTATCTTTAATTTATCTCTTATTCATGTACAGTATCTTATCTATCTATCTATCTATCTATCTATCTATCTATCTATCTATCTATCTATCTATCTATCTATCTATCTATCTATCTATCTATGCATCTATCTTATGCATCTATCTATCTATCTATCTATCTATCTATCTATCTATCTATCTATCTATCTATCTATCAATCTATCTATCTCATCTATCATCTCTATCAATCATTTACAGAACCTCTATCTGTCATCTATCTCTATCACCTATGCCTATTTGCTAATTCATTTATCACCCATTCATCTATCCATCCATCCATCCATCCTGTGTCTATCATCTACCTACCTACCCTATCTATATCAATCATCCATTTATCTCATCTACAGTATCAACTATCTCTATCAATCATTTACAGTACCTCTATCATCTATCTCTATTATCTATGCCTATTTATCAATTATCACTCATCCATCTATCCATCCATCCTGTGTCTATCATCTATCTACCTACCTACCCTACCTATATCAATCTATCATCCATCTATCTCATCGGCAGTATCATCTCTCTTTCAATCATGAACAGTATCTACTTCTGTCTATCCTTTCATCCACCCATCTATTCATTTTATCATCCATCCATCCATCCTGAATGTCTGTCTATCTATCTATCTATCTATCTATCTATCTATCTATCTATCTATCTATCTATCTATCTATCTATCTATCTATCTATCGATCTACCTACCTACCTACCTACCTACCTACCTACCTACCTACCTACAATGTTGGGATTCAAAAAAATTTTTTAAACAAACTTTATTAACTTTATCAATTAAAACAAAACAAACAACATAAAACAGATTAAAAGATCTTCAACAATGACAAATGGTGATTCTTCATTTGTAACATTATATTGTGCTGTATTTACAACTACTATATTATGTGTATATATATTTACTACCACTAGCATCCGTCTTCTTTTACTCTTTATTGCACACTCTGTCCACACTCAATCCATTTATACCAATATTCCCAAATATTGATAATTCTTTGTCCTTTAAGGCTAGAGTTAATTTATCCATTTCTGCACAACTCATTATCTTCTGGATTACGATTTCGTCTGGAAGAGTATAACACTGTTTCCCACATTAGGCATATGCCAGTCTGGCCAGTCAGTACGTGTAATATTACATCGATTGCTTGACAAATAAAATAAATAAATAAATACCACTGAAAGGAGGAAACGGCTCACATGCTTGGCCCAAGAGTGAGATAGGCAACAGGCTTTTAAGGGGCTGCCAGAAAGAAAGGGGGGGGGGAATATATTTTTCCAAAGAAGCAGAAGACAAAACAAGAATTAATAGGGGTAGAGAATATAACATAAGGATGTATTATTATCGGATGGATTTAGGATGTGGTGAGGAATGTTATAATATAAATTAATCTTAAATGTTGAATATCCATTCATTTTATCATCCATCCATCCATCCATCCATCCAGTCTATTATCTCTCTCATCTATCTATATCAATCTCTCATCTCTCTAATCTCTCATCTATTAATCATGTACAGTATCTGTCAGTCAGTCAGTCTGACTGTCTGTCTATCTATCCTTTCATCCATCCATTCATTTTATCATCCATCCATCCATCCATCCAGTCTATTATCTCTCTCTCATCTATATCAATCTATCATCTATCTATCTCATCTATCATCTATTAATCACGTATAGTATCTGTCAGTCAGTCTGTCTGTCTATCTATCCTTTCACCCATCCATTCATTTTATCATCCATCCATCCATCCATCCATTCTGTCTATTATCTCTCTCTCTTTCTCATCTTTCTGTATCAGTGGTTCCCAAACTTTTTCAGTCCAGAGGATGAGTTTGGTGCTACAAACACATCCTCAATGCCTTGCACCCAGGGTTGGGGTTCAAATTTATGTGTGTGTGGCCTAATTTGAGGGTGTGGCTTGCTGGTCATGTGACTGGGTGGTCATGGCTTGGTCATGTGATGGGGTGGGCATGGCTTGCTGGTCACGTTACCAGGTAGGTGTGGTTTGGTGGTCATGTGACTGGGTGGGCATGGCCAGGTGACTGGCAAACCAAATACAAGTGGTCCTCACTTAATGGCCGGTTGTTTAGCAAGTATTCTAATTTATGACTGGCCTTCCCCAGAACTACTTGACCTGTTTTTGGAGTTTTGACAGCCATGCACAAACACACACACACACACTCCCTTCTAATCCTCCTGGAGCAGGTCATTGGACTAGAATCGGCAAAGCATCTCTGATTAGATTCTAGTAGTGAATACAATCTAGCCAGAGATGCTTTGCCGATTCTTGTTGATTTTTATTTGTATTTATTTATTTTATGTTGCTGAATTGCCATTGACATGTGTGTCCCTTCTTGTGCACAACCCAGAAGCTTTTGTGATTCTTTGCAGCAAAAATTACCGACCTCTGGCTTTGCTCGACTTTTCAAACGCGCCGACACTGCTGCGTTCTAGGTGCCGGCCCTGCAGGTCTCCTCCTTTGAGCCCGATGCACCGGAGGGACCTGCCCAAGCAAGTCCGAGCGGAGCGGTGCACCAAGTCAATGGGGTGAGCCTGAGAGAGGGAAAGAGAGAGAGAAAAGAAAGAGAGAGAGAAAGAGAGAAGGTAGAAAAGAAAGAGAAAAGAGAAAGGAAAAAAAAGGGACAAAGAAAGAAGGGGGATGGAAGGAAGGGACAGAAAGAAAAAG
>JAUCBL010000097.1:0-32500 GCA_033807585.1 Hydrophis major | reverse complement strand
CGGGAGGGGGCAGAAATTGGGTGGGTGGGTATGCTGGCATGTGAGCCACAGCCACAGCCATTGCATATGCACGCACCTTCCAGCTGATTTCCGGCCTCCCAGAGGCTTGAGGAAAGCCTCTGCAGGCCAAAAAATAGGCCCGTTTCGTCCCTTCTGGTATTTCCGGAAATACCGGAAGGGACAAAACGGGCCTATTTTTTGGCCTGCAAAGCCTGCAGAAGCTTTCCTCAAGCCTCCATGGAGCCCCAAAAAAGGGCCTCAAACGTGCTGAAAATCAGCAGGAGGTGCAGTGCAGGGAAGGGAGCATGGGTGGGGCGTGTGTGCATTGCCTTCTGGGTGCCAGCCTACGACTATGCCCGGCAAGCTTGCATGCAAGTTTGGGCCCAGGAGCCCAATTGCTACTTTGAAGACTTGTGGACTTCGACTCCCAGAATTCCCCAACCCAGATGGCAGGCTGAGGGATCCTGGGACTTGAAGTCCGCAAGTCTTAAAGGGGATTTCCAACTTTAACAACTCCAGCTTTGTGGAGCCAAGCGATGGAAGCTTGCAAGACGCCCCCCCTCCATTTCCCAGAGAAATGTCCCCTCCCCACTTGGGACAGTCTTCCGATTTTGGCAAGCGGGGAGCCACAGTTGTGTTACCTTCGCAATCTCCCTCAACAGCTTCTGCCCGACTCCTTTCCCTATAAGGAGGAAGGAAAAAAAAACACAAAACACACACCTCAACCACCCTGCCCGAGTCTCCACACTTACCTGGAATCCAAAATGGGCCGTGTGGAGACTCCTGCGAGGGCAGGTTGGGCGGGGCAAGCCAGGGGTGGGATTTGCCGTTTCACCACACTGATTATAAAATTAGCAACCGGTTCGCCTCAACCATTGCGAACTGGTAGCAGCCGATCCCCCCCCCCCGCCATCATTTATATCAAGGGCTGCCAACTTTTTGGACCTTAGGGGCCACCAAATCCATCGTTTTAAATCTGGTAGAGCGGAGACCCTCGGAAAATCCCACTCCCCATAAAAAGTTTGCAGGAAAATCCCCCCCTCCCCCGTTTTCCGACCGACTGATCGTTCTTGATTTGGGATCACAGGATACCGTCTCCAGCTCCGTTCTCAGCAGGAGAGAGAGAGAGGAGAGAGACTTTTGTCTGCCTGCAAGGAAAATAGCACAAGCCACAAACTTCTCTCCCCCAAACTCCGCCAGAAATAAGTCTTGGTGAGACTTGTTGTGCCAGCGCAGCCTCTTGGAGCAGGAGGCCTTGCAGGGTCCCAAAGACTCATTTCTGGGGCAAGTGGGGCAAGTTCCCCCCCCTCCACCCTTTCCCCCCTCAATCCCTTGTTCCCGTGTAGTCTGGATTAATTGCTTGGGGGGGGGGAGACATTTCTCTGTGGACCACCCAAATTTCCTTGTGGACTACCAGTGGTCCGTATCCCACCGGTTGGCGACCACTGGCTTATATGGCCTCTTTCCACATCCCGCAGTTCAGGGACTGTATTTTGCGTTTTTCAGCCAAATGGCAGCTTAGCAAACAACGGGCTCGCTTAACGATGGCAGGGCTCACATAATGGCCGCAGTGTTTGCTTAACCTCCAGCGCAAACAACACTGGGTCCTTCGCCCATTTCACAGCCGTTTGATCTTCTCGAAACGTGATAATTTTTTGGAGGGGGGGGTCATCAGCGTCCCTGGGGTCACGCTTAGCGACAGACTCATAAAAATGGGGGCAAAACGCGCTTAATGATGGCCTCGCTTAGCCACAGAGCTATTGGGGCTCCAAAAGAGTTGGTGGTCAGCTGTAGGGCAGCTTTTCTAATGCCTGAACACCTGTGTCAAATGCGCGCATGCACCCATTTATTATTATTATTTTTTAAACTATAATTCCTTGCCCCTTTGGCTGGGCTCCTGCCCCGCCCCTCTTCACCCCAAGCGAGCAACGCACCCCGAAATTCTGGCATGACGTACAGGTCTTCGGTGTAGACGTTCCTGCCTTTCCAGGTGCTGTAGGTAAAATAATAGAGGCCGTAACCGACGACGGTATGGCCTGGAGGGAAGAGAAAGAAAGAAAGAAAGAAAGAAAAAAAAGGAAATAAATTGAATTTGTTTGGAAACGGAAGTTTTGGAAGTTCCCACGACTCCCAATGGTCAAATTCTGGCACCTTCAGCCATTTCTGGACCCCAAAATCCAAGCACACCTGGTGTTTCTCTTTTGGTCCGCTCCACCCGCTGAGACCTTGCTCCAAACTGCCCCACTTCCAAGCAGTGCCTGTCCGTGAACAGACTAACAGGAGTTGGAAGGAGCCTCAGAGGTCATCCAGTCCAACCCCCCCACCCCCCCGCGGCTCAAGCAGGAGACCCTGTACCATTCCAGACCAATGGCTGTCTGATTGCTTCTTAAAAGACATACCTGCCTTACTGGGTCATCTGGTTCTGTTTGTGTATGGAGCACTTTAAGATATATGAACTTCAATTCCCAGAATCCCCCAATTTAAGGCGGATGGACTTCAACTCCCAGAATCCCCCAATTCAAGGCAGATGGAACTTCAACTCCCAGAATCCCCCAATTTAAGGCGGATGGACTTCAACTCCCAGAATCCCCCAATTCAAGGCAGATGGAACTTCAACTCCCAGAATCCCCCAATTTAAGCTGGATGGACTTCAACTCCCAGAATCTTCCAATTTAAGGTGGATGGAACTTCAACTCCCAGAATCCCCCAATTTAAGGTGGATGGACTTCAATTCCCAGAATTCCCCAATTTAAGCTGGATGGACTTCAACTCCCAGAATTCCCCAATTCAAGGCAGATGGAACTTCAACTCCCAGAATCCCCCAATTTAAGGCGGATGAACTTCAACTCCCAGAATCCCCCAATTTAAGCTGGATGGACTTCAACTCCCAGAATCCCCCAATTCAAGGCAGATGGAACTTCAACTCCCAGAATCCCCCAATTTAAGCTGGATAGACTTCAACTCCCAGAATTCCCCAATTTAAGGTGGATGGACTTCAACTCCCAGAATCTCCCAATTTAAGGAGGATGGAACTTCAACTCCCAGAATCCCCCAATTTAAACTGGATGGACTTCAACTCCCAGAATCCCCCAATTCAAGGCAGATGGAACTTCAACTCCCAGAATCCCCCAATTTAAGCTGGATGGACTTCAACTCCCAGAATCCCCCAATTTAAGCTGGATGGACTTCAACTCCCAGAATCCCCCAATTTAAGCTGGATGGACTTCAACTCCCAGAATCCCCCAATTTAAGGCGGATGGAACTCACAGAATTCCCCAACCAGAACTTTAAGAAGCATGGACTTGTGGGAATTGAAGTCCACTCATCTTAAGGTTACTGAGGTTAATAAAAACCGGTTCACCTCCCCTACCTCCCCATCCAGATATTAACGGGACCCCTCCTCACCCTCTTTGCTCCGGCATTCAGGGGGCAGCTCAGCCACCACACACTTGTAGAAGGGGTCCTGACCAAAGCCATCTTCCTGCAGCCCTGCGCAGGCCAAGTGGGAGAAAAATTAAATTTAAAAGGGGAAGGGGGAACCCCCCCATAAGGACAACTGCCCCCCCCGGCCGCTCCAGGGATGCAAATCTTCTGAAAGAAAAAAAATAAAAAAATAAAATAAAACCAGGCTCTATTTATTGACTCTTTCAGTATAACAAGAGTGGTAGAAGGGTCCCTAGAGGTCTTCTAGCCCACCCCACCCCATTCAAGCAGGAAATCATCTCCTTGGGACAGGCAGTCCTTGACTTACGGCCCCAAATTTATGCTGACTCAGTGGGACACAGGTTCGGTGAGATTTGACTCCCCCGTACGACCTTCTTGGCCGCTGTTGTTAAGCGAACCGTCAGAGCGGATTATCCCAGCGGTTCAGCGAAGCGGGATTCGCTCGTTGGAAAGTTGCCAAAAAGGTTGATCACGTGGGTTCGCCACCCCCATCCCTGGGGCGGGGGGGGGATGACACGTCATAAATACGAGTTGGTCGCCAACGGTGCAAATCTCGATCCAACAGTGTGTTACGGGTATGGGGAAATGGTCTCCTTTGTTTTAGCTGGTTTGCAGCAGTATGGGAGAACCGGTTGCAAACTTGCCGAGTGGTTTGGTGGACCCCAGGTCACTAAATGAGTTGTCGTAAGTCAAGGACCACCTGTCATTTGCTCCTGGGGGGGCAGGGACCCCTTGTCCTCTATGGCTGTCCATCCTTCCACGCTGTCCAGATGGGACAACCCCCCTCCCCTAATAAAAGACCAAGCCCACCACCACTGTGGTCTCACCTTCATCCGTGATGGCCACTTGCACCGAGAGCTTTTCAAATGCTGCCAATTCCTGGGAGGGGGCAACAAAAAAAAGAGAGAGAAAAGACCCCCATCAGGGGGCTCTGAAGACTGGGCTGACCCATTAGGGTGTGGAGGGGGGGCAATGTCTTGGAAAAAAACCCCTCCCTTTAAGAGCCCCCTCCCCTCTTGCAAAACTCCCTTTAAAAGCCCCCTCCCCTCTTGCAAAACTCCCCCTCCCTTTAAGAGCCCCCTCCCCTCTTGCAAAACTCCCCTTTAAAAGCCCCCTCCCCTCTTGCAAAACTCCCCCTCCCTTTAAGAGCCCCCTCCCCTCTTGCAAAACTCCCCCCCTCGCCCGCTTGCAATGGCTTCCCCCCTCCCCCCTTGGAGTTCCCCCCGCCCCCGCGCCCACCCGGATCATGCGCCCCACTTCCGCGCAATCCTCGGCTCTGGCCGGACGGACGGTGGTGGTGGCAGTGGCGAAGTCCATGGCTGCAGCGGTCACTTCCCAACCCCTCCACCCCCCCCGAAAACTACATCTCCCAGCAAGCCCTGGGAGCGGATGGTGGGGGGGGAGAGAGAGAGAGAGAGAGAGAAGGAGGAGGAGCGGTCCTAATGCGGGTTGGCTTCGGTTTAATACGGAGGATGGTGGGCGGGTCGGGTCAAGAGTTGCAGTTCTTGCATGGGGGTTTGGAGCCCAGCAGCCGAGAAGACTTCAACTCCCAGAAGACCCCAGCCAGCTGGGGAATTCTGGGAGTCGGAGTCCCACCTGTGGCCGGCTGGAGGATTCTGAGTCTTGTTTTGTCTGTTATTGTTTTGCTTTATATCTTTTATTTAGTTAATGACTTTATTCTATTTATCTTATGGATTAATTTATTATTTTGTGATATTTATTATTTATTGCTATTATATTTAAAGCTTTCATGTTACTGTTTTTTTTATTTCTTTATTTCTCCCGCCTTTTATTCATTTAGTGACTTTCTCATATTTATAAATACACGACTAAATGCACTACTAACATGGGCAGCATCCTGCCCACATGCTTTTATCTTTCTTGGTGATTTCTATCTACCTCATATTGACTGGACCCTCAATGAATGTACAACTGAACCCATACACGCAACCTTCTACAATGCTGTTACAAATCTGGGACTGGAACAACTGGTAACCAACAATACTAGACTTAACAACTGCCTCAATCTCATCTTCTGCAATAATTTGAATTTAATTTAGGGAATACAAACTAAAGAACCCTTTTCCAGCAGTGACCACAATATGATTGACTTTTGTCTCAACATACACCCAAACAAAAATAATCACAATGACGTAATCCCCAATTAAAACTTCAAAAAAGGCAACTATGATCTTATGGACAACGATCTCTCATCCCTTGATTGGCAATCTCTATTCACTGGATGCAATACCGTTGAAGACCATCACAACATAGTTTTACTTGAAGTCAAAAGAGTCCTCAAACTATATGTACCAACAACAACTCCCAAAACAAAACAAAAACCAGATTACCCATAAAATAAGGAAACTTCAATCCCAAAAGAGATCACTTTGGTGGAAAAACAAATCTGGTCACGTTGCCAAGTTCAAAAGCCGATACAAAAATTTATGCCACCAGATAAAGACTGAATGCACCAATTATCACATTAAACAAGAGGAAAACCTTCTTCGCCCCAGTTTCACCCGCGCTTTCTACAATTTTGTAAACAACAAACTAAAAGACTCAAGGTCCATCCCATCCCTGATAGGACGCACCCTATCAGGTAAAGTCTGCAACAACGACACCATTAAAGCCAACATCTTTAACACATTCTTCGGCTCAGTATTTGTAAACAGCAATGGATCATGCCCAGTATTTCCTAGTTGAACCACAGACAACTACAATGATCTAATACATATCGATTTTACAGAAGACAATGTTGAAAAATCACTACGCAATCTGAAACCATCTTTATCTATTGGACCAGAGGGAATATGTGCCTACTTCTTAAAAAAGCTTCCACTGCCATAGCCGAACCTCTAAGCATAATCTTTGAAAAATCTTTCAGGACCAGCTCCTTGCCAAAACTATGGTCACAAGCCACGGTCATCCCCATCTTCAAAAAGGGAGAACCCAGCCTAGTTGAAAATTACAGACCAATCTCCTTATGCTGAGTCACCTGTAAAGTCATGGAATCAATTATTAACCAATCCATTATCCTCCACTTAGAGACAAACAACCTACTCTCTAATAAACAATTTGATTTCAGAAAAAAACTATTCTGTAATCTGCAACTCTTACACTGCAAAAACATATGGACTACACAACTCAATCAGGGCAAAGCAATAGATGCAATCTACATAGACTTCTGTAAAGCCTTTGATTCAGTGGTACAGGACAAACTACTCCTAAAACTAAAATCTTATGGTATCTCTGGACAACTGCATAACTGGATAGAAGCATTCCTCTCAAACAGACAACAAATGATCAAAATTGGGAGCGTCTTATCAAATTCTGTACCTGTCAACTGGTGTCCCCCAAGGCAGTGTTTTAGGACCAACTCTCTTCATACTCTACATAAATGACCTCTGTGATCATATTAAGAGCAACTGCGTTCTCTTCGCTGATGATGTAAAGCTATTCAACACCACAGACAATACTGCTACCCTTCAAAAAGACCTCAACTATGTATCAGAATGGTCAAACAAATGGCAACTTCAAATCTCAAGAAATAAATGCTCTGTCTTATATATTGGCAAAAAAAATCAGAAAAGACCTTGTTGATGATCCAAACTCTGTAAAGGACTTTGGAATACTCATCTCTAATGATCTAAGTGCTAGAGCCCACTGGAACTACATAGCCAAAAAAGCATTAAGAGTTGTTAACCTAATCTTACGTAGCTTTTTCTCTGGTAATATTACACTACTAACTAGGGCATACAAAACATTTGCTAGACCAATATTCAAATACAGCTCATCAATCCGGAACCCCAAACCCCCAAAACTTTAACCTTAGACTGTCTACTATTGACCTCATCCCTTTCCTAAGAGGTCTATAGGGGGCATGCATAAGCGCACCAATCATCCCTACCGTCCCTGTCTTATTGTTTCTTTTGTTTTTCTTATATGTACCCATTTCATGTATTCATAACTATGTATACACTTACCTATTATCTTGTAAGCAGTTGACAAATCAAACAAATAAATAAAAAATAAAAATAAAAATATTTATCTTACGGATCAATTTATCTTCAGTTTGCGATATTTGTTGTTTCTTATCACATCGAACACTTTTCTCTCAATAATGTTGCCTTATGTTCTGTATGGTTTTTCCATTTATTAACTGGTTAAGTTTTTTTAAGCATTTTCTCATTTTAATTCGGAGCGACTCCAATCTGTGTATGGCAAATACAGACGCACACACACACACACACACACATACATTCACGGAAAACAACCAATATGTGAAACACATCTTTTTTTTTTTAATTGTCTCTTCTTCCTTCTGTAATTGCAGCCATTTTTTTCCTTCCAAGGTGAGTTTCGCTTCCTTGCAAAACCTCTTTGGCTTCTCAGTGCTTTGATTCCAGAGAATTAAATAGAGTTGTCATGGCAGGTTGTGGGTTTTGTGTGTGTGTGTATGGTTGCGTAGGTGTGTGAGGGTTGTGCACCAGGCTGTGTATGGCTGGAGGCGACACTGCCTGTGGCCTCATCATCTCCACAAGGCCCCTCCGGGTGCTGCCACATCTGAAGAAACCACAACTTTTGTGAGCCTGCTTCAAAGTGTGTGTGTGGGGGGGAACTCCAACTCTCATTGTTCCCGGGCCTGGCCTCAAATACCCCTGCTGTGTAGCAGGTCAGCGAAGAAGGCAGTTGTGACCTTGGGACGTGTGTGTGCGTGTGTGTCATAGGCCCTGGTGTGGTTGTGTGGGGATTGTGTGTCATGCGTGTGTGCGTGCCAACAGGAGTGAGAATGAGAACGAGTGATGCAAGTGTTGCAAAGAAGCTTAAACATTACTGAGGCGGCCAACCGAGAAGGACACTGTGTGCTCATCCGGCTCAGCCCCCAGTTGAAAAAAAAAAGAAGTGCGGCTTGGTCACGGGTTCGAGATCCCAATAAATTAAACCCCCCCATCACCTCTTTTAGAGGGTGAGCCCCTTTTTCGGGCGACCTTCAAACAAGGGAGCATCGGAGGAGTCAAGCGAGGGCTGTTGTTGGTCAGCTTGAGTTTGGTAAAGCCTCCACTTTCAGGAGCAGTCTACCTCTTATGTCAGCTGTTGGGGAGGGGTTTTTTCCCCCTTTTCTCACTGGTGAGTCTCATCTGGTGGGTTCTTCCGTCTCCAGATGTTTCTGGAGCTTGGGAACCTTTTTGGGGGGAGGGGGAAGGCTTGTTCCAAAACTCTTAAAAGCTGCCCAGGGTGTTTATATCTTTTATAAATAAATTGAATTTTGAGAAGGCCAGTCCTCTGGTGAGATTAGGGTGTGGGGGCTATAAAAATGAAAAAGAAAGAAGGAAAGGAGGGAGGGAGGGAGAAAGAAAGGGAAAGAAAAAAGGAGGGAGGGGGAAGGAAGAAAAAAGAGAAAGGGAGGGGGAAAGGAAAAAAGGAAGGAAGAGAAAGGAAAAAAGGGAAAGAAAGGGACAGGAAGGGAAGAAAGAAGAGAAAGAAAGGAAAAGGACAGAGGAAGGAAGAAAAGAAGGAAGATAAAAAAGGGAAGAAAGGAAGGGACGGAGGTAGGAAATAAGAAAGAGAGAAAAGAAAGAAAAAGGGACAGAGGAAGGAAAGAGAAAGAAAAAAGGAAGGAAAGAAAGGGATAGAGGGAAGGAGGGAGGAACAAAAAGAAAAGAAAAAAGAAAAAGGAACAGAGGAAGGAAGGAAAGAAGGAAGAGAAAGAAAAAAGGAAGGAAGGGACAGGGAGGAAGGAAGGAATAGAAAGGAAAGAAAGAAAAGGGGACAGGAAGGGAGGAAAGAGAAAGAAGAGAAAGGAAAAAAAAGAAAGGAAATGAAAGGGACAGAGGGAGGGAGAGAAAAGGAGGAAAGAAGAAAAAGAAAAAAGGAAGGAAGGGACAGATGAAAGGGGGAAAGAGAAGGAAGAGAAAGGAAAGAAAGAAGAAAAAGGGACAGAGGAAGGGAGGAAAGAGGAAGAGAAAGGAAAGAAAGAAGAAAAAGAGGGACAGGAAGGAAGGAAAGAAAAGGAAGAAAAAAGGTAAAAAAGAAAGGAACAGAGGAATGGAGAAAGGAACCAAGGAAAAGGAAGGAAGAGGAAAAAAAGAAAGAAAAAAAACCCTGCTTGCTCCTTTCCAACTAACACATTCTATAACTTAAATTTCCTTCTGAATTCCTTTTTTTTTTTTTTTAAATTCTTTTCAGATTGTGGTTTTAATGCTTTTAATCTTATTTTTTTTTAAAAAGTCTAATTTTCCATTTTTCTATCCCCCCCTCCCCACTTGCTGCCCTCCCCCCCTCCTGCCTCCTCTCCTTCCCCTCCTCCCCCCCCCCCAGAGGAGTGGCCAAGGGTGGGACCTTGCCAACTGGGTCAAGCCAAGGGGGGGGAGGAGGCCCCCCCTCCTTCTCCTGCCCTTAAAGCGGCTGAGACGAGCCCAGAGGCAGGCAGAGAAGAAGGAAGAGGAACCGAGCAGGACCGGGAACCATGAGCTTTGTGGTCCGCCCATGCGCCCCCAGGGACCTGAAGGACATTATGCGCCTTGTCAAGGTGAGGCTGGATGGGGGCTGAGCCGGCCGCTTGCCCGTGAGGGGGGAAGAAGTAAGGCTAGTCGATCGATAAGTGGGTAGGAAAAAAAAAACAGGGTTGGAAGGGACCTCTGGAGGTCCTCTAGTCCAGCCCCCCTCTTCCCCCCCCCACTCCCACTCAGGCAGGAAACCTGACAGAACTAAGGGCGATCCAATCTCTTCCTCAAAACCTCCAGGGTTGAGGAAAAACTCCCATTAGAATTGCAAGAGAGGGAAGAGAAGGAGTATTATACAGTCCGGAATAAAATGGTATGAGAGAGAGAGAGAACGAGAGGAGAGAGAAAGGGAGGCGGAGGGGGAGAGAGGGAGGGAGGGGGGAGAGAGAGAGAAGAGAGAGGGACAGGGAACGGGAGGGAGGGAGAAAGGGAAGAGGGAGAGAGAGGGGGAGAGGAGAGAGATGGAGTGGGAGGGAGGGAGAAAGTGAGGGGGAGAGAGGGAGGGAGGGGGAGAGAGAGAGAAGAAGAGAGAGGGAGAGGGAGGGAGAAAGGGAAGAGAGGAGAGAGGGGGAGAGGAGAGAGAGAGGGGGAGGGAGAGAGGGAGAAGGGGGAGGGAGAGGGAGGGGGAGAGAGGGAGGGGGAGAGAGAGAGAAGAAGAGAGAGGGAGAGGGAGGGAGAAAGGGAAGAGGGGAGAGAGGGGGAGAGGAGAGAGAGATGGAGTGGGAGGGAGGGAGAGAGAGGGGGGAGGGAGAGAAGGAGAAGGGGGAGGGAGAGGGAGAGGGAGGGGGAGAGAGGGAGGGAGGGGGAGAGAGAGAAGAAGAAGAGAGAGGGAGGGAGAAAGGGTAGAGAGGGGAAGAGGAGAGAGAGATGGAGTGGGAGGGAGGGGGAGAGAGAGAGGAGGGAGAGAAGAAGGGGGAGGGAGAGGGAGAGGGAGGGGGAGAGAGGGAGGGAGGGGGGAGAGAGAGAAGAAGAAGAGAGAGGGAGAGGGAGGGAGAAAGGGAAGAGGGGAGAGAGGGGAAGAGGAGAGAGAGATGGAGTGGGAGGGAGGGAGAGAGAGGGGGGGGAGGGAGAGAAGGAGAAGGGGGAGGGAGAGTGAGAGGGAGGGGGAGAGAGGGAGGGAGGGGGAGAGAGAGAAGAAGAAAAGAGAGGGAGAGGGAGGGAGAAAGGGGAGAGAGGGGAAGAGGAGAGAGAGATGGAGTGGGAGGGAGGGAGAGAGAGAGAGGAGGGAGAGAAGGAGAAGGGGGAGGGAGAGGGAGGGGGAGAGAGGGAAGAGGGGAGAGAGGGGGAGAGGAGAGAGAGATGGAGTGGGAGGGAGGGAGAGAGAGAGAGGGGAGGGAGAGAGGGAGAAGGGGGAGGGAGAGTGAGGGAGGGGGGAGAGAGAGAGAAGAGAGAGGGAGAGGGAGGGAGAAAGGGAAGAGAGGAGAGAGGGGGAGAGGAGAGAGAGGGGGGAGGGAGAGAGGGAGAAGGGGGAGGGAGAGGGAGAGGGAGGGGAGAGAGAGAGAAGAAGAGAGAGGGAGAGGGAGGGAGAAAGGGAAGAGGGGAGAGAGGGGGAGAGGAGAGAGAGAGGGGGAGAGGAGAGAGAGATGGAGTGGGAGGGAGGGAGAGAGGGGGAGGGAGAGAAGGAGAAGGGGGAGGGAGAGTGAGATGGAGGGGGAGGGAGGGGGAGAGAGAGAAGAAGAGAGGGAGAGGGAGGGAGAAAGGGAAGAGGGGAGAGAGGGGGAGAGGAGAGAGAGATGGAGCGGTAGAGAGGGAGGGAGAGAGAGAGGGGGTGGGAGAGAGGGAGAAGGGGGAGGGAGAGGTGGGAGGGAGAGATGGGAGAGAGAGGGAAGACAGGAAGAGGGAGAGAGAGGGGGAGAGGAGAGAGAGATGGAGTGGGAGGGAGGGAGAGAGGGGGAGGGAGAGAAGGAGAAGGGGGAGGGAGAGTGAGATGGAGGGGGAGGGAGGGGGAGAGAGAGAAGAAGAGAGGGAGAGGGAGGGAGAAAGGGAAGAGGGGAGAGAGGGGGAGAGGAGAGAGAGATGGAGCGGTAGAGAGGGAGGGAGAGAGAGAGGGGGTGGGAGAGAGGGAGAAGGGGGAGGGAGAGGTGGGAGGGAGAGATGGGAGAGAGAGGGAAGACAGGAAGAGGGAGAGAGAGGGGGAGAGGAGAGAGAGATGGAGTGGGAGGGAGGGAGAGAGAGGGGGAGGGAGAGAAGGAGAAGGGGGAGGGAGATTGAGAGGGAGGGGGAGAGAGGGAGGGAGGGGGAGAGAGAGAAGAAGAGAGAGGGAGAGGGAAGGAGAAAGGGAAGAGGAGAGAGAGATGGAGCGGTAGAGAGGGAGGGAGAGAGAGAGGGGGAGGGAGAGAGGGAGAAGGGGGAGGGAGAGGGAGAGGGAGGGGAAGGGAGGGAGGGAGAGAGGAGAGAGAGATGGAGCAGGAGGGAGGGAGAGAGAGGGGAGAGAGAGAGATGTGTATGTATGTATATAGTTAGTGGAAACTGGGAAAGTTGATGCCACAACCCTGGAAATATTGTATTTGTTTTGTTTTTAACTGTGTAAAACTTAATAAACATTTATTTTATTTTAAAAAGAACAAGGAAAAAAAAACCACCTTCGGGCCTTGGAGCTTCCCCCACGTCCAGTGGCAAGCAGTTCCACGGGCTTTATTGTTCCCCTTGGGGGGTCAGGGAAACGGCTTCGGAATTCTCCATTGCTTCTCTCCCAGTCCTCGTCTTGCGCCCAACGTGGGGCCCGGGGCCTCCTCCCTTGACTTTGCTGCTCAGCTGGGGAGGTTGTCAGTCCCGGGACGCTGCGAGTCAGCATCCGAATTTTGCAGTGGTTCCCTAGTTTGAAGACAGGTCATAAGTCTGGGTTCCCCCCCCGTGTCCTTTCAACAACGGTTACTAAACAAACAGTCATAAGGCAGGGACTCCCTGTATTCTTGAACACCCTTCATTTATGGCAATTGGAGAGGAAACTTGGATCTCTTAAGAGCCAAAAAAAATCACTTCCGTGATTTTTCCTTGTAGCGACTCCCCCTCCCCAAGATCTGACAGCCTGTCATAAATCCGGGACATTTCTTTTTTTTTTTCTTTCTCGTCTTTCCACAGGACATTGCCATCATTTACAACATCCCTCTGGAGAGCCTTTCCACCAACGTCCAAGGTATGAGATAAGGAGGACAAAGGGTTTCTGCACAGGCGCAAAATTCATCTTTACTCGTCGACTTTGACTCCCAATTTGTTAGAAATGGTGTAGGACAGGGGTCTCCAACCTTGGCTCCTGGAAGCCTGGCGGACTTCAACTCCCAGAATTCCACAGCCAGCTTTGCTGGCTGTGGAACTCTGGGAGTTGAAGTCCGCCAGGCTTCCAGGAGCCAAGGTTGGAGACCCCTGGTGTAGGATCTCCTGCTTGGGTGGGGGTTGGACTAGATGACCTACAAGGTCTCTTCCAACTCTGTTAATTCTTTCCCAGAATCCCCCGTTCAACCATGCCCTCTCCCATTCCCTAGAATGGAGAAATTGCAGAGGAAGGGATTACAAGAGAGTAAGCAGGCAGAGAGAAATGTGAATGAAAAGAACATTAAAAATGTGGATTAAAAGAACATTAAAATATGGATTAAAAGAACATTTTTAAAATGTGGATTAAAAGAACATTAAAAATGTGAATTAAAAGAACATTAAAATATGGATTAAAAGAACATTTTTAAAATGTGGATTAAAAGAACATTTTTAAAATGTGAATTAAAAGAACATTAAAATATGGATTAAAAGAACATTTTTAAAATGTGGATTAAAAGAACATTTTTAAAATGTGGATTAAAAGAACATTAAAAATGTGAATTAAAAGAACATTAAAATATGGATTAAAAGAACATTTTTAAAATGTGGATTAAAAGAACATTTTTAAAATGTGGATTAAAAGAACATTAAAAATGTGAATTAAAAGAACATTAAAATATGGATTAAAAGAACATTTTTAAAATGTGGATTAAAAGAACATTTTTAAAATGTGGATTAAAAGAACATTAAAAATGTGGATTAAGAACATTAAAAAGTGAATTAAAAGAACATTTTAAATTGTGAATGAAAAGAACATTAAAATGTGAATTAAAAGAACATTTTAAAAATGTGAATTAAAAGAACATTAAAAAGTGAATTAAAAGAACATTTTAAAAATGTGGATTAAAAGAACATTTTAAAAATATGGAGTAAAACAACATTAAAAATGTGAATTAAAACAACATTAAAAAGTGAATTAAAAAAAGTGAATTAAAAGAACATTTTAAAACATGAATAAAAGAACATTAAAAATGTGAATTGAAAGAACATTTTAAAATATGAATGAAAAGAACATTTTAAAAATGTGAATGAAAAGAACATTAAAAATGTGGATTAAAAGAACATTAAAATATGGATTAAAAGAACATTAAAATGTGAATTAAAAGAACATTTTAAAACATGAATTAAAAGAACATTAAAAATGTGAATAAAAAAACATTTTAAAAATATGAGTGAAAAAAACAAAAGTGGATTAAAAGAACATTAAAAATGTGGATTAAAAAAACATTAAAAACACGAATTAAAAAGAATATTTTAAAAATGTGAATGAAAAGGACATTTTAAAAATTTGAATTAAACCACCCCCAAAATAACAAATTTAATTGCAAACACAACTCAGGTGATATCAAAAGGCCGGAGGAGAGGAAGGGGGCAAGTGGTCCCCCCCAAATCTCTGTCCCCCCCATAGCTCTGCCTTTTCCAGCTGGCAAAAGTTGGCCTTCTCCCCCCCAAAAAAGACCCTTTTCCTCCCCCTCTTTTCTCCAGAGCTGGAAAAAGCTGGATTTGGGGCCCGTCCAAAATTTGAGTGTTTCGTGGCTGAGATTCCTTTAGAGCGCCGGAAGAACCCCGAAGGTCTGTGAAGTGAACCCCGATGGAGCCTCCTCTCGTTGAGGAGGGGGGGCTCACAGGGCCAGGGGAAGGGGGAGGACTGGGGGGGCTGGGGGGAAAGGAGGAAAAGTCAGGGGCTGTCCGACTAAGCTGCCCCCTTGACCCTCTTGGGGGGGGGGCTCTGATGACACCGGGGTGGTGGTGGGGGATTTCCACCCCTGGCTCTCTTGGGCAGAGGAGGAGGGAGGGGCACGAGCCAGAAAGGGGAAAGGGGTCCCTCAACTGAATCCCTCCTTCCCTTCCTCTCTTCCTTCCTTTTTCTTCCTTCCATTTTATTTGTTCTCCCTCTTTCTCCTTCCTTTTCTCCTTCCTTCTCTTCCTTCCTTTCCTTCCTTCCTTTCTTTTTCATCTTTCTCCTTTCATCTTTCTTCTCTCCCTCTTTTCTTTCTTTCTTTTTTCTTTTTCTTTCTTTTTCTCTCTCTTTCTCCTCCCTTCCTCTCTTTCTCTTTTTCCCTTTGTTTCTTTCCTTCCTTTTTCATCTTTTCCCTTCTGTCTTTCTTTTTCTTTCTTTCTTTCTCTTTCATTCTCTTTCTTTCCCCTTCTTTCCATCTTTTTTCTTTCTTTCCTTCCTTCCTTCTCTTTCTTTCTTTCTTCTTTCTTTCTCTTTCCCCTTCTTTCCATCTTTCGTTCTTTCCTTCCTTCCTTCCTTTCTTCCTCTCTCCCTCCCTTTCTTCTTTCTTTCTTTCTTTCTTTCTTTCTCTTTCTTTCTTGCTTTTTTCTTTCTTTCTTTCTCCTTCTTTCCATCTTTCTTTTTTCCCTTCATTCCTTTTCTTTCTTTCTTTCTTTCTTTCTTTCTTTCTTTCTTTCTTTCTTTCTTTCTTTCTTTCTTTCTTTCTTTCTCCTTCTTTCCTCTTTTCCTTCCTTCCTTCCTTCCTCTCCCTACAGGTCACAGCCTGGCTGGATATGTCCTATCCTCCTACACCTATAGCAGCTGGAAAGGAAGGAATCTCTACATAGACAATTTTTACGTCATGCCAGAATTCAGAGGTGAGGTTGCAAAACCACCCCTGGCCGACTGGGATCCCCTTCCCTGCCCAGCTGCAGCAGCAGGCGTGACCCTGGTTCGCCAAGGGAGCCACACTGGGCTGCATTCACACGACCTCCTCATCTGGAAACCAGGCTGAATAACTCCCAGGGCCTGAGGTCACACACAACTCTCTCACTTCCAGGAATGCGGATTGGGAACTCCCTGCTGAAGGAGGCAGCCAAGGTGAGGCCCCGAAGGTGGGACTAGAACTCCCTCTCTCCTGGTGATTGGCCCAAAGACACCCAGCTGGCTTTCGTGCCTAAGGCGGGACTAGAACTCTCATTCTCCTGGTGATTGGCCCAAAGTCACCCAGCTGGCTTTCATGCCTAAGGCGGGACTAGAACTCCCCATCTCCTGGTAATTGGCCCAAAGTCACCCAGGTAGCTTTCCTGCCTAAGCCGGGACTAGAACTTCCATTCTCCTGGTGATTGGACCAAAGTCACCCAGCTGGCTTTTATGCCTAAGGCGGGACCTGAACTCCCAGTCTCCTGGTGATTGGCCCAAAGTCACCCAGGTAGCTTTCATGCCTAAGGCGGGACTAGAACTCCCCATCTCCTGGTAATTGGCCCAAAGTCACCCAGGTAGCTTTCATGCCTAAGGCGGGACTAGAACTCCCATTCTCCTGGTGATTGGACCAAAGTCACCCAGCTGGCTTTTGTGCCTAAGGCGGGACTAGAACTCCCATTCTCCTGGTGATTGGCCCAAAGTCACCCAGCTGGCTTTCATGCCTAAGGCGGGACTAGAACTCCCCATCTCCTGGTAATTGGCCCAAAGTCACCCAGGTAGCTTTCATGCCTAAGGCGGGACTAGAACTCCCATTCTCCTGGTGATTGGCCCAAAGTCACCCAGCTGGCTTTTGTGCCTAAGGCGGGACTAGAACTCTCATTCTCCTGGTGATTGGCCCAAAGTCACCCAGCTGGCTTCCATGCCTGAGGCGGGACTAGAACTCCCCATCTCCTGGTAATTGGCCCAAAGTCACCCAGGTAGCTTTCCTGCCTAAGGCGGGACTAGAACTTCCATTCTCCTGGTGATTGGCCCAAAGTCACCCAGCTGGCTTTTATGCCTAAGGCGGGACCTGAACTCCCAGTCTCCTGGTGATTGGCCCAAAGTCACCCAGGTAGCTTTCATGCCTAAGGCGGGACTAGAACTCCCCATCTCCTGGTAATTGGCCCAAAGTCACCCAGGTAGCTTTCATGCCTAAGGTGGGACTAGAACTCCCATTCTCCTGGTGATTGGCCCAAAGTCATCCAGCTGGCTTTTGTGCCTAAGGCGGGACTAGAACTCCCATTCTCCTGGTGATTGGCCCAAAGTCACCCAGCTGGCTTTTATGCCTAAGGCGGGACTTGAACTCCCAGTCTCCTGGTTCTACCCCGATGTCCAAGATGGGACAAACCAAGTGGGGGTGGGGCAGGGAATTCAGCGCTGACCCTTTGCAAATTGCTTTTTTCGTCCCCCCCTCCCCATATTCCAGGCCGCCTGGCAACAAGGCTGCTCGGAGCTTCACATGCATGTTTCTTACCTCAAGCCCGAAAATATGTCTTACCTGGTGAGGCGCGGTGGCGAGAACCTCACGCTCCAAGATGGCTGGAGGCTTTTTCGGTTTTATGGGGACCGGCTCTTCAAAATGGTGGATCAGAGCCGGGCCTAGTCTCAAAGGGACGCGGCTTTGTGGGGGGCTGAGCCCCAGCCCAGCCCAGCCCAGCCCACCAGCTAGGCTGGCATTGTGCCCCTGTCCAGGCTGAGCTGGTGTGTTCCTGAGCATGTCCAAAGTGCCCTGTGCGATTGGGAAGTGGAGGATGGGAAGCAGCTGGGAAGCATGGGTGCTGGGACTGAAAGGTCCAATAAATTAAAATAAAGTAAAATAAACTTTTGCAAAAAAAAAAAAAATTCTCGTGGCCTTTATTTTAATCTATAACCGTGATTTAATCTTTAGTCTATAACCGTGATTTCATCTTTAATCTATAACCCTGATTTAAACTTTAGTCTATAATTATGATTTAATCTTTAGTCTATAAGTGCGATTTCATCTTTAATCTATAACCCTGATTTAATCTTTAATCTATAACCCTGATTTAAACTTTAGTTTATAACTGTGCTTTACTCTTTAATTATAACCCTGATTTAATCTTTAATCTATAACCCTGATTTAATCTTTAATCTATAACCCTGATTTAATCTTTAATCTATAACCCTGATTTAATAACCATGGTTTCATCTAACCCTGATTTAATCTTTAATCTATAACCCTGATTTAATCTTTAATCTATAACCCCGATTTAATAACCATGGTTTATGTTGTGTACGTACCATAGTTAATAAAGTATGAGCTTGAGGTAAAGTGCAGGGTTCTGGCCCTGCACTTCTGATTGGCTGTTAGGCGGCCAGATCGGATTGGTTAGTTCTGAGGAATCCAATTGGCCCTTAACGGAGAATTCTTATTGGTTAAAAGAGCTAACGTTCATAGCTCGTTATTGGACAAATCTTACAAGGGTTGCCTATATAAGGCAGAGTTCACTGTTGTTGTTTTGAGAAGTCACTATGCAAATAAAGAGCTGAAAGTTCACCGTTCAGAGGCTGTCTCCATTTATTCCGACCCATGCTCAGTACTTAACACTGGCGACGAGGGTGGAATTTGGAGACGTCTGAACTGAAGAAGCCAGGAAGCAACACCGAGCACGTGACAGACGACGCCAACAACGGAACCATGTCCGGCGGCATCGTACCACCCGCTCCGTTCGATCCAAACCAGGAGGATTGGGAATCCTACATGGATCGCTTCCAAATGTTTCTCGAGACGAACAACTTGAAGGACGCCACGCCAGCAAAGAAAAGGGCATTGTTCCTGATGCATTGCAGCCCCGCCGTATTTAAGATGGCTAAAGCACTCGCCAAACCTCGAGAAGTGAAGGCCATTAGCTGGGACGACCTCGAACCCATCCTGAGAGACCATTACGCGCCAACCATGCCTACGCTCGTGAGATGCCACGAGTTTTATCAGAGGAACCAACGAAAAGGGGAAAGCGTGGCCGATTTCGTGGTGGACATCCGAAATTTAGGGGGCCTCTGCGGGTTCACCGATTTAGAAGAGGCACTAAGAGATGGAATAGTTCTGGGACTAGATGCACTAGGCCTGCAAAGCAAGCTGATGGCAAAAGGCGACATCAGCCTTGCCGATGCCATCGCCGAAGCCACGGCAGCAGAGGCGACAAAAAAGTCGGCTGCACAACTACGGCGAAGCCACACTTCGGTACCACCACCGGCCAGCGAAATCTCACCTAGCACAGAAGGGCAGCTGTTAACAACGCACCACGAGGACCTCTCTTCATCATCAGACAGTGACGAAGAATGGGTCCATCGACTGCGGTCTGACCGGGACGCTCGGCCGAAGCCCTTATGCCTTTGCGCTGGCTATGGAGCAAACCATGCCAGGGCCGAATGCAAATTCCGCGACGCACTCTGCCATGAGTGCGGGAAACGACACCACATCGGCCGGGTCTGCTGCAGCTTACCAGGACTCAGCCAGGCCTCAAAAGGGGCTAACTATCGCCAATCGACAGGAAACCGTCCTGTAAGGCGAGAGCCAGTAAACCACTCCTACAGAAATCGAGCTTTGCAAAAAGAAGAGGCTCACCATACTATCACTATAGGTCACGCCTCAGCTTTGAACACTAAGAAAATCCAAGTCACGGTAGCCATCGAGAACCAGCCTTGCCACATGGAGGTCGACTCGGGATCGTCCCTCTCGATGGTGTCCTGGAGGACGCTCAAGCAACTCATCCCCACAATTCTACGCCAAGACCTCCAATTTCAACGCCTCATCCTCAAGGACTACCAAGGGAATCGAATCCCCGTTGTCGGGTCCTGCCGAGTCCGAGTCTCCTTCAAGAAGCATACAGCGTACTTACCTCTAACAGTCATCGATAGAGATAGGCCTAGCCTACTAGGCCTCCAATGGTTTGTGCCACTCAGCATTGAAGTGGCCGGTGTGAACCGAGTCAGTGGTTGTGAGTGGGAGGAAGACCTTATCTCTGAGTTCAGTGACGTCTTCGCGGACAGCTTAGGCGAATATAAGGGGACCCCAATCTCATTCAGTCTAGATCCAAAAGTAGCTCCCATTCACTTGAAGCCCCGTCGAGTTCCGTTCGCTCTTAAAGCAAAAATCGGCGAACAACTCGACAAGCTAATTGCTCAATCAATCACTCTCCATGGGAAACCCCTATTGTAACACCCATTAAGCCAGATGGGTCAATCCGAATTTGTGGAGACTACCGGGCCACTTTGAACCACGCCCTACAGCAGAATGCATATCCAATTCCGGTGGTGCAGCACGTCCTCCATTCCTTGGGGGGCGGGAAGGTTTTCGCTAAATTGGATTTAGCTCAAGCTTATCAACAATTAACAGTGGATGAAAAAACGGCTTGAGCCCAAACTATTGTAACGCACAGGGGTGCCTTTAAATGTACCTGATTGCAATTCTGAGTTAGTGTAGCCCTGGGGATCTTCCAGAGCCTTATGGAAAAGTTATTACAAGGAATCAAGGGCGTGGTCCCTTATTTTGATGACGTATTAATTGCAGCCCCTACCTAAAAAATCTTACAGGACCATTTGAAATGCGTTCTAAAAAAATTCCAAGAGGCTGGTCTTAAGGTAAAAAAAAATAAATGTCAATTGTATACTGACAGTGTTGAGTTTCTAGGGTACCGGATTGATGACCTGGGCATTCATCCTACCGAGAGTAAACTAAAAGCGATAAAAAACACTCCCAGGCCACGTAACAAGGTCGATCTCCAGGCGTTCTTAGGCCTCATTAATTTCTATAATGTATTTTTACCGCACAAGGCAACTGTCGCTGAACCGTTACACCGATTGTTAGATAAGAAAGCATTATGGGTATGGGGTTACCGGGAAGAGCAAGCGTTTCAGAATATTAAAAAACTGCTCACATCTGACTCTGTACTTATGCAGTATAACGAGACTTTGCCATTAGTCATAACCTGCGATGCATCGCCTTTCGGGGTGGGCGCCATTTTGAGCCATGCATTGCCTAATGGGAACGAAGCCCCTGTTGCATACTTTTCGAAGATTCTTTCACAAGCAGAGCGGAACTATGGACAAATTGATTAAGAAGCCCTCACAATCGTCTCAGCTGTAAAAAAATTTCACGAATATGTGTATGGAAGGACATTTACCATTATAACTGGCCACAAACCGTTGCTAGGGATAATAGCCAGGGACAAGCCAACCCCCTACATATTATCCCCTAGAATGACCCGATGGTCAGAATTCCTAGCTACTTATAATTATCGGCTGCAATATCACCCGGGGAAAGCCATTCCCCACGCCGATGCATTAAGCCGAGCACCGCTTCCAGAGACTCTCGACGATCCGGCACCAACGGCAACCACGTTGCAGATCGAAACACTCAACTCGCCATCTATGACCGCCCGAGACATCGCGAGAGAAACCAAACGAGACCACACCCTAGCTCGAGTCCTAGGCTGGGTAGAACGTGGATGGCCATTGGACCAAGTACCAGATGACTTCGCACCATTCAAATCTCGACAGACTGAACTTTTTTCCCAAAAGGGCTGTATCATCTGGGGCAATAGAGTCGTTGTCCCAGAGCGACTCTGGAAGACGTTGCTGCGAATTCTGCACGAGGGCCATCCCGGCATCGTGCGAATGAAGGCGCTTGCACGAAGCTACGCATGGTGGCCGGGCATGGACCGGCAAATTGAGCAGTGGGTTAAAGCGTGTCCCAATTGCCAACAAGCCAGCAACGCCCCACCAAAAGCCATGCCTACTGAATGGGAAACGCCACGTGGACCCTGGTCCAGAATCCACCTGGATTTCACGGGGCCAACCAAGGGCTATACCTTCCTCCTTACAGTCAACGCATACTCCAATTGGTTAGAAATTCATCGTATGACGACTACGACCTCCGAGGCGGTGATCAAGATTCTAAACAGACTCTTTGCAACCCACGGATTGCCAGATGTCCTGGTGTCCGATAACGGGCCACAGTTTACTGCACTAATGTTCGAGCAGTACCTCACTGACCGCGGCATCCGCCATGCGCTCACCTCGCCTGTGCACCCTGCGACCAATGGCCGAGCTGAACGCATGGTCCAATTTGTTAAAAAGACTTTGCAAAAAGTGGACTATGACAATATCGATGACAAGGTCAACCAAATTCTCTTTTTGCAACACATAACTCCACATAGCGTCACCGGCAGAACTCCCACCGAACTACTGATGGGACATAGACTCCGCTCCCACCTCGACTGGTTGCACCCTGCTTACGAATTGGAAAAGCCAATAGGATCCAGTGGTCGCTGTCGCACCTTCCAGGTAGGAGACCTCGTTTATGCATGAAATTTATCGGGCGACCCGTTATGGATAGAGGCGACAGTAGTACGAGTGACTGGCCCCAAATCCTACGTGGTGAAATGCTGTGACAATAAATTGTGGAAATGGCATATCGACCAATTACGGTCACGACTCGCAACGGCCAGTCAACAACTCCCCCATGACCAAACCGAGGGGGGGGGAGGTACGGAAGAAGATGAAGTTCCAGGGAACCTGCTCGAAGGGAACGACGAACTAAGTGATAGTCAGGAAATGGAGCAGGAAGGAGAAACGTTTGCACCGCAAGGAATTGCAGCTGAGCAAGAAGCAGAACCACTGCCAAACAACAATTCACCTCAACAGGATTGCAACCAACCAATCCAACGAAAATCCAAAAGACTTAAAAGACAACCGTCCTATCTAAGGGACTATATAACTACACCGTAATTAAGAAGCCAGGGGGAAGGGGTGTTGTGTATGTACCATAGTTAATAAAGGTAAAGTGCAGGGTTCTGGCCCCGCATTTCTGATTGGCTGTTAGGCAGCCAGATTTGATTGGTTAGTTCTGAGGAATCCGATTGGCCCTTAACGGAGAATTCTTATTGGTTAAAAGAGCTAACGTTCATAGCTCGTTATTGGACAAATCTTACAAGGGTTGCCTATATAAGGCAGAGTTCACTGTTGTTGTTTTGAGAAGTCACTATGCAAATAAAGAGTTGAAAGTTCACTGTTCAGAGGCTGTCTTGATTTATTCCGACCCATGCTCAGTATTTAACAGTTTCATCTAACCCTGATTTAATCTTTAATCTATAACTGTGCTTTAATCTTTAAGCTATAACCCTGATTTCATCTTTAGTCTATAATTATGCTTTAATCTTTAATCTATAACCCTGATTTAATAACCATGGTTTCATCTAACCCTGATTTCATCTTTAGTCTATAACTGCTTTAATCTTTAATCTATAACCCTGATTTAATCTTTAGTCTATAACTGCTTTAATCTTTAATCTATAACCCTGATTTAATCTTTAGTCTATAACTGCTTTAATCTTTAATCTATAACCCTGATTTAATCTTTAGTCTATAACTGTGATTTCATCTTTATAACCGTGATTTAATAACCATGGTTTCATCTAACCCTGATTTCATCTTTAGTCTATAACTGTGCTTTAATCTTTAATCTATAACCCTGTTTTCATCTTTAGTCTATAACTGTGCTTTAATCTTTAATCTATAACCCTGATTTAATAACCATGGTTTCATCTAACCCTGATTTCATCTTTAGTCTATAACTGTGCTTTAATCTTTAATCTATAACTCTGATTTCATCTTTAGTCTATAACTGTTCTTTAATCTTTAATCTATAACCCTGATTTAATCTTTAGTCTATAACTGTGATTTCATCTTTATAACCGTGATTTAATAACCATGGTTTCATCTAACCCTGATTTCATCTTTAGTCTATAACTGTGCTTTAATCTTTAATCTATAACCCTGATTTCATCTTTAGTCTATAACTGTGCTTTAATCTTTAATCTATAACCCTGATTTAATAACCATGGTTTCATCTAACCCTGATTTCATCTTTAGTCTATAACTGTGCTTTAATCTTTAATCTATAACCCTGATTTCATCTTTAGTCTATAACTGTGCTTTAATCTTTAATCTATAACCCTGATTTAATAACCATGGTTTCATCTAACCCTGATTTCATCTTTAGTCTATAACTGTGCTTTAATCTTTAATTTATAACCCTGATTTCATCTTTAGTCTATAACTGCTTTAATCTTTAATCTATAACCCTGATTTAATCTTTAGTCTATAGCCCTGATTTAATCTTTAGTCTATAACTGTGATTTCATCTTTATAACCGTGATTTAATAACCATGGTTTCATCTAACCCTGATTTCCTCTTTAATCTATAACCATGATTTGGCATCCTCTTTTCTTTTTAATATTTCACCAGTTTCTCAAGGTGACTTTGGAGTTTAGTCCCCTGATTCTGGCACCCCTCTGGTTTCACCACCCCATCACCCCCCCCACCCCCACAAGTCAGCTTTAGGGGTTCACCCAAGGGGGGAGGGGGAAACAGGGGGTGGCAATCTGTTGGGATTGCAAAGGGCTGAGTCTTTGGTCCCCAAAATCAGGATTCCCCCCCCAAAAAATCTTTCCTTCAGGGCAAAGGGAAATCTTCAATCAAAGACCCCACCCCCAAATCCTTCTTACCCCCTTCCCTCAACAATTCCGGCACCCTTCTTACCCTCTCCCCATACAAGAGTTTGGGGAAGAAGGTCCACAATCAGGAGGGTGTTCGCCTTCCACGGCCAACTCGTCAAATATTTCTACAGTTCCCCACAGAAAGGGAGCGGGGAGCAGTGTGGCAGTTTGGAAACCGAAAGCGCATTCCATCAAATAGCTTTTTCAAAGAGAGTAACTAGGGGACCGAAGTTTCTGCCAAGCAAAATTCTTTTTTTTTTTTAATATAAAAAGTTTTTTCTTTTTTATAACAACAACAAAAACAAACAAATAAAACCGTCATTCTGTTCATCAGTGAGTCATTTGGGTACATATCCCTTTGTGTACATAGTAACATTATCATACATATTTTACTTATATATGTTTCTAATCCTTCTAATCAGTATTTTATATCACCTATATCAATATATTGTATAGAATGCTGTTTTAATGTTGTGTTTTTGGAGGATCTTGCTGATTTTGTCTGTAGTGCCTTTTATATATGGGAGGAAGTCTTTGCCATTCTCTTGTTCTCTGTCTTGGATTTTGGTTGGGATTTCTTTTTGGATTAGGCGGGTGATCTTCTTTCTTTGGAATCCATTGGCTGTCAGCACGCCGGTGAGAGTGTGTAGTTCGGTCTCTAGGTGTTGTTCGTCGGCTAAGCATTTTGTTCTGGAGATGAGTGTCTCGGCTACGGAATTGATCTGTGCTGGGTGGTGGTGTGAGAGTGTGTGTAGATAGCGGTTTGTATGTGTTTTCTTCTGGTAGATGGTGTGTCCTAGGGAGCCATTGGATTTTTTGTATACCAAGACATCTAGGAAGGGAAGTTGGTTGTTAGCTTCTGTTTCCATGGTGAATTGTATTTTGGGGTGCAGGCTGTTGAGGTGTGTGAGGAAGTTGTTCAGTTTTTCTTTCCCGTGTGGCCAGATTATGAAGGTGTCATCTACGTATCTGAGCCAGAGTTTGGGTTTGTGATCATATTTTTCTATACAATTACAATTATATACATTGTAATTATTGATTTTCAATTATATATTTCATATTCATTTTTTTCTCTATCCGACTCATCTGTTTATCAGTAATGATATATTATACTGCAGCTTCAGATTTCAATTTCTTACTCTTCTGTCCAGCCATTCATAAAATACATTCCAAATTTTATAATAATCTTTTTCTTCTTGTTCTCTCATTGCCATTGTCAGTCTACTCCCTTCTGTACTTTCCATTATTTTCTTAATAATTCCCTTTGCCATCAGAATTTTCTCATTTTTTCCCAGTTTTGTGCAAATACAATCCTAGCTGCTGTTGGTACATCGTTAATCAAATACGTTAATTCATTTGATGAAACGTTGATTTTAATTATTGTAACCCTCAGGCAAAATTCCCAATAAATTGTCTCTCTGGTTTAAGTCTATCGGCTATTTTATCATTTTCTACAGCCAACTAGAGAACCTGATTGAGAGGACTCTGGGCTATGGAGGTGTCCCATTGGAGAATATGATTTTTGACACAGGGTGACAATGAATGAAGTGCCTCAGAGTCGGCTGCACCAGGCAGTGCTGACATGTTTAACTCCCAATAAAACTTTTTTGGAAGTTTCGCAAGTTTGGCTCCGAGACTCAGGATTTAATTGCGGG
The DNA here is from genome assembly GCA_033807585.1 of Hydrophis major. NCBI lineage: Eukaryota > Metazoa > Chordata > Lepidosauria > Squamata > Elapidae > Hydrophis > Hydrophis major. The sequence continues at coordinate 6,383 of JAUCBL010000097.1, read as the reverse complement.
GCAACTGCCAGAATCCTGACAGCTAGCCCTCGCCTTATGATGGTCCATTTAGTGACCACTCAAAGCTACAAAACGGCCATTGCAGCCCCTCCTGGATAGAACGTCCTTGGCTTGGCAACTGGCGTGTACTTAACGCCTGTTGCAGCGTCCCGGTTAAAAGCGAAGTCGATTTTTTGGGGGTGGGCGGGAGGAGGCCTGGTGCATTCGCTTAACAACCGGATTAAACACTGCAGTGATTCGCTTAAGAACAGTGGCAAGGACGTTTGTAAAAGGACGCCAAGCTGACTTCACCGATGTCTCACTTAGCAAGATAAAATGTTGGGTTCCCTTGAGATCATACAGCGGGGACTTTCTCTCTTGTATCCAGAGTGGAGCAGGATGGATTCGCAGTCTACACTTTTAATTCCATTAAATTAAGAAAAATAGCACTTTTAAAAAATAATAATAACAACATTATTAATATAATACTATTAATACTATTAATAATAATAGTATTAATAATACTATTAATGCTAATATTAATAATAATAATGGTTTAATTTTTCACAAAAGTAAAGCAGAATCAGTTAAATCCAGGTTGGCGACTGAATGTGCAATGGATGATGGGAACTGTAGTCTCACCTTTCTGTACCTCCTCCGTCTCTTCCAATGCAAGCAACATACACCAGGGTTCATTCTTGCAACCCAAAACTCTGGCAGTGAAAAGGAGCAAGGCTTTGGTGGGGCAGCCCTTTCCTGGGGGGGGGGGCAGGGACTCCGACTCCTATGAGCCTCAGCCCACTCCCATCTTCCAGTGGGGGAGAAATGGGACTTCTGGTCCAACCCGTTCGAAGAGCGGTGCGTTGGGAGAAGCTCTTCCGGGTGGTTTGAAGGCATCTGCACTGGCTTCTGGGCCGGCTTCTACCGGCTGGCCCGGGGGGGGGGAGGAGGGGTCCTGGTGGTGGGGGGAGGGTCTCCTCAGGGGAAGGGCTTCTTGGGAGGCAGGTGGAGACTGGCGTCCAGGAAGATGGTGAGGGTGCCGATGGTAGTGAAGATGATGAAGGTCCAGAAGAAAAGGCGGTCCACCACGAAGGCTACAAATTCCCAGTCTTCCTTCAGCTGGAGAGAGAGGACCATGGGTGGGGGGAGGGTGGGTGTCTAGGAAAGACCCCCTCCCCTCCTCCTCCACCTGTGCGACCCCTGAGGGAGGGGAGGAGGCCATTTTGTCCCCTTGCGTCGTCCAACTTGAGGCCCTTCCAGTTGGGAGGTGCTCCCTGTCCTACCCACCCTCGGGAAGGCCAGCTTTCCATAAGCAATGATGGTTTGGAGGGGGTGGGATGGGCGAGCGGCCTTGGGAGTCCGGAGGAAAGGGGTAAAAAAAGTTTTGGGGTGGGGGTGGACATCTTGAGCTTTGGGGCATTCAGAAGATCTGGGAATACCTTCCTCCCTTCCTTCTTTCCTTCCTTTTACTTTCCTTCCTTCCTTCTCTCCTTCTCTCCTTCCCTTCATTTCTTCTTTTGTCTATTTTTTCTCTCCCTCTTTCCTTCCTTCTTTCCCCCTTCCTCTCATTTTATTTCCTCCCTCCCTCCGTTTTATTTTCCTTCCTTTCTTCTCCGTCCCATCTCTTCTCTCCCTCTTCCTTCCTTTTTTCCTTCCTTCCTTCCTTCCTTCAGTCTCTGTCCCTCCCTTCCTTTTATTTTCCTTCCTTCCTTCTCATTCCCATCTCATCCCTCCATCTCTTCCTTCATTTTTCCTTCCTTCCTCCATCCGTCCCTCCCTTCTCTCCTCTCCATCTCTCCTTCCCTCCCTTCTTTCCTTTCCTATCTTCCCTCCCTCCCTTCCTTCTATTTTTATTTCCTTCCTTCCCTCCCTCCCTTCCCCCCTCCATTTCTTCCTCCCTCCCTCTTCCTTCCTTTGATTTTTCTTTCCTTCCTTCCTTCCCTCCATTCCTTCCTTTTTTCTTTTTTTCTTTCCTCCTTCCATCCCACCTCCCTCTCTTCCTTCGTTCTATTTTTCCCTCCTTCCTTCCTTCCTTCCCTCCCTCCCTCCCTCCCTCCCCAACTGACCGCATCGTAGTCTTCCTGCTCCTGGAGCTGCTGGGCCATGTACAGGACAGTGTCCACGGTGGCCTTGAGGTCGGGTGGGAGGGTCAGGCAGTGGCTGGGCCCCTCTATGAACCTCCTCATGTCCCCGGAGAAGGCCTCCAGCTGGAACCTGGGCAGAGGGGAGCCGGAGGGGGAGGAGGAGGAGGAGGAGGAGGGAAGGACCGCAGCTCAGGGATCGGTCAGAGGCTTCGACCTAGTCTTCCACAGAAAGTGGACTCTAGACTCACAGAAAGGCCATGGAAAAGATCTCGGAAAAAGAGCCGGGATCCAGGCCTGAATTGGTGATCCTCCTCTCTATTTCCTTTCCTCCCTCCCTCCGTCCCACAACCTCCTTCCTTTCCCTCCGTCCCTCCCTCTCCCTCCTTCCTTCTTTCCCCTCCTGCATTCCTCCATCCATCCTCTCTCCTTCTTCCTCCCTCCATTCGTTCCTCTCTTCATTCCTTCCTCCTTCTCCCTCCTTCTCTCCTTTCCTCTCTCCCTTCCTCCCTCTGTTCCACCCCTCCGTCCTTTCCTTCCTCTCTCTCCCTCCTTCGCTGTTTCCTTCCTCCCCTCCCTTCTTCTCTTCTTCTCTCCCTCCCCTCCTTTCTCTCTCTCCTTTCCCCTCCCTTCTTCTTTCCCTCCTTCTCTCTCTCCTTTCCTTCTCCCTCCGTCCCTCCCTCTCCCTCCTTCCTTCTTTCCTCTCCTGCGTTCCTCCATCCATCCTCTCTCCTTCTTCCTCCCTCCATTCATTCCTCTCTTCATTCCTTCCTCCTTCTCCCTCCTTCTCTCCTTTCCTCTCTCCCTTCCTCCCTCTGTTCCACCCCTCCCTCCTTTCCTTCCTCTCTCTCCCTCCTTCACTGTTTCCTTCCTCCCCTCCCTTCTTCTCTTCTTCTCTCCCTCCCCTCCTTTCTCTCTCTCCTTTCCCCTCCCTTCTTCTTTCCCTCCTTCTCTCTCTCCTTTCCTTCTCCCTCCTTCCCTCCTTCTCTTTGTCCCTCCTTTCCTCCCTCTCTCCCTCATTCTCTTCCCCCTCCTTCTCTCCTTCCTTTCCTCTCTTCTCTCTCCTTTCCCACCCCTTTCCTCTCTCCCTCCTTCTTCTCTCTCTCCCTTTTCCTCCCTCCCTCTCTCCCTCCCTCTTCTCCCTCCCTCTCTCTCCCCTCATTTCTCCCCCTTCCCTTCCTCTTTCTCTTTCTCTTGCTCCCTCCTTCTCTCCTTCCTTTCCTCTCTTCTCTCTCCTTCCCCCATCCTTCCCTCTCTCCCTCCTCTCTCCCTCCTTCTCTTTCCCCCTTTCCTCCCTCCCTCCTTCTCTTCCTCCCTCTTCTCTCTCCTTTCCTTCCCCCTCCCTCCTTCTCTCTCTCCCTTCTCCCCTTCCCTTCCTCCTTCCCTTTCTCCCTCCTTCTCTCCTTCCCTGTCTTCTCTCTCCTTCCCCCCTCCTTCCCTCCCTCCCTCCTCTCTCTCTCTCCTTCCCTTCTCCCTCCCTCCCTCCCTCCCTCTGGATTCCTTTCCTGCCCCAAAGTCCCCATTTCTACCTGCTGGGCTTGAAGAAGTCATAGATGGGGGTCCGGATAAAATACTCATTGGCATAGCGGTTGCTCTTGACGGAGGTCTCCTTGGGGGGCACCTGGAGGGGCGGCTCGGGCTTCGGACGCTGCAGGCACAGGTACCGGGGCAGCTTGTGGAGAAAAACCTGGGGGAGAAAGAAGAGAATATTTCCTTTCCCCCCCCCCTCACCTCCTCTTTTAAATAAGTCCAGGTGGGTTTTTTTTTCCAGCCAGAAAGTGGAGCTTTCAAATAAGCACAATTTAAACAGCACAAAATAATAATAATAAAAAAATCTCAAGTAAATCTAAAGTTAAAAAAAAAAAACTGGGATAAATGGGGGGGGGAGGAACATCCCAAAAAGTAGAAATAGAAGCAAAGGAGCCCCCCAAAAAAAGGTCAAAATATCAGGACATAAAAAGAGGTACAGCTTCCATTTTGGGGTAGGGGGCAGCTCCTATATTGCCTGTTTGTTTCCCCCTCCCCTATTGTGCCCCGCAGTCCTGACCTTGTGCCTCTAGTTGGACTAGATGACCTCCAGTTCTGTTGTTATTCTGTTATTCAGAAATTGTGGGAGTATCATCCCTGGAGGCTTTCAAGAAGAGACTGGACTGCCTTCTGTCAGAAATGGTGCAGGGTCTCTTGCTTGGGCAGAAAGGGGTTGGACTGGATGACCTCCAGGGTCCCTTCCAGCTCTGTTGTTATTCTGTTATTCAGAAATTGTGAGAGTTTCATCCCTGGTGGCTTTCAAGAAGAGACTGGACTGCCTTCTGTCAGAAATGGTGCAGGGTCTCTTGCTTGGGCAGAAAGGGGTTGGACTGGATGACCTCCAGGGTCCCTTCCAGCTCTGTTGTTATTCTGTTATTCAGAAATTGTGAGAGTTTCATCCCTGGTGGCTTTCAAGAAGAGACTGGACTGCCTTCTGTCAGAAAGGATATAGGGTCTCCTGCTTGGGGGGGGTGGGGGTGGGGTTGGACTAGATGACCTCAAAGGTTCCTTCCGACTCTTGTCTCTGGGCACCACGGGGATCTAGCTTTCTAGCATCTCTAGCTTTCCTAGGAGGCTCACACCACATCCCACTAGAGACAAAATCCAGAGATCGACCCCATCGGTCGAAACCCCTCCGTTTGAGGGCCATACGGGCGGTGGAGACCATAATTCGGAAGCTACCAATAGACGAGAACATTTGAAGCCCGGGCTTTGTTGGGAGGGTCTGTTGAGGTTCTGCCGATTGCTTGAATCCAATCACGATCCTCGAGCCAAACTTCAAAAGAACCCAAAGATTGATGAGGAGCAACAGGTCGGCATTTGACCTGTGGGTAGCCCACTCTCTCACACGTCGTTTACTGTCCCCTGTGACCCTGTTCCCCCCCTCCACTCTCTCCAGAGTGTGTCATAAATCAGATTCTCCAATCAAGGGCTTTCCTGGGGCAGAAGATCTGGTAGCCTGGGCTACAATCTTAGTAAGAGAAGCGTGGAATGTACTTCTGTTTTTAATGGCTATACTGCTCCTTCAAGTTTTCAAAAACAAAAGCAAAACCCTCCTGATTATGGCAACTCAAAACCAGGCCTAGGAATGCATTATGAGTTGTCAGGATCCTTGGCGCTCTCTGAGCTTGGTATTTTTATTCCAGGTGTTTTTTATTCCAGATGTTACTAGGTAGGGAGTCAGCTTGCCTTGCAGAGAGGAGGAAGGGGAGGAGGAGGAGGAGGAGGAGGAGGAGGAGGAGGAGGAGGAGGAGGAGGAGGAGGAGGAAAAAGACGATGGGGTCCTTGGTGCTCTCTAAGCTTGGTTGTTTTCTTGGAGGCATCTCATTACCCAGCTAGAGAACATCCTCAGTGATAGAAGGGAGGAGGAGGAAGAGGAAGAAGAACAAGAAGAAGAAGGTGAAGGAAGAGGAGGAAGGAGGAGTAGGAGTAGAAGAAGACAAAGGAGGAAGTAGGTAGGTGGGCAGACAGACAGAGACATAGATGGTAAGTAGATAGGTAGATAGATATGATAGACATGATATAACTGGATGATAGATAGATAAATGACAGATAGAAAGAAGAGAGAGAAAGATGATAGATAGATATATAGATAGATAGATAGATAGGTAGACGGATAGGAGATAGATATAGATAAGAAGGAGGAGATTGAGAAGGAGGAGGAGGAGGAGAAGATGGAGAAGGAAGAAGAAGATGAAGAAGATGGAGGAGGAGGAAGAGGAGGAGGAGAAGAAGAAGAAGATGAAGAAGAAGAGGAGGAGGAGGAAGAGGAGGAGGAGGAGGAGGAGGAAGAAGAAGAAGAAGAAGAAGAAGAAGAAGAAGAAGAAGAAGAAGAAGAAGAAGAAGAAGAAGAGGAGGAGGAGGAGGAGGAGGAGTAGAAGAAGACAAAGGAGGAAGTAGGTAGGTGGGTAGACAGACAGAGACATAGATGGTAAGTAGATAGGTAGATAGATATGATAGACATGATATAACTAGATGATAGATAGATAAATGACAGATAGAAAGAAGAGAGAGAAAGATGATAGATATATAGATAGAAAGATAGATAGGTAGACGGTTAGGAGATAGATATAGATAAGAAGGAGGAGATTGAGAAGGAGGAGGAGGAGGAGAAGATGGAGAAGGAAGAAGAAGATGAAGAAGATGGAGGAGGAGGAAGAGGAGGAGGAGAAGAAGAAGAAGATGAAGAAGAAGAAGAGGAGGAGGAGGAGGAAGAGGAGGAGGAGGAGGAGGAGGAGGAGGAGGAGGAGGAGAAGAAGAAGAAGAAGAAGAAGAAGAAGAAGAAGAAGAAGAAAA
>JAUCBL010000969.1:22500-25000 GCA_033807585.1 Hydrophis major | reverse complement strand
CTATCTATCTATGTATCTGTCTGTCTGTCTGTCTATCTATCTATCTATCTATCTATCTATCTATCTATCTATCTATCTATCTATCTATCTATCTATCTATCTATCTATCTATCTATCCGTTTTTCTATCTATCTATCTATCTATCTATCTATCTATCTATCTATCTATCTATCTATCTATCTATCTATCTATCTATCTATCTATCTATCTATCTATCTATCTATCTATCCATTCCATCCGTCTATCTATCTATCTATCTATCTATCTATCTATCTATCTATCTATCTATCTATCTATCTATCTATCTATCTATGTATCTGTCTGTCTGTCTGTCTATCTATCTATCTATCTATCTATCTGTCTGTCTGTCTGTCTGTCTGTCTGTCTGTCTATCTATCTATCTATCTATCTATGCATTCCATCCATCTGTCTGTCTGTCTTTTTATCTATCTATCTATCTATCTATCTATCTATCTATCTATCTATCTATCTATCTATCTATCTATCTATCTATCTATCTATCTATCTATCTATCTATCCATTCCAACTGTCTGTCTATCTATCTATCTATCTATCTATCTATCTATCTATCTATCTATCTATCTATCTATCTATCTATCTTTCTATGCATTCCATCCATCTGTCTATCTATCTATCTATGCATTCCATCCATCTGTCTGTCTGTCTTTTTATCTCTTTATCTATCTATCTATCTATCTATCTATCTATCTATCTATCTATCTATCTATCTATCTATCTATCTATCTATCTATACATTCCATCCATCTGTCTGTCTGTCTTTTTATCTCTTTATCTATCTATCTATCTATCTATCTATCTATCTATCTATCTATCTATCTATCTATCTATCTATCAATCTATCTATCTATCTATCTATCTATCTATCTATCTATCTATCTATCTATCTATCTATCTCTATCTATCTATGCATTCCATCCATCTGTCTGTCTGTCTTTTTATCTATCTATCTATCTATCTATCTATCTATCTATCTATCTATCTATCTATCTATCTATCTATCTATCTATCTATGCATTCCATCCATCTGTCTGTCTGTCTGTCTATCTATCTATCTATCTATCTATCTATCTATCTATCTATCTATCTATCTATCTATCTATCTATCTATCTATCTATCTGTCTGTCTGTCTGTCTGTCTGTCTGTCTGTCTGTCTGTCTGTCTGTCTATCTATCTATCTATCTATCTATCTATCTATCTATCTATCTATCTATCTATCTATCTATCCGTTTTTCTATCTATCAATCTTTCTATCTATCTATCTATCTATCTATCTATCTATCTATCTATCTATCTATCTATCTATCTATCTATCCATTCCATCCGTCTATCTATCTATCTATCTATCTACTATCTATCTATCTATCTATATCTATCTATCTATCTATCTATCTATCTATCTATCTAATCCTATCTATCTATCTATCTATCTATCTATGCTATCTGATCTAGTCTATCTATCTATCTATCTATCTATCTATCTATCTATCTATCTATCTATCTATCATTCTCTATCTATCCATCCATCCATCCATCCATCCATCTCTGTCTGTCTGTCTGTCTGTCTGTCTGTCTGTCTGTCTGTCTGTCTGTCTATCTATCTATCTATCTATCTATCTATCTATCTATCTATCTATCTATGCATTCCATCCATCTGTCTGTCTATCTATCTATCTATGTATCTGTCTGTCTGTCTGTCTGTCTATCTATCTATCTATCTATCTATCTATCTATCTATCTATCTATCTATCTATCTATCTATCTATCTATCTATCTATCTATCTATCTATCTATCTATGCATTCCATCCATCTGTCTGTCTATCTATCTATCTATGTATCTGTCTGTCTGTCTGTCTGTCTATCTATCTATCTATCTATCTGTCTGTCTGTCTGTCTGTCTGTCTGTCTGTCTGTCTGTCTATCTATCTATCTATCTATCTATCTATCTATCTATCTATCTATCTATCTATCTATGCATTCCATCCGTCTGTCTGTCTTTTTATCTCTTTATCTATCTATCTATCTATCTATCTATCTATCTATCTATCTATCTATCTATCTATCAATCAATCTATCAGTTCTCTGTCTGTATTTGTATATATGTCTGTCTGTCTGTCTATCTATCTATCTATCGATCTATCTATCTATCTATCTATCTATCTATCTATCTATCTATCTATCTGTCTGTCTGTCTGTCTGTCTGTCTGTCTGTCTGTCTGTCAGTCTGTCTGTCTGTCTGTCTGTCTGTCTGTCTGTCTATCTATCTATCTATCTATCTATCTATCTATCTACCTATCTATCTATCTATCTATCTATGCATTCCATCCATCTGTCTGTCTGTCTTTTTATCTCTTTATCTATCTATCTATCTATCTATCTATCTATCTATCTATCTATCTATCTATCTATCTATCTATCTATCTATCTATCTATCTATCTATCTATCTATCTATCTATCT
>JAUCBL010000967.1:12500-29003 GCA_033807585.1 Hydrophis major | reverse complement strand
CCCAGACTCTCTTCGTGTAAGCCTTGAGTTCCCATTCCTGCACTCGTGGTTCCTGACCTTCCTAAAACAGGTGACCCCCCCCCAAAAAAAACTTGACAACTTCATAGCTGGACGTTTTTGGCAAGAGACTGGACTGCCGTTGGTCAGGAATCGTAGAGGGCCATGATGGCCTACTTATGGCATGTCTCGAACCTGTGGCATTTGCGCCGGTAGGCGAGCTGCAGGCCAACTTACCTCCCTGCACATGCGCGGGCCTCAACAGCTGATTTCCAGCTGGTTTGAGGCCTTTTTTTTTTTTTTGGGCCTCCCAGAGGCTTCAGGAAAGCTTCTGCAGGCTTCTGCAGGCCAAAAACTTAGGCCTGTTTCGTCACTTCCTGGTTTTCTGGAAATCCCGCAATTGAGTCAACGGGCCTAAGTTTTCGGCCTGCAAAGCCTGCAGAAGCCTTCCTGGGGGGGGCCAAAAAAAAGGCCTCAAACCGGCTGAAAATTAGACTGTGAGGCACGGGTGCAGGTAAGGGGGCGAAGGGGCGGAGTGGCGGCTAAGGATCATGCACGTATCTGTAGGGGTTATTGGCATGGTGCATGTGAGCCATGAGCGTGGAAGCACACACGCACAATTTTTGGCACAGGAGCCCCAAAAGGTTAGCCACCCCTGGTCTCCTGCTCGGATGGGGCGGGGTTGGACTAGATGACCTACATGGTCCCTTTCCAACTCTGTTCATCTGTCATCTTGGGCGTTTCGTCCTTTCTCCCATCAAATCCATCTTCCCCCTCCTAGGTTTGTGGCATGTGTGGTAACTTCAACAACCAGAGTGCCGACGATTATCTGATGCCAAATGGACACCTGGCGGCCAACGATACCCAGTTTGGGAACAGCTGGGAATCTCCGTGGGTCAGTGACGCCAGGTAAGTTGTCAGGAGAAGATTGGGAAGTAAACTAAGATTAAGGTCCAGATAACTTTGGTTGTCATTTTAGGAAGTAAACTAAGATTAAGGTCCAGATAACTTTGATTGTCATTTTTCCCCCCTCTGTACATGCATTAAAAGTGGAATTTTATTACCTGCTCTCAAAAGCGTACACATGCATAGCACACATATAGCTACACTAAGTATGTATGCACCTCTTGTTATGGTATGGACAGAATAACCCTTGAGTAACAAAGATATGCCCATGGAAACGCTTAGGAGAGTAGTTACTCAGCCACACACAGCTACACTGAATTGCTTTAAAGTTTACTTTAAGAAATAGCACAGTCCAATAAACAGCCCAGATCAGATACGTTTTACCGTCCAAAGAATATCCAATTACAAAGTCTTGTTACCAGTTGCCTTAGTCATTTTCAGTAAAGAAAAATTTCAAAGTATAAGGACAGCATAAAGACAACCAAGAACCTTAGATAGCAACAGAATGTCAGAGAGACAGAATGTTAGAGAGAGAGAGAATATCAGAGAGAACAAGCTATGATCTCTAGCTCCCTCTTGTGGTACAGAATAACCCTTGAGTAACAAAGATATGCCCATGGAAACGCTTAGGAGAGTAGTTACTCAGCCACACACAGCTACACTGAATTGCTTTAAAGTGTACTTTAAGAAATAGCACAGTGCAATAAACAGTCCAGGTCAGATATGTTTTACCGTCCAAAGAGAATATCCAATTACAAAGTCTTGTTACCAGTTGCCTTAGTCATTCCTAGTAAACCAAGATATCAAAGTATAAGCACAGCATAAAGACAACAGAGAACCTCAGATAGCAACAGAATGTCAGAGAGACACAATGTTAGGTTGTAGGTGTTAGGAATCTGTCCACCAATGAGTTGGCTTGGCAATATATAAACCAACAATGTATGTTTGTAACTTGAAGACAAAATCACTGGATTGATTTATGCTATATTCCAATGGGTTGATTATACTGCGAGTTACCACAAGAGGGAGCGAGAGATCATAGCTTGTTCGCTCTGATATTCTCTCTCCCTAAGCTATGATCTCTCGCTTCCTCTTGTGGTAACTTGCAGTATAATCAATCCATCGGAACATAGCATAAATCAATCCAGTGATTTTGTCTTAAAGCTACAAACATACATTGTTGGTTTATATGTTGCCAAGCCAACTCATTGGTGGACAGATTCCTAACACCTACAACCTAACAGGGAGAGAATATCAGAGAGAACAAGCCATGATCTCTAGCTACCTCTTGTGGTAACTCGCCGTATAATCAACCCATTGGAACATAGCATAAATCAATCCAGTGATTTTGTCTTCAAGCTACAAACATACATTGTTGGTTTATATATTGCCAAGCCAACTCATTGGTGGACAGATTCCTAACGCCAACAACCTAACATGGAACCGGTTTGGCCCAGTTCTCTAGAATCAGGAGCTCTGAATAGCAGCAGACACCAATCCGGTTGGGCTCTGGGCTGTCCTTTACGTCCTGCTTTTTCCACCGCCGCTGTGTTGCGCGGCACAACCGAGGTGGAAAAAGCAGGAGAGGAGTTTCGAACGCTGTGCACCCTTGTGCAACAACACTTGTCAGCTGTCCGGGCAGGTTTTAGATTCGTTTGGACCGTCCAGAGGCAAAGATATCGGCTGCAATCTCAAGACCTCCGAGATTGCACGCCGTATCGTCACGACGTCAGCTCCGCCCTTACCAGGGATGATGGGATTCTACCTGCTGGAGAAGCGGCAAATGGCGCCACTGGCTGGCCCCCGCCCACTCCCTTCTTACCTGGCAGGTGCGCTATCCAATTTGCCTGAGCTAAATTGATATTTTTTTCTCCCCCCCCGGTCCCCTCCCCGACCATCAGCTGTTCTACTCTGCCAGGAGATTTAGATGAAGCTCGAAAGCAAGGAAACGATTGGATTTCTTGCTTTCTACCTAACCCAAAAGCAGCGCCGAACCTTTCCTAGCTTCCATTTTTCGGTGCAGACTCAGGTAGCCGATGGCAGAGAGATAGATTCTCTGAATGATTCTGTGAGCAACTCCATCGACCTGCCTGCTTTGCCTGATTTTGCGTCAAAGTTGCTCTTTTTTTTTTTTTGAATAGGCATATCAAAAAATTCCATATTGACCTGCATGTGGTGTTGTGAGTTAATTTTGTGGGTTGGCTTGCAAGCAAATTTTATGGGACAGGCTCAGCTAGCAGATGGCAGAAAGCCAGATCTCTGAGTGAACCGGTGATTTTGTGAGCAACTCAATCGCCTTGCCCGCTTTGCTTGATTTGGGGGTCAAAGTTGCTCTTTTTTTTTTTTTGAAATAAAAAATTCAATCTTGACAGAACTATTCATTATATTGACATACAAGCTGTGCCCAGCCAGTCACATGACCAGCAAGCCACACCCACAAATTAGGCCACACCCACAGAACCGGTTGTTAAGAAATTTGAATCCCACCCCTGTGTGTTAGCAGCTGGAAGCTTGTAACTAACTTTGCACAGGACCCTTCGCAGCATAGAATGCTTGTATGAAAAAATGGCATGTTTTTGTCTTCTTCTTCTTCCTTCTTCCTCTTCTCCTTCTCCTCCTCCTTCCTCCCCTTCTGCTTCTCCTTCTTCTCCTTCTTCTCCTCTTCCCCTCCATCTTCCTCTTCTTCTTCTTTCCTCCTCCTCCTCTTTCCTCTTCCTCTTCTCCTTCTTCCTCTCCTTCTCTTTCTCCTTCTTCTCCTTCTTCTCCTCCTCCTCCCTCTTCTTCCTCTTCTTCTTTTTCTCCTTCTCCTCCTTCTTCCTCTTCTTCTTTTCTTCTCCTTCTCCTTCTTCTTCCTCTCCTTCTCCTTCCTCTCCTCCTCTTCCTCCTCCTCCTTCCTCTTCTTCTCCTTCTTCCTCTCCTTCTCTTTCTCCTTCTTCTCCTTCTCCTCCTCCTCCCTCTTCTTCCTCTTCTTCTTTTTCTCCTCCTCCTCCTCCTTCCTCTTCTTCTTTTCTTCTCCTCCTTCTCCTTCTTCCTCCTTCTTCTTCCTCTACTTCTTCTCCTCCTACTTCTTCCTCTCCTTCTCCTTCCTCTTCTTCTTCCTCTCCTTCTTTTTCTCCTCCTCCTCCTCATTCCTCTTCTCCTTCTTCCTCTCCTTCTCTTTCTCCTTCTTCTCCTTCTCCTCCTCCCTCTTCTTCCTCTTCTTCTTTTTCTCCTTCTCCTCCTCCTCCTTTTTCTTCTCCTCCTTCTCCTTCTTCCTCTCCTCCTCTTCCTCCTTCTTCTTCCTCTTCTTCCTCTCCTCCTCCTTCTTCCTCTCCTTCTCTTTCTCCTTCTTCTCTTTCTTCTCCTCCTCCTCCCTCTTCTTCCTCATCTTCTTTTTCTCCTCCTCCTCCTTCCTCTTCTTCTTTTTCTTCTCCTCCTTCTCCTTCTTCCTCCTTCTTCCTCCTCTACTTCTTCCACTCCTTCTCCTTCCTCTTCTTCTTCCTCTCCTTTTTTTCTCCTCCTCCTCCTCATTCCTCTTCTCCTTCTTCCTCTCCTTCTCTTTCTCCTTCTTCTCCTTCTCCTCCTCCCTCTTCTTCCTCTTCTTCTTTTTCTCCTTCTCCTCCTCCTCCTTCTTTTTCTTTTCCTCCTTCTCCTTCTTCCTCTCCTTCTCCTCTTCCTCCTTCTTCTTCCTCTTCTTCCTCTCCTCCTCCTCCTCCTCCTTCCTCTCCTTCTCCTTCCTCTTCTTCCTCTCCTTCTTTTCCTCCTCCTCCCTCTTCTTCCTCTTCTTCTTCCTCTCCTTCTCCTCCTCCTCCGCCTCCTCCTCCTTCCTCTTCTTCTTTTTCTTCTCCTCCTTCTCCTTCTTCCTCTTCTTCCTCTACTTCTTCTCCTCCTCCTCCTCCCTCTCCTTCTCCTTCTCCTTCTTCTCCTCCCCCCTCTTCTTCCTCTTCTTCTTTTTCTCCTTCTCCTCCTCCTCCTTCTTTTTCTTCTCCTCCTTCTCCTTCTTCCTCTCCTTCTCCTCTTCCTCCTTCTTCTTCCTCTTCTTCCTCTTCTCCTCCTCCTCCTCCTTCCCCTTCTTCTTCTTCTTTTCTCCTCCTCCTCCTCCTCCTTCTTCCCACGGACAGCTGCCAGCCCGATAACTGTCCGGACCTGAAGCCCAGCTGCTCCGGCGAGGAACTGGAGCGCGTGAATGCCTTGTGCCTAGAGATCATGGCGCCCAAGTACGAGGCTTGCCACTCCCTTGTCGACCCCAAGCTTTACTTCCAGAACTGCCTTTACGACATGTGCCAATACCAGGGCATGGCCTCCATCCTCTGCGACAACATCCAGTCCTATGTGGAGGCCTGCATGAGCCACGGCGTGACTGGTATCTCCTGGAGAAACAGCACCTTCTGCCGTAAGCACTCGACGGGGGGACGGACAGCAGGCGGGGGCCTCAAGGGCCACCAAACGCACACACACAGAGGAAGAACACAACACAAGAGGCCAAGAGTGAGAGCAAACAGGAGGGAGGGGAACAGGGAGAATACGGCGCAGGAAGGACGTCCAAAACGTGGACATGGGCCTCCCGCCTCCGAGTCCACCTTCATTTCCTTCCACAATTCCCACGTTAGCTTCGCCGTCGCGCCGCCGCGGTCTCTCCGCCCCGCTGGTTCAGAGTTTCGCAGCATTCATGGAGCGCCAGAAAAAAAAGAAACACAGATGGCTGACGCTTCCTTTAACCTAATAAGTTGATTTGACAAGACCCGTTGTAAACATCGCAAGTAGATTTTTAGTTATAATAAGGAAACCTAATAAGTCGATTTGACAAGACCAGTTGTAGACATCGTAAGTAGATTTTTAGTTATAATAAGGAAACCTAATAAGTCGATTTGACAAGACCCGTTGTAAACATCGCAAGTAGATTTTTAGTTATAATAAGGAAACCTAATAAGTTGATTTGACAAGACCAGTTGTAGACATCGTAAGTAGATTTTTAGTTATAATCAGTAAACCTAATAAGTCGATTTTACAATACCAGTTGTAGACATCATAAGTAGATTTTTCGTTATAAGTAAACCTAATAAGTAGATTTTACAATGTCAGTTGTAGACATCATAAGTAGATTTTTCGTTATAATAAGTAAACCTAATAAGTAGATTTTACAATGTCAGTTGTAGACATTATAAGTAGATTTTACTCATAATAAGTAAACATAAAAGGTAGATTTTACAATACCAGTTGTAGACATCATAAGTAGATTTTTTGTTATAATAAGTAAACCTAATAAGTAGATTTTACAATGTCAGTTGTAGACATTATAAGTAGATTTTACTCATAATAAGTAAACATAAAAGGTAGATTTTACAATACCAGTTGTAGACATCATAAGTAGATTTTTCATTATAATAAGTAAACCTAATAAGTCGATTTTACAATACCAGTCGTAGACATCATTAGATTTTTCGTTATAATAAGTAAACCTAATAAGTAGATTTTACAATGTCAGTTGTAGACATTATAAGTAGATTTTACTCATAATAAGTAAACATAAAAGGTAGATTTTACAATACCAGTTGTAGACATCAAAAGTAGATTTTTAGTTATAATAAGTAAACCTAATAAGTCGATTTTACAATATCAGTTGTAGACCTAAATAGATTTTACTTATAATAAATAAACCTAATAAGTCGATTTTACAATACCAGTTGTAGACATCATAAGTAGATTTTTCGTTATAATAAGTAAACCTTATAAGTAGATTTTACAATACCAGTTGTAAACATCATAAGTAGATTTTTAGTTATAATAAGTAAACCTAATAAGTAGATTTTACAATACCAGTTGTAGACATCATAAGTAGATTTTTAGTTATAAGTAAACCTAATAAGTAGATTTTACAATACCAGTTGCAGACATCATAAGTAGATTTTTAGTTATAATAAGTAAACCTAATAAGTCGATTTTACAATACCAGTTGTAGACATCATAAGTAGATTTTTCGTTATAATAAGTAAACCTAATAAGTTGATTTTACAATACCAGTTGTAGACATCATAAGTAGATTTTTCGTTATAATAAGTAAACCTAATAAGTTGATTTTACAATACCAGTTGTAGACATCATAAGTAGATTTTTCGTTATAAGTAAACCTAATAAGTAGATTTTACAATGTCAGTTGTAGACATCATAAGTAGATTTTTAGTTATAATAAGTAAACCTAATAAGTAGATTTTACAATGTCAGTTGTAGACATTATAAGTAGATTTTACTCATAATAAGTAAACATAAAAGGTAGATTTTACAATACCAGTTGTAGACATCATAAGTAGATTTTTTGTTATAATAAGTAAACCTAATAAGTAGATTTTACAATGTCAGTTGTAGACATTATAAGTAGATTTTACTCATAATAAGTAAACATAAAAGGTAGATTTTACAATACCAGTTGTAGACATCATAAGTAGATTTTTCATTATAATAAGTAAACCTAATAAGTCGATTTTACAATACCAGTCGTAGACATCATTAGATTTTTCGTTATAATAAGTAAACCTAATAAGTAGATTTTACAATGTCAGTTGTAGACATTATAAGTAGATTTTACTCATAATAAGTAAACATAAAAGGTAGATTTTACAATACCAGTTGTAGACATCAAAAGTAGATTTTTAGTTATAATAAGTAAACCTAATAAGTCGATTTTACAATATCAGTTGTAGACCTAAATAGATTTTACTTATAATAAATAAACCTAATAAGTCGATTTTACAATACCAGTTGTAGACATCATAAGTAGATTTTTCGTTATAATAAGTAAACCTTATAAGTAGATTTTACAATACCAGTTGTAAACATCATAAGTAGATTTTTAGTTATAATAAGTAAACCTAATAAGTAGATTTTACAATACCAGTTGTAGACATCATAAGTAGATTTTTAGTTATAAGTAAACCTAATAAGTAGATTTTACAATACCAGTTGCAGACATCATAAGTAGATTTTTAGTTATAATAAGTAAACCTAATAAGTCGATTTTACAATACCAGTTGTAGACCTAAATAGATTTTACTTATAATAAATAAACCTAATAAGTAGATTTTACAATACCAGTTGTAGACATCATAAGTAGATTTTTAGTTATAATAAGTAAACCTTATAAGTAGATTTTACAATACCAGTTGTAGACATCATAAGTAGATTTTTCGTTATAATAAGTAAACCTAATAAGTTGATTTTACAATACCAGTTGTAGACATCATAAGTAGATTTTTCGTTATAATAAGTAAACCTAATAAGTCGATTTTACAATACCAGTCGTAGACATCATAAGTAGATTTTTCCTTATAATAAGTAAACCTAATAAGTAGATTTTACAATACCAGTCGTAGACATCATAAGTAGATTTTTCCTTATAATAAGTAAACCTAATAAGTAGATTTTACAATGCCAGTTGTAGACATCATAAGTAGATTTTACTCATAATAAGTAAACATAATAGGTAGATTTTACAATACCAGTTGTAGACATTATAAGTAGATTTTTAGTTATAATCAGTAAACCTAATAAGTAGATTTTACAATATCAACCCACATGTAATTTACTATCCATATCCTCCACTGCATGGGTTTAACACCGGTTTGGGAGGAATCGGTTTCTGTTCCCGCAAGTAATTGTCGCTTTTCCTGGGCTCTTCTCTCTCTGCCTGGCACAGCACTTCCCTGCCCTCCAAACAGCCACTTCTCCGAGTGCACCTCTCCCTGTCCAGCCACCTGCGCCAACCTCTACGCCCCGGCTGGCTGCCGCCACCCCGCTGCCTGCGTCGAAGGCTGCAACTGCGACCGAGGCTACGTGCTCAGCGACCTCACTTGCGTCCCGTTGCGGGAGTGTGGGTGCCTGGACCCTCAGCACGAATATCACCATGTGAGTGGGAGGGAGGGGAGGGTCTGTGCCGGACCTTTTTATGGACGGGGCCACCCTCCGTGAGCCAGAGCCAAACCTGGTACCCGTTCCCTTTTGGATGTCCGCCGTCCGAGGAGTAGCCAGAAAAACCTCTTGGCTGCTTCCCCATCCTGGGATCTTTACATGGGGGGGGGGGTTCTATCCAGAGATCACCTGGTGGTCTTCCTTCCAGATATACTCAGCCTTCTGAAACTAGCCTCACCCGCTGCGCTTCTTTTTCTAGTCTGGAGACACCTGGATGACCAGCGGCTGCCAGCAACGCTGCACCTGCCTGAGCGGGCAAATTCAGTGCCAGCCGTTCAGCTGCCTGACGGGGACCCAGTGCGCCACCAACAATGAGGGACTTTACTACTGCCGGCCCACCAGTGAGTTTACGGACTATTGTTTTGCCCTTGTCGGAGTCTGATTCTGAGGGGGGGGAGATGGAGCAGCTGACAGGAAGTGGGGGGTTTGGCTCCGGTGGGAGGGCACATTCTGGCTGGGCACTCAGAAGAAGACCTCCTCCCCAGGGCCATCCCCTCTTTCTTCCTTGGGCATGGAGGGGACAAACGGAGAAGGGAGCAAATGGGCCTTACGGGAGAGGAAAAAGCCCTGATCCCTTTTCGTGAGTCACAGCAGGGAGAACGGGATATCAGTGGGGCGTTTGCACGCAGCTCCTCACCGAAAGCTCTTCTTCTTCCTCTCCTTCTTTTCCTCCTCCTCCTCCTCCTTCCTCTTCCTCTCCTTCTTCTCCTCCTCCTCCTCCTCCTCCCTCTTCTTCCTCTTCTTCTTTTTCTCCTTCTCCTCCTTCTTCCTCTTCCTCTTCTCTTCCTCCTCCTTCTCCCTCTTCTTCTGCTTCCTCTTCTTCTTCCTCTCCTTCTCTTTCTCCTTCTTCTCCTTCTCCTCCCTCTTCTTCCTCTTCTTTTTCTCCTTCTCCTCCTCCTTCCTCTTCTTCTCCTTCCTTCTTCTTCCTCTCCTTCTCTTTCTCCTTCTTCTCCTCCTTCCTCTTCTCCTTCCTTCTTCTTCCTCTCCTTCTCTTTCTCCTTCTTCTCCTCCTCCCTCTTCTTCTTTTTCTCCTCCTCCTCCTCCTCCTTCTTCTCTTCCTCCTCCTTCTTCCTCTTCTTCTCCTTCCTCTTCTTCTTCCTCCCCTTCTCTTTCTCCTTCTTCTCCTTCTCCTCCCTCTTCTTCCTCTTCTTTTTCTCCTCCTCCTCCTTCCTCTTCTTCTCCTTCCTCTCCTTCTTTTCCTTCTCCTCCTCCTCCTCCTTCCTCTTCCTCTTCTCCTTCTTCCTCTCCTTCTCTTTCTCCTTCTTCTCCTCCTCCTCCTTCTTCCTCTCCTTCTTTTCCTCCTCCTCCTCCTCCTTCCTCTTCCTCTTCTTCTTCTTCCTCTCCTTCTCTTTCTCCTTCTTCTCTTTCTTCTCCTCCTCCTCCCTCTTCTTCCTCTTCTTCTTTTTCTCCTTCTCCTCCCCCTCCCTCTTCTTCCTCTTCTTCTTTTTCTCCTTCTCCTCCTTCTTCCTCTTCTTTTTCTTCTCCTTCTCCTTCTTCTTCCTCTCCTTCTCCTCTTCCTCCTCCTCCTTCCTCTTCTTCTCCTTCTTCCTCTCCTTCTCTTTCTCCTTCTTCTCCTCCTTCCTCTTCCTCTTCTCCTTCTTCCTCTCCTTCTCTTTCTCCTTCTTCTCCTCCTTCCTCTTCCTCTTCTCCTTCTTCCTCTCCTTCTCTTTCTCCTTCTTCTCCTCCTTCCTCTTCCTCTTCTGCTTCTTCCTCTCCTTCTCTTTCTCCTTCTTCTCCTCCTCCTCCTCCCTCTTGCGTTATCTTTGTCGAGGCTTCTCTGGGTTTTTGGCGTCCTCCCAACTTGGGAGGGTCGCGTTATCCTTTGAAAAGTCGGTCATTTTATTCTCCTGGCTTGCTGTGTTCATGACTTCATTGTGGTTTGTGTTGGGGGGTTGTTGTTTTTTTTTCAATATTTCTAATTATCTTTATTTTGGGTTCAGACTGCATTTCTTTCCTTCTCTTTCCTGGCAGGAGTTTTGTTTTTCCAGCCGAGGATAGTTGGACATATTGGGGGGTAGGGGGTGGGGTAGGCCCAAGTTGGAGGCGCGAAAGAGAATTTATTCTCCTTTTGTGACTTGGTTCATTTCACGTCATGCACCCGGGTCGTCACAACTATGGAGTGTGTGTGTGGGGGGGTGGGAAAGAAGTCTCCCGTGTTGCTCCCCCCTCCAGCCGCGGTTTCTGCCAACTCCAGTTTTCCCTCCGGCAGGTTTCCACCGGTGCGTGATCTTGGGAGACCCCCACTACCGCACCTTTGACAACTTCATCCACCACTTCCAAGGCCGGCACACCTATACCTTAACCCAGACCCTGGGTCGAATCCCCGAGGGGCTAGAACCCCTTTTCGTGGCCGGACGGAACCACCGCCGATCCATCTTCCACCGCGTCTCCTTCCTGCGCGAGGTTTACGTTGAGGTGTTGGGTTTCCGCCTCACCCTGATGCAGGGGCGCAAGATGGCGGTGAGGAGCTGGGAGGATTCGGATCGAGGGACGATGTGCCTGGGAAGGGGGTAGAGTAGGACCTTGTTGGCTTGGACCGGGCTTTTCTTTCCAGTTGATCTCGGTTCTTTGGGATCTTAGAGGATCTCGGTTGGAATCGGATTCGGAGGGGGAGGGCCGAACAGCGAACAGGGAGGTGGGAGGGTGGCTTCGTTGGCTGTGGAAGAAACTGGGGAAGGGCAAAGGCCGGCAGTGGGAGAGAGAGACAGAGAGAGAGAGAGGAGAAAGACAGAGGGAGAGAAAGAGAGAGAGAGAGAAAGAGAGAGAGAGAAAAAGAGAGAGAGAGAGAAAAAGAGAAAGAAAGAGAGAGAGAAAAAAGAGAAAAAAGAAAAAAAGAGAGGAGAGACTTTTGGCTGCCTGCAAGGAAAACAGCAAAAGCCGCAGAAGTCTTTCTTTCTCTTCCTCAAACAGTGGGAGGGAGAGAGAGAGAGGAGAGACTTTTGGCTGCCTGCAAGGAAAAGAGCAGAAGCCGCAGAAATCTTTCTTTCTCTTCCCCAAACAGTGGGAGAGATTGAGAGAGAGAGAGAGAGAGAGAGGAGAGACTTTTGGCTGCCTGCAAGGAAAAGAGCAGAAGCCGCAGAAATCTTTCTTTCTCTTCCCCAAACAGTGGGAGAGATTGAGAGAGAGAGAGAGAGAGAGGAGAGACTTTTGGCTGCCTGCAAGGAAAAGAGCAGAAGCCGCAGAAATCTTTCTTTCTCTTCCCCAAACAGTGGGAGAGATTGAGAGAGAGAGAGAGAGAGAGAGGAGAGACTTTTGGCTGCCTGCAAGGAAAACAGCAGAAGCCGCAGAAATCTTTCTTTCTCTTCCCCAAACAGTGGGAGAGATTGAGAGAGAGAGAGAGAGAGAGAGGAGAGACTTTTGGCTGCCTGCAAGGAAAAGAGCAGAAGCCGCAGAAATCTTTCTTTCTCTTCCCCAAACAGTGGGAGAGATTGGGAGAGAGAGAGAGAGAGAGAGGAGAGACTTTTGGCTGCCTGCAAGGAAAAGAGCAGAAGCCGCAGAAATCTTTCTTTCTCTTCCCCAAACAGTGGGAGAGATTGAGAGAGAGAGAGAGAGAGAGAGGAGAGACTTTTGGCTGCCTGCAAGGAAAAGAGCAGAAGCCGCAGAAATCTTTCTTTCTCTTCCCCAAACAGTGGGAGAGATTGGGAGAGAGAGAGAGAGAGAGAGGAGAGACTTTTGGCTGCCTGCAAGGAAAAGAGCAGAAGCCGCAGAAATCTTTCTTTCTCTTCCCCAAACAGTGGGAGAGATTGAGAGAGAGAGAGAGAGAGAGAGGAGAGACTTTTGGCTGCCTGCAAGGAAAACAGCAGAAGCCGCAGAAATCTTTCTTTCTCTTCCCCAAACAGTGGGAGAGATTGGGAGAGAGAGAGAGAGAGAGAGGAGAGACTTTTGGCTGCCTGCAAGGAAAACAGCAGAAGCCGCAGAAATCTTTCTTTCTCTTCCCCAAACAGTGGGAGAGATTGAGAGAGATTGAGAGAGAGAGAGGAGAGACTTTTGGCTGCCTGCAAGGAAAACAGCAGAAGCCGCAGAAATCTTTCTTTCTCTTCCCCAAACAGTGGGAGAGATTGGGAGAGATTGAGAGAGAGAGAGGAGAGACTTTTGGCTGCCTGCAAGGAAAAGAGCAGAAGCCGCAGAAATCTTTCTTTCTCTTCCCCAAACAGTGGGAGAGATTGGGAGAGAGAGAGAGAGAGAGAGGAGAGACTTTTGGCTGCCTGCAAGGAAAAGAGCAGAAGCCGCAGAAATCTTTCTTTCTCTTCCCCAAACAGTGGGAGAGATTGGGAGAGATTGAGAGAGAGAGAGGAGAGACTTTTGGCTGCCTGCAAGGAAAACCGCAGAAGCCGCAGAAGTCTTTTCTTTCTCTCCCCCCAAACTCCACCAGAAATGAGGCTCTTGGAGCAGGAGGCCTTGCAAGGTGCCCAAGACTCATTTCTGGTGGAGTTTGGGGGGAGAGAAAGAAAAGACTTCGGCCGCTTTCCTTGCATGCAGCCAAACGCAGAAGAAGGAAGAAGAGGAAAGGAGCAGCCTGGTGGCCAGGCCAGGCACAGGGGTGGGGGTGAGTGGGGCAAGTTACCCCCCTCTTCCCTTTCCCCCCTCCCCTCACTACCTCGTGTTGTGTGTGTAATGCAAACAACATAAGCCTTGTGCTCCTGCGCAGCCTGGATTAATTGCTTTGAGGGGGGGGTGACATTTCTCTGCGGAGCACCCAAATTTTCTTGTGGACCACCAGTGGTTCCCTGGCCCACCAATTGGCGACCCCCGGTGTATAACAGTGGCAGACGGCATTCAGCTGCCTATAATCGGAACAGAGCCGTAGGTTTGGCTCTCGGCACATGCAGGGAGGGGGATCCTGTGGAAGGGAGGGAGGGAGGGAAGGAGTTGCTTTAGGTATCCTTTGCCCCCCCAACTGCCCAACCCCCAGTGACGGCTACCCCTCCCCCCCTTTTTTTTTTCTTCCAGGTCAACGGCGTGATGGTCACTCCTCCCTACTCCCCGACGGAGGGACTCCAAATCACCCAGAGGAGCCGAAGGCTGATTGTGCAGACCACTTTCGGCTTCTCCATCTCGTACGACGGCCACAACACCGCCGGTCAGTCTCGTCCGGGGGAGGGAAGGAAGAGAAGGAGGGTGGGGGCGGGATCACGAGCGTCTCATTTCACCAGCTGGACGCTAACCGGACCTTCAGCCTCCGTCCTTGGAGCACAGCTTCTGCAAAGGAAGAGCCATCCCCCCCACACACCTTTGGGCCGGTGTTGTAGGGAAGGGTCGGTTCAAGAGCAGGGTGTCAGGGCTCCGACAAATCCACCCCCCCCCATTCGAATCCCGAGTCTCTAGCCACATCTCTCAGGTTCAAAAAAAAAAAAAAAGATTTATTAGGAGTGAGCATGTCGGCGTTAGCTGGCTGCGGCTGACACTAAAATACAGCATTCATTTCCCCCTTCCGCCCTTCCCCCGTGAGCCTGGTCTTCCTCCCACCCACCCCTGTCTGGATTTATATTCTCCAATGAGACACCTCCATAGCCAAGAGTCCTCGATCCCGCGCTTCGGTAATCATCTTGCGTGCCAACAGCTTCGCCAGCTTAGCAATTATCTGTAGCATTTGAAGAAGGCACCGCTTTCCTTCCCGCTGGCAACTCCAAAGACCAAAGAAGGATTTGGGGTGTTGTGAACTCTGCATCGGGAGGGGGGGAGAGAGAAGTATCGTGTTCCCCTCCCCACTCCACTGAAGTACCCAGTGGTGGGATTCGAAAATATTGGGCGAACGGAGAATTTTAAGCACGAAAACTGACCTTACCTCCGGGGCTGGGGATTCAAAAACAGCGGAGGTGTGGCAAATCTGTTCTGCTGCCACGCCCGAGGGTGCAACTCTACCGGTTCGGTCCTGTTCTGACGGTACCGGTCGCACCGAAGATCAGCCGAGATTTAACCGGTTCTCTCCAAAGGAGCTGACCTGACTTTAATTCCCTTGCTTTGGAAGGGCAGCTGCTCTGAGCGGCGGGAATCATGCTTATTGGACTGTGTTGCCTTCGTGCCACGTCCCTTTTGAGTCCTGTCCCGAGAATGAACTTCTGAAATCGAGGCGTTTCCAAAGGAATCCTTTCTTGCGACGAGGAGGGATTCGAAAGCAGCATCTAAATGTCTCCCGGGCCTACAGGGTTAGATAAGGGAGTTTAATCCCCTCTCCCCTCTTCTGAGAAACGGTCTTCTGAAGCAGGAAGTCCCCAACTAACGGGCCCCGAACCGGTACCGGTCTGCGGATCATTTTGTCCTGGGCCGCGGGCCTACTTTGCTTGGATGCCACCATCTTGTTTCGACGGTGCTTGAGAAAGTCGCTTCCGGCTGAGCTTGTCAGTCGTCGGTTGGATGGAAAGCGGCGTTTGGCTGCTGAAGGAATCCTCCTTGTGCCTTAGTTTCGTCGAAGAGGGCGGGGGGGTGGGGCGCGCGCGGCGGCTTCGAACGAAGAGCCGTCCCGATGGAGGTGGAGTCTCACGTTACTCAGGAGGAGATGAGGAAAGAGCCCGAAAAGCCCATCGACCGCGAGAAGGTACAAAAGGAGGAGTTGAAGGTGGCGGGGAGAAGCAAGGGCATGGCTCGGCTCGCCTTGCCTTGGTCGTGGGTGCTGGTGCCGGGACCAGTCCGTGGATCATTTGGTACTGGTCAGACTTTCACAGCTGTTTCAGTTTTAAATTTGGGGCTAGCCTACTGCTGTGCCAGAATGGTTTTTTTTTTTTTCCTTCCTCCTGATTGGTTGGGAGTCTTGGTCTGTGTTTATTGGTCTTGGAGTTTGCTGTGTTCTGCTTGATGGGTGTTTCTAACATCTTCTGTCTGTTTTGTGGCTTTTTTGTGTGTGTCTTGATGGGCTGTCAACATTGTGTTTCCTGTATTGGAGGCTTTTAGTGCAGCTTGGCTCCGAGGAAATGGATGGCTATCATTTATTAGGAAACTAGGTTTCACCTGGGTGGCTGGTTGGGGGGTGTTTGAGCTGGAGTATCGGGGGGGTCTGTTTGTACCCAGGTGTTTACCTGGCTTGTGGTGTGGAGATTTTTTTGTTTGTGAGTGCAGGCTTCCAAATGATTGACAGTCTGGTGGAATCATCTCTTCTGTTCATGCTTTCAGGTCTTTTTTCAATCTCTATGGCTTCTCTGATGATTCTGTGGCTGGGATTTTCTCTAGTGGCTAGGGTTTTGGTGCCATTGAAGTCAATACTATGACCTGTGGCTTTCATGTGTTGGAGTATATATGCAGTCCCCTGCGCATCATGCCCTGCCACATACATTGGACAGACCAATAGAAGAATAAGCACCCGCCTGGATGAACACAAAAATGCAGTCAAAAAGCTGGAACACACGTCCTCACTAGTCCTATCTATCTATCTATCTATCTATATCTATCTGTCTGTCTCCCTATCTATCTATCTATCATCTATCTATGTGTATGCATATATCCATATATCTCTATTTCTCTATATATCTGTCTGTCTGTCTATCTATCTATCTATCTATCTATCTATCTATCTATCTCTGTGTGTGTATGCAGATATGCACATATCTCTATTTCTCTATATCTATATCTATAATTATATCTATTTTCTTAAGTTTTTATATCTATATATTATATCTATATATAATTATAATATATATATAATTATATATATATAATATATATATA
>JAUCBL010000967.1:0-7500 GCA_033807585.1 Hydrophis major | reverse complement strand
ACAGCTGGAAGGTGACGGTCAAGAGGAAGGAGCCAGGCAGTGAAAGCGAGAACTTCGCCCCTGCCCGAGTCAGGTCAGCTGGGCGCAAGGGGGGGAGCATGAAATGAGGGGTCCCGGGAGGACATCAGGAAGGGCTCAAGGCCCCCCAGATGGAATCAAACAAAGATCGATCAATCCAGGAAGGCAGCAAAAGAAACAACCGATGGAAACTAAGCGAGGGGAGAAGCAACCGGGAACGAAAGGAGAAGCTTTCTAACAGGGAGGGCAATTCACCGGTGGAACTGCCTGCCACTGGAAGTTGTAGGGGCTCCATCCCTGGAGGTTTTCAAGAAGAGACTGGAGACCCATTTGTCTGAAATGGGAGAGGGTCTCCTATTTGAGCAGGGGGTTGGACGAGATGATCTCCAAGGTCCCTTCCAACTCTGTTATCCTCCCTTCCTCCCTTCCCTCCCTTCCTTTACTTCCTTCCTTTCTTCCCTTCCTTCCTTCTTCCTTGTCTTTCCTTCCTTCCTTCCTTTCCTTCCATACCTTCCTTTCCTTCCTTCCTTTTCTTTCCCTCCTTCCCTTCCTCCCTCCCTTTCCTTTCCTCCCTTTCCTTACTTCATCCCTTTTCTTCCTTCCTTCCCTTCCTTCCTTCCTCCCTCCCTCCCTCCCCTCCCTCCCCTTCCTTCCTTCTTCTTTGTCTTTCCTTCCTTCCTTCCCTTCCTTCCTTCCCTTCCTTCGTTTCTTCCCTTACTTCCTCCCTTTCCTTCTTTCATCCCTTTTCTTCCTTCCTTCTTCCTTCCCTTCCTCCCTCCCTTTCCTTTCCTCCCTTTCCTTCCTTCTTCCCTTTTCTTCCTTCCTTCCTTCTTCTTTGTCTTTCCTTCCTTCCTCACCCCCTCCCTCCCTTCCTTTCCTTCCTTCCTTCCTTTCCTTCCTTCCTTCCTTCCTTCCTTCCTTCCTTCCTTCCTTCCTTCCTTCTTTCCTTCCTTCCTTCCTTCCTTTCCTTCCTTCCTTCCTTCCTTCCTTCCTTCCTTCCTCCCTCCCTCCCTCCCTCCCTTTCCTTCCTTCCTTTCCTTTCCTTTCCTTCCTTCCTTCCTTCCTTCCTTCCTTCCTTCCTTCCTTTCCTTCCTTCCTTCCTTCCTTTCCTTCCTTCCTTCCTTCTTTCCTTCCTTCCTTCCTTCCTTCCTTCCTTTCCTTCCTTCCTTCCTCCCTCCCTCCCTCCCTCCCCTCCCTCCCCTTCCTTCCTTCTTCTTTGTCTTTCCTTCCTTCCTTCCCTTCCTTCCTTCCCTTCCTTCGTTTCTTCCCTTACTTCCTCCCTTTCCTTCTTTCATCCCTTTTCTTCCTTCCTTCCTTCCCTTCCTTCATTTCTTCCCTTACTTCCTCCCTTTCCTTCTTTCATCCCTTTTCTTCCTTCCTTCCTTCCCTTCCTCCCTCCCTTTCCTTTCCTCCCTTTCCTTCCTTCTTCCCTTTTCTTCCTTCCTTCCTTCTCTTCCTTCCTTCTTCTTTGTCTTTCCTTCCTTCCTCACCCACTCCCTCCCTCCCTTCCTTTCCTTCCTTCCTTCCTTCCTTCCTTCCTTCCTTCCTTCCTTCCTTCCTTCCTTCCTTCCTTCCTTCCTTTCCTTCCTTCCTTCCTTCCTTCCTTCCTTCCTTCCTCCCTCCCTCCCTCCCTTCCTTTCCTTTCCTTTCCTTCCTTCCTTCCTTCCTTCCTTCCTTCCTTCCTTTCCTTCCTTCCTTCCTTCCTTCCTTTCCTTCCTTCCTTCCTTCCTTCCTTCATTTCTTCCTCCCTCCCTCCCCTCCCTCCCTCCCTCCCTCCCTTCCTTCTTCATCCCTGGAGGCTTTTAAGAAGAGACTGGAGAGCCCTTTGTCTGGAATGGGAAGAGCGTTTCCTGGCTGTGCAGGGGGTTGGATTAGATGACCTCCAAGGTCCCTTCCAGCTCTATTCTGATTGATTGATTGAAGGTGGAATGAAGGAGAAACTCCCTAACAGAACAATTCACCAGTGGAACTGCTTTTGCCAGCGGAACTTGCAGAAGAAGAGACACTTTTGTATATATGGTCTCTCCTCTTTGAGCAAGGGGGCTGGGCTGGATGACCTCCGAGGTCCCTTTCCGACTCCCTTGTGACCGCTCGATGGAATCGTCCCTGAGGGGTTCGAGCGCCCCCGGGGTGCGAATCCTGAAGCAGCTCCCTCCCCCTTCCTCTTTCCCGACAGGCGTCAGGAGCCAAAAGAAGAGCCCGAATCCGGGTTCGAGATGGACTGCACCCCGGACCAGCTGGCCTTGGTCAACGGGACCGCGGCCTGTGGGGTGTTGTCGGACCCCGACGGCCCCCTTCTCCGCTTGCCACGCCATGGTGTCCCTGTCCCTTTCCAAGAGTGAGTGTGCCAAGGGGGGGGAGTGGAGTTATGTCCCGGGGCTCTCTGCTCTAATGACTGGCTGGGTGGGCGTGGCTGGGTTGGTGTGGCAGGGTGGGCATGGGAGTGGGTGGGTGTGGCCAACTCGACGTCGCTCCTTTGTGCCTAATTACCCCCCCAAAAAATAACAATAAGATTCTTATTTTGGGGGAATTAGCCCTCGACAAGAGCTTTATCTAGCCTGATGCTTTTATGAGGTGTGAAGTGCTCTTGGCTGAACAATCGGAAAGAAAGGGGGGGAAAAAGCCGAAAATGTTGTCGTTTTGAGGTTATCGGGGGCTCCCCAAATCCCGCCAAGTCTTCGCTAGGGGCTCCCCCAAGCCTTTGAGAGCCCCCTCCCCCCCGCAGCAGCCCAGAGAGGAGGCCAAAGGACCCCCCGTCTGTATCTTAATGGCTCCCCCCCTTGGACTGGTAGGAGCTGCGTCTTCGACCTCTGTGCCTTGTGGAACGACACAGAGCTGCTGTGCCAAGACCTGGAGGCTTACGCCCAGCTGTGCCAGGAGCAGAAGGTGAACCTGGGACCCTGGCGGCAGAAGATGGGCTGCGGTGAGAAACCCCTCCCTCCCCACCAGGGGGCGCTCTGGCGTGGGCTTGGCGTAAACCGAGGGAGGTTCTCCGACGTCCGGCGTCGGGCCACAACGCCTCTCCGAAGGAGCCAAGCTACAAGGCGGGGTGGGGTGTCCTTGACGCGGATGGATGCCCAGGTCGATCTGACCTGGGTTCGGTGTTCCGACGGTCACGCCGTGGTTATGCAAAACATCCGTCGGGACCCGGTTGCAATTGGCGGGGGGGGGTTGTTTTGGTGCAAAACCGTGCCCGTAAGGAAGCCTAAGGGCTCGCTTAAGGACCTCAGTGGTTCTCTTAGAGACCGCCGCTGGGAAAGAAATGCTAAAATAGAGTCGGTCACGTGGCAGACCTTTTAAGGACCGTCGCAAAGTTATGACTGCAATGGGCATGCACCATTAGGGTCGTAACTCGAGGGCTGCCTGGACCCCACTGTGGAATCATTGGGGGCATTTGCTGAACTGATTTTCTTTCTTTCTTTCCTTCTTTCTTTCCTTTCTCTTTCTCTCTCTCTTTCTCTCTTTTTCTTTCTTTCTTTCCTTCTTTCTTTCCTTTCTCTTTCTTTCTCTTTCTCCCTCTCTTTCTCTCTTTTTCTTTCTTTCTTTCTTTCTCTCTCTTTCTTTCTTTCTCTTTCTTTTTCTTTCTTTCTCTTTCTTTCTTTATCTTTCTCTCTTGCTTTCTTTCTCTTTCTCTCTCTCTCTCTCTTTCTCTCTTTTTCTTTCTTTCTTTCTTTCTTTCTCTCTCTCTCTTTCTCCTCTTTTTCTTTCTTTCTTTCTTTCTTTCCTTCTTTCTTTCCTTTCTCTTTCTTTCTCTTTCTCTCTCTCTTTCTCTCTTTTTCTTTCTTTCTTTCTTTCTTTCTCTCTCTTTCTTTCTTTCTCTTTCTTTTTCTTTCTTTCTCTTTCTTTCTTTATCTTTCTCTCTTGCTTTCTTTCTCTTTCTCTCTCTCTCTCTCTTTCTCTCTTTTTCTTTCTTTCTTTCTTTCTTTCTTTCTCTCTCTCTCTCTTTCTCTCTTTTTCTTTCTTTCTTTCTTTCTCCTCTTTCTTTCTTTCTTTCTCTTTCTCTCTCTCTCTCTCTCTTTCTCTCACTCTTTCTCTCTTTCTTTCTTTCCTTGTTTCTTTTTCTCTCTCTCGCTTTCTTTTTCAGTTTCTTTCTTACTTTTTCTTTTTTTCTTTTTCTTTTTCTTTTTCTTTTTCTTTTTCTTTTTCTTTTCTTTCTTTCTTTCTCTTTCTTTCTCTTTCTTTCTTTCTTTCTCTTTCTTTCTTTCTCTTTCTTTCTCTTTCTTCCTTCCTTCTTCCTTCCTTCCTTTTTCTTTCTTTCTTTCCTTCCTTCCTTCCTTCTTCCTTTCTTCTTTCTTTCCTTCCTTCCTTCCTTCTTCCTTTCTTCTTTCTTTCCTTCCTTCCTTCCTTTTTTCTGTCTTTCTTTCTTTCTTTCTTTCTCTCTTTCTTTCTTTCTCTTTCTTTTTCTTTCTTTCTCTTTCTTTCTTTCTCTTTCTTTTTCTTTCTTTCTCTTTCTCTCTCTCTCTCTCTCTCTTTCTTCCTTTCTTCTTCCTTCCTTCCTTTTTCTTTCTTTCTTTCCTTCCTTCCTTCCTTCTTCCTTTCTTCTTTCTTTCCTTCTTTCCTTCCTTCCTTTTTCCTTTCTTTCTTTCTTTCTTTCTTTCTTTCTTTCTCTCTCTCTCTCTCTCTCTCTCTCTCTCTTCTTCTTTCTTTCTTTCTTTCTTCTTCTTTCTTTCTTTCTTTCTTTTCTTTCTTTCTTTCTTTCTTTCTTTCTCTCTCTCTCTCTCTCTCTCTCTCTCTCCCCACAGTGATGGCCTGCCCAGCCCACACCAGCTACCAGCCCTGCATGACCGCCTGCCCTGCGAGCTGTGCTGACCTGGCTGCCCCGTCCAACTGTGAGGCCCCCTGCATGGAGGGCTGTGCTAGCGTCCCTGGCTACACCCTCAGTGGGCTGGTCAGCGTCCCCTACAACCAGTGTGGCTGCTCCACCAATGGCCAGTACTACCAGGTAGTTGCTCCCTTCCTCTTCCCCTCCCCTCCCCTTTTCTCCCTTCCTTCCTTCCTTCCTTCCTTCCTTCCTTCCTTCCTTCCTTCCTTCCTTCCCTCTCTCTCTTTTCCTTTCTCTGTGGCTTCCTTCCTTCCTTCCTTGCTTCACCCTATCTCCTCCTTCCTTCTTTCCTCACTTTCGCTCTTCTTCTGTCTCTCCTTCCTTCTCTTTCTTTCTTTCTCTTTCATTCTCTCTCTCTGTTCCTTCCCTCCTTCCTCCAAACTATCTCCTCCTTCCTTCTTTCCTCCCTTTCGCTCTTTTTCTGTCTGTCCTTCCTTCTCTATTCTTTCTTTCTCTTTCTTTCTCTCTCTCTGTTCCTTCCTTCCTTCCTCCAAACTATCTCCTCCTTCCTTCTTTCCTCCCTTTCGCTCTTTTTCTGTCTCTCCTTCCTTCTTTATTCTTTCTTTCTCTTTCTCTCTCTCTCTCTGATCCTTCCCTCCTTCCTCCAAACTATCTCCTCCTTCCTTCTTTCCTCCCTTTCACTCTTTTTCTGTCTCTCCTTCCTTCTCTATTCTTTCTTTCTCTTTCTCTCTCTCTCTGTTCCTTCCCTCCTTCCTCCAAACTATCTCCTCCTTCCTTCTTTCCTGCTTCACTTTCTCCCACACTCCCTTCCATCTCTCTTTTCCTTCCTCTGTTCCTCCCTCCCTTTTTTCCTTCCTTCCATCCATCCATCCATCCATCCACCTTTCTCCTCCTTCCTTTTTCTTTCTTTCTTTCTTTCTTTCTTTCTTTCTTTCTTTCTTTCCTCTTTCTTTCTTTCTTTCTCTCTTTTTCTTTCTTTCTTTTTCTCTCTCTCTCTTTCTTTCTCTTTTT
Organism: Hydrophis major; assembly: GCA_033807585.1. Taxonomy (NCBI): domain Eukaryota; kingdom Metazoa; phylum Chordata; class Lepidosauria; order Squamata; family Elapidae; genus Hydrophis; species Hydrophis major. Next base: position 1,688 of record JAUCBL010000967.1, on the reverse strand, counting down.
TCCTTCCTTCCTTCCTTCTTTCTTTCTTTCTTTCTTTCTCTTTCTTTCTTTCCTTTTCTCTCTCTCTCTCTCTTTCTTTCCTTTTTATTCTCTCTCTCTCTGTTCCTTTCTTTCTCCAACCCACCTCCTTCCTTCTTTCCTTTCTCTCTCTCTCTTTCACCCTTTCTCCCTCCCTCCCTCCAATGTCCCTCTCTGTTCCTTTCCTCCTCCCCTCCCTTCCTTCCATTTTGGGGCTGGGGAAAACAAGAGACCGGAGTCCTTCTGGTACCTTCTCAAATTTCTCTCTCAACCCTCTCCTCCTTCCTTTTTCCTCTTCCTTCCTTCCTTCCTTCCTTCCTTTTTCATTCCTTCCTTCCTTTCTTTCCTTTCCTTTTCATTCTCTCTCTCTTTTTTCCTTCCTTTCTCCAACCCAGCTCCTTGCTTCTTTCCTTTCTCTCTCTCTCTTTCACTCTTTCTCCCTCTTTCCTTCCCTCCCATTCTCTCTCCCCATCTCTCTCTTTCTCTCTTCCTTCCTTTCCTCCTGCCCTCCCTTCTATTTTGGGGCTGGGGAAAACAAGAGATGCGAGTCTTTCCAGCACTTTCTCTAATTTCTCTCCCAACCTTCTCCTCCTTTATTTCCTCTTCCTTCCTCCCTTCCCTCCTTTCTTTCTTCCTTTCTTCCTTCCTTCCTTTCTTTTTTCTTTCTTTCTTCCTTCCTTCCTTTTTTCTTTCTTCCTTCCTTTTTTCTTTCTTTCTTTCCTTTCTTTTTATTCTCTCTCTCTGTTCCTTCCTTCCTTCCTTCCTTTCTTTTCTCTCTCTTTCTTTTTCCTTTCTTTCTTTCCTTTCCTTTTCATTCTCTCTCTCTCTGTTCCTTCCTTCCTTCCTTCCTTTCTTTGTTTCTTTCTTCCTTCCTTCCTTCCTTTCTTTTTCCTTTCTTTCTTTCCTTTCCTTTTCATTCTCTCTCTCTCTGTTCCTTCCTTCCTTCCTTCCTTCCTTTCTTCCTTCCTTTCTTTCTTTTTCCTTTCTTTTTCATTCTCTCTCTCTCTGTTCCTTCCTTCCTTCCTTCCTTGCTTTCTTCCTTCCTTCCTTCCTTCCTTTTTCCTTTCTTTCTTTCCTTTTCATTCTCTCTCTCTCTGTTCCTTCCTTCCTTCCTTCTTTCCTTTCTCTCTCTCTCTCTTTCACTCTTTCTCCCTCTTTCCTTCCCTCCCATTCTCTCTCCCCCATCTCTCTCTTTCTCTCTTCCTCTCTCCTTCCCTCCTGCCCTCCCTTCCATTTTGGGGCTGGGGAAAACAAGAGATGCGAGTCTTTCCAGCACTTTCTCTAATTTCTCTCCCAACCTTCTCCTCCTTTTTTCCCTCTTCCTTCCTCCCTTCCCTCCTTTCTTTCTTTCTTTCTTTCTTCCTTCCTTCCTTTCTTTTTTCTTTCTTTCTTTCCTTTCCTTTTATTCTCTCTCTCTCTGTTCCTTCCTTCCTTCCTTCCTTCCCTCCTTCCTTTTTTTTTCCTTTCTTTCTTTCCTTTCCTTTTCATTCTCTCTCTCTGTTCCTTCCTTCCTTCCTTCCTTCCTTCCTTCCTTCCTTCCTTTCTTTCTTTCTTTTTCCTTTCTTTTTCATTCTCTCTCTCTCTGTGTGTTCCTTCCTTCCTTCCTTCCTTTCTTTCTTTCTTCCTTCCTTCCTTCCTTCCTTCCTTCCTTCCTTCCTTCCTTCCTTCCT
>JAUCBL010000966.1:0-29082 GCA_033807585.1 Hydrophis major | reverse complement strand
GTTTTGTGCATTCATTTTGTAGTCTCAATTACAATTATGTTACATAACAACTCATATTGTCAATCCAAACTTATATATCCTAATATCACTAAAAAAAAGAAATTTTTGACTATACTTTTAATAATTCATGCTTTATGAGATAACAATACTTTAACCAGTTTATTCTGTAACAAATCATATAATCCCATCCTGCAAAACATGAAAATGAAGTTAATTTTGAAATCGGAGCTCTTCTTCAAAAGTTATGCATTGTTGCTAAACTGAGTTTTACCTCCTATTTGAGATATGCCTTGTGATAACTTCTCAGGAAAAGCAAGCAACCGAATATCATGTTTACGTTCAATGTTTCCCATCCTGCAGAACATGAAAATGAATAACTATTATAAAATAAAGAAATAATCTCTTCAATGATTGCTGTATACTTGCAATTCTTACCGGCTTAATTTAAATTAATATTCATATACAGGTTTTTTCTTTTTTTTTCTTTTAAAAAATTTTATTGAGTAAATTGTTAAAAACATTGGATGTGGTTGATTGTCCTGACAATTCTGTTTGTCATACATATTATGGCAGAGTACATGTTTTATATACATTTATACATATTATACATTTATACAATATTTTCTATTTCTAATCATCCATTCTGCCAACCCTACTTTTGATTCTAGATCCTTTCTTTTTTCACACTGTTGATAGAATTTATCCCATATTTTATAATACTCTGGATCAACCTTAACTTTCATTTGCAAAGTTAATATATCCATCTCAGCGCAGGTCCATATCTTTTTTTTTTTTAAAGATTTTATTAATTTTCTACAAACAAACAAGACAAACAAAACATTAAAACATCAACTCTCTTATGTACATCCAGTGTGTCAGTTGGTTCATCAGTTTTGTGCATTCATTTTGTAGTCTCAATTACAATTATGTTACATAACAACTCATATTGTCAATCCAAGCTTATATATCCTAATATCACTAAAAAAAAGAAATTTTTGACTATAGGTTTAATAATTCATGCTTTACGAGATAACAATACTTTAACCAGTTTATTTTGTAACAAATCATATAATCATACCAAATCAATCCTAAAAAACCCTTTATAAATACAGTGTCAAGTAATAAAGGCAAGCAAAACAAAATAAAGATATTCCTTACTGTCTAGCATTCTAAATATTCTATTATCGTATTTTATCATCTAGCCATTGATAAAACAGATCCCAAATTTCATAAAATTGTTTCTCCTCTTGCTCTCTAATTTCAAATGTCAATCTACTCATCTAAGCACATTCCAATATTGTCTTAATAATTTCTAATCATCCATTCTGCCAACCCTACTTTTGATTCTAGATCCTTTCTTTTTTCACACTGTTGATAGAATTTATCCCATACTTTATAATACTCTGTCTCAACCTTATCTTTCATTTCCAAAGTTAATTTATCCATCTCAGCGCAGGTCCATATCTTTTTTTTAAAAAAGATTTTATTAATTTTCTACAAACAAACAAGACAAACAAAACATTAAAAATTCAACTCTCTTATGTACATCCAGTGTGTCAGTTGGTTCATCAGTTTTGTGCATTCGTTTTGTAGTCTCAATTACAATTATGTTACATAACAACTCATATTGTCAATCCAAGCTTATATATCCTAATATCACTAAAAAAAAGAAATTTTTGACTATAGGTTTAATAATTCATGCTTTACGAGATAACAATACTTTAACCAGTTTATTCTGTAACAAATCATATAATCCCATCCTGCAAAACATGAAAATGAAGTTAATTTTGAAATCGGAGCTCTTCTTCAAAAGTTATGCATTGTTGCTAAACTGAATTTTACCTGCTATTTGAGATATGCCTTGTGATAACTTCTCAGGAAAAGCAAGCAACCGAATATCAAGTTTACGTTCAATGTTTCCCATCCTGCAGAACATGAAAATGAAGTTAATTTTGAAATCCGAGCTCTTCTTCAAAAGTTATGCATTGTTGCTAAACTGAGTTTTACCTTCTATTTTGAGATATGCCTTGTGATAACTTCTCAGGAAAAGCAAGCAACCGAATATCATGTTTACGTTCAATGTTTCCCATCCTGCAAAACATGAAAATGAAGTTAATTTTGAAATCCGAGCTGTTTTTCAAAAGTTATGCATTGTTGCTTAACTGAGTTGTACCTTCTATTTTGAGATATGCCTTGTGATAACTTCTCAGGAAAAGCAAGCAACCGAATATCATGTTTACGTTCAATGTTTCCCATCCTGCAGAACATGAAAATGAAGTTAATTTTGAAATCCGAGCTCTTCTTCAAAAGTTATGCATTGTTGCTAAACTGAGTTGTACCTTCTATTTTGAGATATGCCTTGTGATAACTTCTCAGGAAAAGCAAGCAACCGAATATCATGTTTCCGTTCAATGTTTCCCATCCTGCAGAATATGAAAATGAATAACTATTATAAAATAAAGAAATAAACTCTTCAGAGATTGCTGTATACTTGCAATTCTTACCGGCTTAATTGAAATTAATATTCATATACAGGTTTTTTCTTTTTTTTTTTCTTTTCAAAAGTTTTATTGAGTAAATTGTTAAAAACATTGGATGTGGTTGATTGTCTTGACAATCCTGTTTGTCATACATATTATGGCAGAGTACATGTTTTATATACATTTATACATATTATACATTTATACAATATTTTCTATTTCTAATCATCCATTCTGCCAACCCTCCTTTTGATTCTAGATCCTTTCTTTTTTCACACTGTTGATAGAATTTATCCCATACTTTATAATACTCTGTCTCAACCTTATCTTTCATTTCCAAAGTTAATTTATCCATCTCAGCGCAGGTCCATATCTTTTTTTTTTTTGAAGATATTATTAATTTTCTACAAACAAACAAGACAAACAAAACATTAAAACATCAACTCTCTTATGTACATCCAGTGTGTCAGTTGGTTCATCAGTTTTGTGCATTCATTTTGTAGTCTCAATTACAATTATGTTACATAACAACTCATATTGTCAATCCAAACTTATATATCCTAATATCACTAAAAAAAAGAAATTTTTGACTATACTTTTAATAATTCATGCTTTATGAGATAACAATAGTTTAACCAGTTTATTCTGTAACAAATCATATAATCATACCAAATTAATCCTAAAAAAACCTTTATAAATATAGTGTCAAGTAACAAAGGCAAGCAAAACAAAATAAAGATATTCCTTACTGTCTAGCATTCTAAATATTCTATGATCGTATTTTATCATCTAGCCATTGATAAAAAAGATCCCAAATTTCATAAAATTGTTTCTCCTCTTGCTCTCTAATTTCAAATGTCAATCTACTCATCTCAGCACATTCCAATATTTTCTTAATAATTGCTAATCATCCATTCTGCCAACCCTACTTTTGATTCTAGAGCCTTTCTTTTTTCACACTGTTGATAGAATTTATCCCATACTTTATAATACTCTGTCTCAACCTTATCTTTCATTTCCAAAGTTAATTTATCCATCTCAGCGCAGGTCCATATCTTTTTTTTTTTTGAAGATTTTATTAATTTTCTACAAACAAACAAGACAAACAAAACATTAAAACATCAACTCTCTTATGTACATCCAGTGTGTCAGTTGGTTCATCAGTTTTGTGCATTCATTTTGTAGTCTCAATTACAATTATGTTACATGACAACTCATATTGTCAATCCAAACTTATATATCCTAATATCACTAAAAAAAAGAAATTTTTGACTATACTTTTAATAATTCATGCTTTATGAGATAACAATACTTTAACCAGTTTATTCTGTAACAAATCATATAATCCCATCCTGCAAAACATGAAAATGAAGTTAATTTTGAAATCGGAGCTCTTCTTCAAAAGTTATGCATTGTTGCTAAACTGAGTTTTACCTGCTATTTGAGATATGCCTTGTGATAACTTCTCAGGAAAAGCAAGCAACCGAATATCATGTTTACGTTCAATGTTTCCCATCCTGCAGAACATGAAAATGAAGTTAATTTTGAAATCCGAGCTCTTCTTCAAAAGTTATGCATTGTTGCTAAACTGAGTTTTACCTTCTATTTTGAGATATGCCTTGTGATAACTTCTCAGGAAAAGCAAGCAACCGAATATCATGTTTACGTTCAATGTTTCCCATCCTGCAAAACATGAAAATGAAGTTAATTTTGAAATCCGAGCTCTTCTTCAAAAGTTATGCATTGTTGCTAAACTGAGTTGTACCTTCTATTTTGAGATATGCCTTGTGATAACTTCTCAGGAAAAGCAAGCAACCGAATATCATGTTTCTGTTCAATGTTTCCCATCCTGCAGAATATGAAAATGAATAACTATTATAAAATAAAGAAATAATCTCTTCAGAGATTGCTGTATAGTTGCAAATTCTTACCGGCTTAATTGAAATTAATATTCATATACAGGTTTTTTCTTTTTTTTTTTCTTTTCAAAAGTTTTATTGAGTAAATTGTTAAAAACATTGGATGTGGTTGATTGTCTTGACAATCCTGTTTGTCATACATATTATGGCAGAGTACATGTTTTATATACATTTATACATATTATACATTTATACAATATTTTCTATTTCTAATCATCCATTCTGCCAACCCTCCTTTTGATTCTAGATCCTTTCTTTTTTCACACTGTTGATAGAATTTATCCCATACTTTATAATACTCTGTCTCAACCTTATCTTTCATTTCCAAAGTTAATTTATCCATCTCAGCGCAGGTCCATATCTTTTTTTTTTTTTTGAAGATTTTATTAATTTTCTACAAACAAACAAGACAAACAAAACATTAAAACATCAACTCTCTTATGTACATCCAGTGTGTCAGTTGGTTCATCAGTTTTGGGGCATTCATTTTGTAGTCTCAATTACAATTATGTTACATAACAACTCATATTGTCAATCCAAACTTATATATCTTAATATCACTAAAAAAAAGAAATTTTGACTATACTTTTAATAATTCATGCTTTATGAGATAACAATACTTTAACCAGTTTATTCTGTAACAAATCATATAATCATACCAAATTAATCCTAAAAAAACCTTTATAAATATAGTGTCAAGTAACAAAGGCAAGCAAAACGAAATAAAGATATTCCTTACTGTCTAGCATTCTTAATATTCTATTATCGTATTTTATCATCTAGCCATTGATAAAACAGATCCCAAATTTCTTAAAATTGTTTCTCCTCTTGCTCTCTAATTTCAAATGTCAATCTACTCATCTAAGCACCTTCCAATATTTTCTTAATAATTTCTAATCATCCATTCTGCCAACCCTACTTTTGATTCAAGAGCCTTTCTTTTTTCACACTGTTGATAGAATTTATCCCATACTTTATAATACTCTGTCTCAACCTTATCTTTCATTTCCAAAGTTAATTTATCCATCTCAGCGCAGGTCCATATCTTTTTTTTTTTTAAAGATTTTATTAATTTTCTACAAACAAACAAGACAAACAAAACATTAAAAATTCAACTCTCTTATGTACATCCAGTGTGTCAGTTGGTTCATCAGTTTTGTGCATTCGTTTTGTAGTCTCAATTACAATTATGTTACATAACAACTCATATTGTCAATCCAAACTTATATATCCTAATATCACTAAAAAAAAGAAATTTTTGACTATACTTTTAATAATTCATGCTTTATGAGATAACAATACTTTAACCAGTTTATTCTGTAACAAATCATATAATCCCATCCTGCAAAACATGAAAATGAAGTTAATTTTGAAATCGGAGCTCTTCTTCAAAAGTTATGCATTGTTGCTAAACTGAATTTTACCTGCTATTTGAGATATGCCTTGTGATAACTTCTCAGGAAAAGCAAGCAACCGAATATCAAGTTTACGTTCAATGTTTCCCATCCTGCAGAACATGAAAATGAAGTTAATTTTGAAATCCGAGCTCTTCTTCAAAAGTTATGCATTGTTGCTAAACTGAGTTTTACCTTCTATTTTGAGATATGCCTTGTGATAACTTCTCAGGAAAAGCAAGCAACCGAATATCATGTTTACGTTCAATGTTTCCCATCCTGCAAAACATGAAAATGAAGTTAATTTTGAAATCCGAGCTCTTCTTCAAAAGTTATGCATTGTTGCTAAACTGAGTTGTACCTTCTATTTTGAGATATGCCTTGTGATAACTTCTCAGGAAAAGCAAGCAACCGAATATCATGTTTCCGTTCAATGTTTCCCATCCTGCAGAATATGAAAATGAATAACTATTATAAAATAAAGAAATAATCTCTTCAGAGATTGCTGTATACTTGCAATTCTTACCGGCTTAATTGAAATTAATATTCATATACAGGTTTTTTCTTTTTTTTTTTCTTTTCAAAAGTTTTATTGAGTAAATTGTTAAAAACATTGGATTTGGTTGATTGTCTTGACAATCCTGTTTGTCATACATATTATGGCAGAGTACATGTTTTATATACATTTATACATATTATACATTTATACAATATTTTCTATTTCTAATCATCCATTCTGCCAACCCTCCTTTTGATTCTAGATCCTTTCTTTTTTCACACTGTTGATAAAATTTATCCCATACTTTATAATACTCTGTCTCAACCTTATCTTTCATTTCCAAAGTTAATTTATCCATCTCAGCGCAGGTCCATATCTTTTTTTTTTTTGAAGATTTTATTAATTTTCTACAAACAAACAAGACAAACAAAACATTAAAACATCAACTCTCTTATGTACATCCAGTGTATCAGTTGGTTCATCAGTTTTGTGCATTCATTTTGTAGTCTCAATTACAATTATGTTACATAACAACTCATATTGTCAATCCAAACTTATATATCCTAATATCACTAAAAAAAAGAAATTTTTGACTATACTTTTAATAATTCATGCTTTATGAGATAACAATAGTTTAACCAGTTTATTCTGTAACAAATCATATAATCATACCAAATTAATCCTAAAAAAACCTTTATAAATATAGTGTCAAGTAACAAAGGCAAGCAAAACAAAATAAAGATATTCCTTACTGTCTAGCATTCTAAATATTCTATGATCGTATTTTATCATCTAGCCATTGATAAAACAGATCCCAAATTTCTTAAAATTGTTTCTCCTCTTGCTCTCTAATTTCAAATGTCAATCTACTCATCTAAGCACCTTCCAATATTTTCTTAATAATTTCTAATCATCCATTCTGCCAACCCTACTTTTGATTCAAGAGCCTTTCTTTTTTCACACTGTTGATAGAATTTATCCCATACTTTATAATACTCTGTCTCAACCTTATCTTTCATTTCCAAAGTTAATTTATCCATCTCAGCGCAGGTCCATATCTTTTTTTTTTTTAAAGATTTTATTAATTTTCTACAAACAAACAAGACAAACAAAACATTAAAAATTCAACTCTCTTATGTACATCCAGTGTGTCAGTTGGTTCATCAGTTTTGTGCATTCGTTTTGTAGTCTCAATTACAATTATGTTACATAACAACTCATATTGTCAATCCAAACTTATATATCCTAATATCACTAAAAAAAAGAAATTTTTGACTATACTTTTAATAATTCATGCTTTATGAGATAACAATACTTTAACCAGTTTATTCTGTAACAAATCATATAATCCCATCCTGCAAAACATGAAAATGAAGTTAATTTTGAAATCGGAGCTCTTCTTCAAAAGTTATGCATTGTTGCTAAACTGAATTTTACCTGCTATTTGAGATATGCCTTGTGATAACTTCTCAGGAAAAGCAAGCAACCGAATATCAAGTTTACGTTCAATGTTTCCCATCCTGCAGAACATGAAAATGAAGTTAATTTTGAAATCCGAGCTCTTCTTCAAAAGTTATGCATTGTTGCTAAACTGAGTTTTACCTTCTATTTTGAGATATGCCTTGTGATAACTTCTCAGGAAAAGCAAGCAACCGAATATCATGTTTACGTTCAATGTTTCCCATCCTGCAAAACATGAAAATGAAGTTAATTTTGAAATCCGAGCTCTTCTTCAAAAGTTATGCATTGTTGCTAAACTGAGTTGTACCTTCTATTTTGAGATATGCCTTGTGATAACTTCTCAGGAAAAGCAAGCAACCGAATATCATGTTTCCGTTCAATGTTTCCCATCCTGCAGAATATGAAAATGAATAACTATTATAAAATAAAGAAATAATCTCTTCAGAGATTGCTGTATACTTGCAATTCTTACCGGCTTAATTGAAATTAATATTCATATACAGGTTTTTTCTTTTTTTTTTTCTTTTCAAAAGTTTTATTGAGTAAATTGTTAAAAACATTGGATTTGGTTGATTGTCTTGACAATCCTGTTTGTCATACATATTATGGCAGAGTACATGTTTTATATACATTTATACATATTATACATTTATACAATATTTTCTATTTCTAATCATCCATTCTGCCAACCCTCCTTTTGATTCTAGATCCTTTCTTTTTTCACACTGTTGATAAAATTTATCCCATACTTTATAATACTCTGTCTCAACCTTATCTTTCATTTCCAAAGTTAATTTATCCATCTCAGCGCAGGTCCATATCTTTTTTTTTTTTGAAGATTTTATTAATTTTCTACAAACAAACAAGACAAACAAAACATTAAAACATCAACTCTCTTATGTACATCCAGTGTATCAGTTGGTTCATCAGTTTTGTGCATTCATTTTGTAGTCTCAATTACAATTATGTTACATAACAACTCATATTGTCAATCCAAACTTATATATCCTAATATCACTAAAAAAAAGAAATTTTTGACTATACTTTTAATAATTCATGCTTTATGAGATAACAATAGTTTAACCAGTTTATTCTGTAACAAATCATATAATCATACCAAATTAATCCTAAAAAAACCTTTATAAATATAGTGTCAAGTAACAAAGGCAAGCAAAACAAAATAAAGATATTCCTTACTGTCTAGCATTCTAAATATTCTATGATCGTATTTTATCATCTAGCCATTGATAAAAAAGATCCCAAATTTCATAAAATTGTTTCTCCTCTTGCTCTCTAATTTCAAATGTCAATCTACTCATCTCAGCACATTCCAATATTTTCTTAATAATTGCTAATCATCCATTCTGCCAACCCTACTTTTGATTCTAGAGCCTTTCTTTTTTCACACTGTTGATAGAATTTATCCCATACTTTATAATACTCTGTCTCAACCTTATCTTTCATTTCCAAAGTTAATTTATCCATCTCAGCGCAGGTCCATATCTTTTTTTTTTTTGAAGATTTTATTAATTTTCTACAAACAAACAAGACAAACAAAACATTAAAACATCAACTCTCTTATGTACATCCAGTGTGTCAGTTGGTTCATCAGTTTTGTGCATTCATTTTGTAGTCTCAATTACAATTATGTTACATGACAACTCATATTGTCAATCCAAACTTATATATCCTAATATCACTAAAAAAAAGAAATTTTTGACTATACTTTTAATAATTCATGCTTTATGAGATAACAATACTTTAACCAGTTTATTCTGTAACAAATCATATAATCCCATCCTGCAAAACATGAAAATGAAGTTAATTTTGAAATCGGAGCTCTTCTTCAAAAGTTATGCATTGTTGCTAAACTGAGTTTTACCTGCTATTTGAGATATGCCTTGTGATAACTTCTCAGGAAAAGCAAGCAACCGAATATCATGTTTACGTTCAATGTTTCCCATCCTGCAGAACATGAAAATGAAGTTAATTTTGAAATCCGAGCTCTTCTTCAAAAGTTATGCATTGTTGCTAAACTGAGTTTTACCTTCTATTTTGAGATATGCCTTGTGATAACTTCTCAGGAAAAGCAAGCAACCGAATATCATGTTTACGTTCAATGTTTCCCATCCTGCAAAACATGAAAATGAAGTTAATTTTGAAATCCGAGCTCTTCTTCAAAAGTTATGCATTGTTGCTAAACTGAGTTGTACCTTCTATTTTGAGATATGCCTTGTGATAACTTCTCAGGAAAAGCAAGCAACCGAATATCATGTTTCTGTTCAATGTTTCCCATCCTGCAGAATATGAAAATGAATAACTATTATAAAATAAAGAAATAATCTCTTCAGAGATTGCTGTATAGTTGCAAATTCTTACCGGCTTAATTGAAATTAATATTCATATACAGGTTTTTTCTTTTTTTTTTTCTTTTCAAAAGTTTTATTGAGTAAATTGTTAAAAACATTGGATGTGGTTGATTGTCTTGACAATCCTGTTTGTCATACATATTATGGCAGAGTACATGTTTTATATACATTTATACATATTATACATTTATACAATATTTTCTATTTCTAATCATCCATTCTGCCAACCCTCCTTTTGATTCTAGATCCTTTCTTTTTTCACACTGTTGATAGAATTTATCCCATACTTTATAATACTCTGTCTCAACCTTATCTTTCATTTCCAAAGTTAATTTATCCATCTCAGCGCAGGTCCATATCTTTTTTTTTTTTTTGAAGATTTTATTAATTTTCTACAAACAAACAAGACAAACAAAACATTAAAACATCAACTCTCTTATGTACATCCAGTGTGTCAGTTGGTTCATCAGTTTTGGGGCATTCATTTTGTAGTCTCAATTACAATTATGTTACATAACAACTCATATTGTCAATCCAAACTTATATATCTTAATATCACTAAAAAAAAGAAATTTTGACTATACTTTTAATAATTCATGCTTTATGAGATAACAATACTTTAACCAGTTTATTCTGTAACAAATCATATAATCATACCAAATTAATCCTAAAAAAACCTTTATAAATATAGTGTCAAGTAACAAAGGCAAGCAAAACGAAATAAAGATATTCCTTACTGTCTAGCATTCTTAATATTCTATTATCGTATTTTATCATCTAGCCATTGATAAAACAGATCCCAAATTTCTTAAAATTGTTTCTCCTCTTGCTCTCTAATTTCAAATGTCAATCTACTCATCTAAGCACCTTCCAATATTTTCTTAATAATTTCTAATCATCCATTCTGCCAACCCTACTTTTGATTCAAGAGCCTTTCTTTTTTCACACTGTTGATAGAATTTATCCCATACTTTATAATACTCTGTCTCAACCTTATCTTTCATTTCCAAAGTTAATTTATCCATCTCAGCGCAGGTCCATATCTTTTTTTTTTTTAAAGATTTTATTAATTTTCTACAAACAAACAAGACAAACAAAACATTAAAAATTCAACTCTCTTATGTACATCCAGTGTGTCAGTTGGTTCATCAGTTTTGTGCATTCGTTTTGTAGTCTCAATTACAATTATGTTACATAACAACTCATATTGTCAATCCAAACTTATATATCCTAATATCACTAAAAAAAAGAAATTTTTGACTATACTTTTAATAATTCATGCTTTATGAGATAACAATACTTTAACCAGTTTATTCTGTAACAAATCATATAATCCCATCCTGCAAAACATGAAAATGAAGTTAATTTTGAAATCGGAGCTCTTCTTCAAAAGTTATGCATTGTTGCTAAACTGAATTTTACCTGCTATTTGAGATATGCCTTGTGATAACTTCTCAGGAAAAGCAAGCAACCGAATATCAAGTTTACGTTCAATGTTTCCCATCCTGCAGAACATGAAAATGAAGTTAATTTTGAAATCCGAGCTCTTCTTCAAAAGTTATGCATTGTTGCTAAACTGAGTTTTACCTTCTATTTTGAGATATGCCTTGTGATAACTTCTCAGGAAAAGCAAGCAACCGAATATCATGTTTACGTTCAATGTTTCCCATCCTGCAAAACATGAAAATGAAGTTAATTTTGAAATCCGAACTCTTTTTCAAAAGTTATGCATTGTTGCTAAACTGAGTTTTACCTCCTATTTGAGATATGCCTTGTGATAACTTTACAGGAAAAGCAAGCAACCGAATATCATGTTTACATTCAATGTTTCCCATCCTGCAGAACATGAAAATGAAGTTAATTTTGAAATCCGAGCTCTTCTTCAAAAGTTATGCATTGTTGCTAAACTGAGTTGTACCTTCTATTTTGAGATATGCCTTGTGATAACTTCTCAGGAAAAGCAAGCAACCGAATATCATGTTTCCGTTCAATGTTTCCCATCTTGCAGAATATGAAAATGAATAACTATTATAAAATAAAGAAATAATCTCTTCAGAGATTGCTGTATACTTGCAATTCTTACCGGCTTAATTGAAATTAATATTCATATACAGGTTTTTTCTTTTTTTTTTTCTTTTCAAAAGTTTTATTGAGTAAATTGTTAAAAACATTGGATGTGGTTGATTGTCTTGACAATCCTGTTTGTCATACATATTATGGCAGAGTACATATTTTATATACATTTATACATATTATACATTTATACAATATTTTCTATTTCTAATCATCCATTCTGCCAACCCTCCTTTTGATTCTAGATCCTTTCTTTTTTCACACTGTTGATAGAATTTATCCCATACTTTATAATACTCTGTCTCAACCTTATCTTTCATTTCCAAAGTTAATTTATCCATCTCAGCGCAGGTCCATATCTTTTTTTTTTTTTGAAGATTTTATTAATTTTCTACAAACAAACAAGACAAACAAAACATTAAAACATCAACTCTCTTATGTACATCCAGTGTGTCAGTTGGTTCATCAGTTTTGTGCATTCATTTTGTAGTCTCAATTACAATTATGTTACATAACAACTCATATTGTCAATCCAAACTTATATATCTTAATATCACTAAAAAAAAGTAATTTTTGACTATACTTTTAATAATTCATGCTTTATGAGATAACAATACTTTAACCAGTTTATTCTGTAACAAATCATATAATCATACCAAATTAATCCTAAAAAAACCTTTATAAATATAGTGTCAAGTAACAAAGGCAAGCAAAACAAAATAAAGATATTCCTTACTGTCTAGCATTCTAAATATTCTATTATCGTATTTTATCATCTAGCCATTGATAAAAAAGATCCCAAATTTCATAAAATTGTTTCTCCTCTTGCTCTCTAATTTCAAATGTCAATCTACTCATCTCAGCACGTTCCAATATTTTCTTAATAATTGCTAATCATCCATTCTGCCAACCCTACTTTTGATTCTAGAGCCTTTCTTTTTTCACACTGTTGATAGAATTTATCCCATACTTTATAATACTCTGTCTCAACCTTATCTTTCATTTCCAAAGTTAATTTATCCATCTCAGCGCAGGTCCATATCTTTTTTTTTTTAAAGATTTTATTAATTTTCTACAAACAAACAAGACAAACAAAACATTAAAACATCAACTCTCTTATGTTCATCCAGTGTGTCAGTTGGTTCATCAGTTTTGTGCATTCATTTTGTAGTCTCAATTACAATTATGTTACATAACAACTCATATTGTCAATCCAAACTTATATATCCTAATATCACTAAAAAAAAGAAATTTTTGACTATACTTTTAATAATTCATGCTTTATGAGATAACAATACTTTAACCAGTTTATTCTGTAACAAATCATATAATCCCATCCTGCAAAACATGAAAATGAAGTTAATTTTGAAATCGGAGCTCTTCTTCAAAAGTTATGCATTGTTGCTAAACTGAGTTTTACCTGCTATTTGAGATATGCCTTGTGATAACTTCTCAGGAAAAGCAAGCAACCGAATATCATGTTTACGTTCAATGTTTCCCATCCTGCAGAACATGAAAATGAATAACTATTATAAAATAAAGAAATAATCTCTTCAGAGATTGCTGTATACTTGCAATTCTTACCGGCTTAATTTAAATTAATATTCATATACAGGTTTTTTCTTTTTTTTTCTTTTCAAAAATTTTATTGAGTAAATTGTTAAAAACATTGGATGTGGTTGATTGTCCTGACAATTCTGTTTGTCATACATATTATGGCAGAGTACATGTTTTATATACATTTATACATATTATACATTTATACAATATTTTCTATTTCTAATCATCCATTCTGCCAACCCTACTTTTGATTCTAGATCCTTTCTTTTTTCACACTGTTGATAGAATTTATCCCATATTTTATAATACTCTGGATCAACCTTAACTTTCATTTCCAAAGTTAATTTATCCATCTCAGCGCAGGTCCATATCTTTTTTTTTTAAAGATTTTATTAATTTTCTACAAACAAACAAGACAAACAAAACATTAAAAATTCAACTCTCTTATGTACATCCAGTGTGTCAGTTGGTTCATCAGTTTTGTGCATTCGTTTTGTAGTCTCAATTACAATTATGTTACATAACAACTCATATTGTCAATCCAAACTTATATATCCTAATATCACTAAAAAAAAGAAATTTTTGACTATACTTTTAATAATTCATGCTTTATGAGATAACAATACTTTAACCAGTTTATTCTGTAACAAATCATATAATCCCATCCTGCAAAACATGAAAATGAAGTTAATTTTGAAATCGGAGCTCTTCTTCAAAAGTTATGCATTGTTGCTAAACTGAATTTTACCTGCTATTTGAGATATGCCTTGTGATAACTTCTCAGGAAAAGCAAGCAACCGAATATCAAGTTTACGTTCAATGTTTCCCATCCTGCAGAACATGAAAATGAAGTTAATTTTGAAATCCGAGCTCTTCTTCAAAAGTTATGCATTGTTGCTAAACTGAGTTTTACCTCCTATTTGAGATATGCCTTGTGATAACTTCTCAGGAAAAGCAAGCAACCGAATATCATGTTTACGTTCAATGTTTCCCATCCTGCAAAACATGAAAATGAAGTTAATTTTGAAATCCGAGCTCTTTTTCAAAAGTTATGCATTGTTGCTAAACTGAGTTTTACCTCCTATTTGAGATATGCCTTGTGATAACTTCTCAGGAAAAGCAAGCAACCGAATATCATGTTTACGTTCAATGTTTCCCATCCTGCAAAACATGAAAATGAAGTTAATTTTGAAATCCGAGCTCTTCTTCAAAAGTTATGCATTGTTGCTAAACTGAGTTTTACCTTCTATTTTGAAATATGCCTTGTGATAAGGTCTCAGGAAAAGCAAGCAACCGAATATCATGTTTACGTTCAATGTTTCCCATCCTGCAGAACATGAAAATGAATAACTATTATAAAATAAAGAAATAATCTCTTCAAAGATTGCTGTATTGATTACTCCTTGAGCTTTTGTAAATTTGTCTGCAATGTTTTCTTCCGTCATGCAGTATTCCAATTTAATTAGCCCATTCTTTACAGATTCTCTAACATTTAAGTATCTTAAATCAGTATGCTTTGATCTAGTTTTTACAGCAATACTAGTAGCTAACTTTATAGCTGCTTGGTTATCCTCGTACACAATAATGGAATCTTTAACTGGGACTTTGATCATCATATCCATTTGCACCCAATGGATTTTTCTCCTGGAGGTAATTTAGCATCTTCATAAACTTTCATTACCTTTAATGAATTTAGTTCTTTTTCCATTGCCTTTTGCCAATTCTCCTGATCCTTAGCAGGATACATCCTAAGTTCATCTACACTAGTTGGAACTTTAGTTACTTGGCAAACTATACTTGCTTGATACCTATCAGGTGGTCTAGTTACACGTGTAGTACGTCTAGGTATTACAGGACTTACAGGTGGGCTTTCATTTATTAACTCTTCCTGATCAACTGTTTCCTCTTGTTCTGGTCCTATTTGCTCTTCTTGGACTTCTTCCTTAATTGGACTCTTCTTATAACTATTCTGTTCTTTCTGCCTTTTGTAGGGTTCAATAATTACTTCATTATTTAAATCTTGCTCTAATCTATTCCATCCTACATGTTCTAGGAATTTTGCACTAGCACTGGTGTAAACTCTAGATGTACCTGATTCCCAGAATCTATAAGATCTATGATTAGATGTATATCCTACAAAATATAATCTTTTAGCTCTATGCTGTCCTTTGTGTCTAAGTTGTGTAGGGATATGCACCCATGCTGGTGCTCCAAATGTGTGCATGTAACTTAAATCAGGTTTTGTACCATGCCACAGTGTGAATGGTAATTCACCTGTTGTTGAATTAACAACATTATTTAATATATGATTACCACACATTATTGCTTCTCCCCATAAATTGTCAGGTAATCCTGAATCAGACATCATAGTTCGTGTCATTGATTGTAATGTTTGGCCTCTTCTCTCTATAAAGGCATTATGTTGTGGCCTATATGGTGCAGACATTTTATGTTGAATACCTAACATTCTTAGTCTGTTCTGGAATTTATTATTTGTAAATTCCGTACCATTATCTGTTATAAGAGTTACTAATTTCTTTTTAGTTTTCCTTTCAGCAAATTTTATCCAATTAAAGAGATTTTGATACGTTTCAGTTTTGCTTTTCATTAAATAGCAAAACCCATATCTAGAATAATGGTCCATTATACTTAGTATGTAACGAGCTCCTCCTACACTTGGTTTTTTCGGACCTATTAAATCTGCAAATACTACTTCTAAAGGCTCTTTAGTAGTAAATCCATCAACTCTATTAGCCGGTGTGACCCTGGCTTTGCTTTGATTGCAAATATTACATTGCAAATACTTATTACAAGTTTTCAAACTTATTCCCTTAGATAATTCAACAGTTCTCTTAAGCATTTTAAAATTTAAATGCCCTAGCCTTCGATGTAACAAGTGAATACATTCATCATGAGGTTTCTTATTTTCATAAACTGTGTTAGCCACCTTTAAACCATCATCATTTAACACATATAATTCACCTCTTAAAGATGCAGTAATTTTTTTATCTTCTTTCTCAATTATGCAGTTATCTCCTTTAAAAGTAACTACATATCCTAGTTTAACCAAAATTCTAACTGAAATTAAATTAAACTTAAGTTGTGGTACATATAACATTTTTACATTCTCTTTTATAAAAGAACAATATGCTATACCTTGACCTTTAGCTTTCAGTTTCCAGCCATTGGCTAACGATATCTGCTGTGTACTCTTGGACATTTTAATAAAATGTTTGTTATCATTTGTTATACAATGTGATGCTCCACTGTCAACCACCCATAAATTATTTTTTACAGCTCCGTTAGTATACATGGCTAACTCAAAATTTTTCTTTTTCTTTTGATGACTTTTTGTATTCTGGCCAGCGTTCTGGTGCTTTGCTTTTTTACAAAATCTTGCCAAATGTCCTCTTCCTCCACAATTAAAACACTTTTTAATTGCGTATGCAGTAGGAGATTCATTATCTTCTTTTTGACGTTGCTGCCTCCTTAACTCGTCTCTTTCAAGCCTTCTTCTGGCCTCTTCAATCAATCTGCCAGTTATGTCAGTTAAAGTTAGGCTTTCCTTTGGCAATATTTCAAGAGAAGTTACGTAGTTGTCATAACGTTCATCAAGGGAAGATAGAATTATGTAGACTTGGTGTAGTTCAGAGAAAATAAGCTCTTTCTCGTGCAGTTCTTGAAAAATGCTTTGCATAGTTTTCAAATGACTCAGCATATCACCATTTGTTTGGAGATGCGTATTGAAAAGCTTCTGTGTTAGATTTATATGAGCACCAACATTATCTCGAACATAAATCCTCTTCAGCTTCTGCCAACACCCAACAGCCGTTTTCTCTCCGTGGATATAAACAAGTTGCTGATCAGTTAAGGTTAAAGCAATAATGCAAATAGCTTGTTGATTTTTATGCATAAATTCTTCTATCTTTAATCTGTCTTCCTCATCCTCTGGATCCCATTCTTCTACGTTTGGTGGATTTTCAATTATGTTCCACAAACCTTCTCTTTGTAGAAGCAGACTACATTTCATAGACCATGATACATAGTTTGTTCCATCCAGCTTGGATATAAGGGACAAACTTTGTAGATTGACTTGTGCCATGTTTTCTTATATGGATATAAAACTATAATTAATAAAACACAGCTGTCTGTTTACTGTAATGTATAACAACACAAACTCTCACTTTTACATAAATCTGTTTTATCCTAGTTAAACTGACTTTGCAGCCTCTGGGCCCATAACCAGTGTTAAGCCTGGTTTCCCCAACCAGGGTTAGGGAGACAAGCTAAACAGAATGTGCAGCGTTAGTCAGATAGGCACACAGATAAATGAGTGAGCTAAGCTTGTATGTTTATTAACATACAGTAAAAATAACAGATACGCTTGTGCTATCAAAAATATAGTTTATTCCATTATGAGTTCATAGCATAGTCAAAATAACAGTCCAATAGTCATGTATCATTTAGTCAGTCCATTCAGGGATATTCAGTTAGCAAAGTCCGTTTAGAATATCCTATGTCAGTTCACTTACAAGTCAGTCCTTTGTTTTCTCTCCCGTTCGAGCAATGCAGTCTTGAGTCCTTGCAGTAATCAGGGATCATCAAAGCCAGAGAGAGAGCAAGCTGCAGTCTTGCCTCTTTTAAAGTGCTTTCACAACCACTCCCTTAATTACTATCCCACAGTTAAAGTTGCAGACACTTTAACATACAAACTATGATTACTTAGTTATTATTTTACCTAAACCAGTTAGGGTAAAACAATGTTATCCCTAACATTCTCCCCTTTTAGGAAATAATAATAAATATAACTATTTACATCTTTAAATCATATTTGTTACAACTCTCTTTAAATTTGATTACTCCTTGAGCTTTTGTAAATTTGTCTGCAATGTTTTCTTCCGTCATGCAGTATTCCAATTTAATTAGCCCATTCTTTACAGATTCTCTAACATTTAAGTATCTTAAATCAGTATGCTTTGATCTAGTTTTTACAGCAATACTAGCAGCTAACTTTATAGCTGCTTGGTTATCCTCGTACACAATAATGGAATCTTTAACAGTTATACCCATGTCTAATAATAACTGTTTGTACAAAATCAAATCAGTGCATAGTAATGACAGACATGAAAATTCCGCTTCCATCGTGGACAAGCTAATATGCTGTTGTCTGATTGACCTCCACCCTATTAGTGTCTTACCAAATAATATAGCCATCCCAGATGTTGATTTTCTAGTGTTTATATCAGTTGCAAAACTTGCATCTGCATAGGCACTAAGACTCAAATCACCCTTTGGTTCTATATACAATGCATGGTTCATTGTTCCTTTAAGATATCTTAAAATTCTCTTTAATGATTGCCAATGACATTGATGTGGATCTGAATTAAAACGTGCCAGCTGATTTACACTATAAGCTATATCTGGCCTAGACCAATTGCTTATATAAGATAAGCTGCCAATCAAAGATTGATATATTGACTTATCAAATTTGGGACTTTGATCATCAGTTTGGCAAACTTCCTGACTCATTGGAGTCTTTGCCGGTTTACAAAGTTCCATTTTAAACGTTTTAATTAATTGGCAAATTTTATCTTCTTGAGATATCTTAAAACCATTTTTTGTTTTGTTAATTGTCAATCCTAGATACTTTTTAATTTCACCTAAATGCTTTAATTTTATCTTTTTGGCTAATAATGATATAATCTCATTAGCTTCATTATTAGTCTTAGTTATCAAAGCAATATCATCTGTAAATAATAACAATAATGACACCGTCCCATTATTTTCTCTTTTAAATACACATGGATCTGCTAAACCAGATTTAAAACCTATATTGTTTAACTCTTTCACGATATATTGGTTCCACTCAAACCCAGATTGTTTCAACCCGTAAAGACTCTTTTTGAGTTTCCAACAATCATTACTATTTACTTTATTGTCTTTTATACCTACTGGCTTTTTCAAATATATAGTGTGCTGTAATGGTGCATGCAGGTAAGCAGTTTCTACATCTAAATGGTTAATGACATAGTTTTTCTTAGCTGCCCACACTAATGCTGCTCTTAAAGATGTTGCTTTAAGGCTTGGTGCAAAAACTTCATCGTAATCAGATGCAGTTTGATTAAATCCTTGAGCTACTAACCTAGCTTTACGGGTAACAGTCCCATCATTTCCTGTTTTTACTTTAAATATCCTTTTGCACCCAATGGATTTTTCTCCTGGAGGTAATTTAGCATCTTCATAAACTTTCATTACCTTTAATGAATTTAGTTCTTTTTCCATTGCCTTTTGCCAATTCTCCTGATCCTTAGCAGGATACATCCTAAGTTCATCTACACTAGTTGGAACTTTAGTTACTTGGCAAACTATACTTGCTTGATACCTATCAGGTGGTCTAGTTACACGTGTAGTACGTCTAGGTATTACAGGACTTACAGGTGGGCTTTCATTTATTAACTCTTCCTGATCAACTGTTTCCTCTTGTTCTGGTCCTATTTGCTCTTCTTGGACTTCTTCCTTAATTGGACTCTTCTTATAACTATTCTGTTCTTTCTGCCTTTTGTAGGGTTCAATAATTACTTCATTATTTAAATCTTGCTCTAATCTATTCCATCCTACATGTTCTAGGAATTTTGCACTAGCACTGGTGTAAACTCTAGATGTACCTGATTCCCAGAATCTATAAGATCTATGATTAGATGTATATCCTACAAAATATAATCTTTTAGCTCTATGCTGTCCTTTGTGTCTAAGTTGTGTAGGGATATGCACCCATGCTGGTGCTCCAAATGTGTGCATGTAACTTAAATCAGGTTTTGTACCATGCCACAGTGTGAATGGTAATTCACCTGTTGTTGAATTAACAACATTATTTAATATATGATTACCACACATTATTGCTTCTCCCCATAAATTGTCAGGTAATCCTGAATCAGACATCATAGTTCGTGTCATTGATTGTAATGTTTGGCCTCTTCTCTCTATAAAGGCATTATGTTGTGGCCTATATGGTGCAGACATTTTATGTTGAATACCTAACATTCTTAGTCTGTTCTGGAATTTATTATTTGTAAATTCCGTACCATTATCTGTTATAAGAGTTACTAATTTCTTTTTAGTTTTCCTTTCAGCAAATTTTATCCAATTAAAGAGATTTTGATACGTTTCAGTTTTGCTTTTCATTAAATAGCAAAACCCATATCTAGAATAATGGTCCATTATACTTAGTATGTAACGAGCTCCTCCTACACTTGGTTTTTTCGGACCTATTAAATCTGCAAATACTACTTCTAAAGGCTCTTTAGTAGTAAATCCATCAACTCTATTAGCCGGTGTGACCCTGGCTTTGCTTTGATTGCAAATATTACATTGCAAATACTTATTACAAGTTTTCAAACTTATTCCCTTAGATAATTCAACAGTTCTCTTAAGCATTTTAAAATTTAAATGCCCTAGCCTTCGATGTAACAAGTGAATACATTCATCATGAGGTTTCTTATTTTCATAAACTGTGTTAGCCACCTTTAAACCATCATCATTTAACACATATAATTCACCTCTTAAAGATGCAGTAATTTTTTTATCTTCTTTCTCAATTATGCAGTTATCTCCTTTAAAAGTAACTACATATCCTAGTTTAACCAAAATTCTAACTGAAATTAAATTAAACTTAAGTTGTGGTACATATAACATTTTTACATTCTCTTTTATAAAAGAACAATATGCTATACCTTGACCTTTAGCTTTCAGTTTCCAGCCATTGGCTAACGATATCTGCTGTGTACTCTTGGACATTTTAATAAAATGTTTGTTATCATTTGTTATACAATGTGATGCTCCACTGTCAACCACCCATAAATTATTTTTTACAGCTCCGTTAGTATACATGGCTAACTCAAAATTTTTCTTTTTCTTTTGATGACTTTTTGTATTCTGGCCAGCGTTCTGGTGCTTTGCTTTTTTACAAAATCTTGCCAAATGTCCTCTTCCTCCACAATTAAAACACTTTTTAATTGCGTATGCAGTAGGAGATTCATTATCTTCTTTTTGACGTTGCTGCCTCCTTAACTCGTCTCTTTCAAGCCTTCTTCTGGCCTCTTCAATCAATCTGCCAGTTATGTCAGTTAAAGTTAGGCTTTCCTTTGGCAATATTTCAAGAGAAGTTACGTAGTTGTCATAACGTTCATCAAGGGAAGATAGAATTATGTAGACTTGGTGTAGTTCAGAGAAAATAAGCTCTTTCTCGTGCAGTTCTTGAAAAATGCTTTGCATAGTTTTCAAATGACTCAGCATATCACCATTTGTTTGGAGATGCGTATTGAAAAGCTTCTGTGTTAGATTTATATGAGCACCAACATTATCTCGAACATAAATCCTCTTCAGCTTCTGCCAACACCCAACAGCCGTTTTCTCTCCGTGGATATAAACAAGTTGCTGATCAGTTAAGGTTAAAGCAATAATGCAAATAGCTTGTTGATTTTTATGCATAAATTCTTCTATCTTTAATCTGTCTTCCTCATCCTCTGGATCCCATTCTTCTACGTTTGGTGGATTTTCAATTATGTTCCACAAACCTTCTCTTTGTAGAAGCAGACTACATTTCATAGACCATGATACATAGTTTGTTCCATCCAGCTTGGATATAAGGGACAAACTTTGTAGATTGACTTGTGCCATGTTTTCTTATATGGATATAAAACTATAATTAATAAAACACAGCTGTCTGTTTACTGTAATGTATAACAACACAAACTCTCACTTTTACATAAATCTGTTTTATCCTAGTTAAACTGACTTTGCAGCCTCTGGGCCCATAACCAGTGTTAAGCCTGGTTTCCCCAACCAGGGTTAGGGAGACAAGCTAAACAGAATGTGCAGCGTTAGTCAGATAGGCACACAGATAAATGAGTGAGCTAAGCTTGTATGTTTATTAACATACAGTAAAAATAACAGATACGCTTGTGCTATCAAAAATATAGTTTATTCCATTATGAGTTCATAGCATAGTCAAAATAACAGTCCAATAGTCATGTATCATTTAGTCAGTCCATTCAGGGATATTCAGTTAGCAAAGTCCGTTTAGAATATCCTATGTCAGTTCACTTACAAGTCAGTCCTTTGTTTTCTCTCCCGTTCGAGCAATGCAGTCTTGAGTCCTTGCAGTAATCAGGGATCATCAAAGCCAGAGAGAGAGCAAGCTGCAGTCTTGCCTCTTTTAAAGTGCTTTCACAACCACTCCCTTAATTACTATCCCACAGTTAAAGTTGCAGACACTTTAACATACAAACTATGATTACTTAGTTATTATTTTACCTAAACCAGTTAGGGTAAAACAATGTTATCCCTAACATTCTCCCCTTTTAGGAAATAATAATAAATATAACTATTTACATCTTTAAATCATATTTGTTACAACTCTCTTTAAATTTGATTACTCCTTGAGCTTTTGTAAATTTGTCTGCAATGTTTTCTTCCGTCATGCAGTATTCCAATTTAATTAGCCCATTCTTTACAGATTCTCTAACATTTAAGTATCTTAAATCAGTATGCTTTGATCTAGTTTTTACAGCAATACTAGCAGCTAACTTTATAGCTGCTTGGTTATCCTCGTACACAATAATGGAATCTTTAACAGTTATACCCATGTCTAATAATAACTGTTTGTACAAAATCAAATCAGTGCATAGTAATGACAGACATGAAAATTCCGCTTCCATCGTGGACAAGCTAATATGCTGTTGTCTGATTGACCTCCACCCTATTAGTGTCTTACCAAATAATATAGCCATCCCAGATGTTGATTTTCTAGTGTTTATATCAGTTGCAAAACTTGCATCTGCATAGGCACTAAGACTCAAATCACCCTTTGGTTCTATATACAATGCATGGTTCATTGTTCCTTTAAGATATCTTAAAATTCTCTTTAATGATTGCCAATGACATTGATGTGGATCTGAATTAAAACGTGCCAGCTGATTTACACTATAAGCTATATCTGGCCTAGACCAATTGCTTATATAAGATAAGCTGCCAATCAAAGATTGATATATTGACTTATCAAATTTGGGACTTTGATCATCAGTTTGGCAAACTTCCTGACTCATTGGAGTCTTTGCCGGTTTACAAAGTTCCATTTTAAACGTTTTAATTAATTGGCAAATTTTATCTTCTTGAGATATCTTAAAACCATTTTTTGTTTTGTTAATTGTCAATCCTAGATACTTTTTAATTTCACCTAAATGCTTTAATTTTATCTTTTTGGCTAATAATGATATAATCTCATTAGCTTCATTATTAGTCTTAGTTATCAAAGCAATATCATCTGTAAATAATAACAATAATGACACCGTTCCATTATTTTCTCTTTTAAATACACATGGATCTGCTAAACCAGATTTAAAACCTATATTGTTTAACTCTTTCACGATATATTGGTTCCACTCAAACCCAGATTGTTTCAACCCGTAAAGACTCTTTTTGAGTTTCCAACAATCATTACTATTTACTTTATTGTCTTTTATACCTACTGGCTTTTTCAAATATATAGTGTGCTGTAATGGTGCATGCAGGTAAGCAGTTTCTACATCTAAATGGTTAATGACATAGTTTTTCTTAGCTGCCCACACTAATGCTGCTCTTAAAGATGTTGCTTTAAGGCTTGGTGCAAAAACTTCATCGTAATCAGATGCAGTTTGATTAAATCCTTGAGCTACTAACCTAGCTTTACGGGTAACAGTCCCATCATTTCCTGTTTTTACTTTAAATATCCTTTTGCACCCAATGGATTTTTCTCCTGGAGGTAATTTAGCATCTTCATAAACTTTCATTACCTTTAATGAATTTAGTTCTTTTTCCATTGCCTTTTGCCAATTCTCCTGATCCTTAGCAGGATACATCCTAAGTTCATCTACACTAGTTGGAACTTTAGTTACTTGGCAAACTATACTTGCTTGATACCTATCAGGTGGTCTAGTTACACGTGTAGTACGTCTAGGTATTACAGGACTTACAGGTGGGCTTTCATTTATTAACTCTTCCTGATCAACTGTTTCCTCTTGTTCTGGTCCTATTTGCTCTTCTTGGACTTCTTCCTTAATTGGACTCTTCTTATAACTATTCTGTTCTTTCTGCCTTTTGTAGGGTTCAATAATTACTTCATTATTTAAATCTTGCTCTAATCTATTCCATCCTACATGTTCTAGGAATTTTGCACTAGCACTGGTGTAAACTCTAGATGTACCTGATTCCCAGAATCTATAAGATCTATGATTAGATGTATATCCTACAAAATATAATCTTTTAGCTCTATGCTGTCCTTTGTGTCTAAGTTGTGTAGGGATATGCACCCATGCTGGTGCTCCAAATGTGTGCATGTAACTTAAATCAGGTTTTGTACCATGCCACAGTGTGAATGGTAATTCACCTGTTGTTGAATTAACAACATTATTTAATATATGATTACCACACATTATTGCTTCTCCCCATAAATTGTCAGGTAATCCTGAATCAGACATCATAGTTCGTGTCATTGATTGTAATGTTTGGCCTCTTCTCTCTATAAAGGCATTATGTTGTGGCCTATATGGTGCAGACATTTTATGTTGAATACCTAACATTCTTAGTCTGTTCTGGAATTTATTATTTGTAAATTCCGTACCATTATCTGTTATAAGAGTTACTAATTTCTTTTTAGTTTTCCTTTCAGCAAATTTTATCCAATTAAAGAGATTTTGATACGTTTCAGTTTTGCTTTTCATTAAATAGCAAAACCCATATCTAGAATAATGGTCCATTATACTTAGTATGTAACGAGCTCCTCCTACACTTGGTTTTTTCGGACCTATTAAATCTGCAAATACTACTTCTAAAGGCTCTTTAGTAGTAAATCCATCAACTCTATTAGCCGGTGTGACCCTGGCTTTGCTTTGATTGCAAATATTACATTGCAAATACTTATTACAAGTTTTCAAACTTATTCCCTTAGATAATTCAACAGTTCTCTTAAGCATTTTAAAATTTAAATGCCCTAGCCTTCGATGTAACAAGTGAATACATTCATCATGAGGTTTCTTATTTTCATAAACTGTGTTAGCCACCTTTAAACCATCATCATTTAACACATATAATTCACCTCTTAAAGATGCAGTAATTTTTTTATCTTCTTTCTCAATTATGCAGTTATCTCCTTTAAAAGTAACTACATATCCTAGTTTAACCAAAATTCTAACTGAAATTAAATTAAACTTAAGTTGTGGTACATATAACATTTTTACATTCTCTTTTATAAAAGAACAATATGCTATACCTTGACCTTTAGCTTTCAGTTTCCAGCCATTGGCTAACGATATCTGCTGTGTACTCTTGGACATTTTAATAAAATGTTTGTTATCATTTGTTATACAATGTGATGCTCCACTGTCAACCACCCATAAATTATTTTTTACAGCTCCGTTAGTATACATGGCTAACTCAAAATTTTTCTTTTTCTTTTGATGACTTTTTGTATTCTGGCCAGCGTTCTGGTGCTTTGCTTTTTTACAAAATCTTGCCAAATGTCCTCTTCCTCCACAATTAAAACACTTTTTAATTGCGTATGCAGTAGGAGATTCATTATCTTCTTTTTGACGTTGCTGCCTCCTTAACTCGTCTCTTTCAAGCCTTCTTCTGGCCTCTTCAATCAATCTGCCAGTTATGTCAGTTAAAGTTAGGCTTTCCTTTGGCAATATTTCAAGAGAAGTTACGTAGT
Source organism: Hydrophis major (assembly GCA_033807585.1). Lineage (NCBI taxonomy): Eukaryota > Metazoa > Chordata > Lepidosauria > Squamata > Elapidae > Hydrophis > Hydrophis major. Next base: position 2,582 of record JAUCBL010000966.1, on the reverse strand, counting down.
TGTCATAACTTTCATCAAGGGAAGATAGAATTATGTAGACTTGGTGTAGTTCAGAGAAAATAAGCTCTTTCTCGTGCAGTTCTTGAAAAATGCTTTGCATAGTTTTCAAATGACTCAGCATATCACCATTTGTTTGGAGATGCGTATTGAAAAGCTTCCGTGTTAGATTTATATGAGCACCAACATTATCTCGAACATAAATCCTCTTCAGCTTCTGCCAACACCCAACAGCCGTTTTCTCTCCGTGGATATAAACAAGTTGCTGATCAGTTAAGGTTAAAGCAATAATGCAAATAGCTTGTTGATTTTTATGCATAAATTCTTCTATCTTTAATCTGTCTTCCTCATCCTCTGGATCCCATTCTTCTACGTTTGGTGGATTTTCAATTATGTTCCACAAACCTTCTCTTTGTAGAAGCAGACTACATTTCATAGACCATGATACATAGTTTGTTCCATCCAGCTTGGATATAAGGGACAAACTTTGTAGATTGACTTGTGCCATGTTTTCTTATATGGATATAAAACTATAATTAATAAAACACAGCTGTCTGTTTACTGTAATGTATAACAACACAAACTCTCACTTTTACATAAATCTGTTTTATCCTAGTTAAACTGACTTTGCAGCCTCTGGGCCCATAACCAGTGTTAAGCCTGGTTTCCCCAACCAGGGTTAGGGAGACAAGCTAAACAGAATGTGCAGCGTTAGTCAGATAGGCACACAGATAAATGAGTGAGCTAAGCTTGTATGTTTATTAACATACAGTAAAAATAACAGATACGCTTGTGCTATCAAAAATATAGTTTATTCCATTATGAGTTCATAGCATAGTCAAAATAACAGTCCAATAGTCATGTATCATTTAGTCAGTCCATTCAGGGATATTCAGTTAGCAAAGTCCGTTTAGAATATCCTATGTCAGTTCACTTACAAGTCAGTCCTTTGTTTTCTCTCCCGTTCGAGCAATGCAGTCTTGAGTCCTTGCAGTAATCAGGGATCATCAAAGCCAGAGAGAGAGCAAGCTGCAGTCTTGCCTCTTTTAAAGTGCTTTCACAACCACTCCCTTAATTACTATCCCACAGTTAAAGTTGCAGACACTTTAACATACAAACTATGATTACTTAGTTATTATTTTACCTAAACCAGTTAGGGTAAAACAATGTTATCTCTCCCGTTCCAGTAGGGAAAAACGCAGTCTTCAGTAATTAGGGATCATCGAGCCAGAGAGAGCAAGCTGTCGTACCTTGCGTCTTTTATGGTGTTTTTGCAACCACTCCCTTAATTACATTCCTACAGTTAAAGTTGCAGACACTTTAACTAATAAACCATGATAACATATTTATTATTTTACCTAAACCAGTTAGGGTAAACAATGTTATCCCTAACATTCTCCCTTTTTAGGTAATAATAATAATATAACTATTTACACCTTTAAATTATAGTAGTGACAACTTTCTTTAAACTTGACTACTCCTTGAGCTTTTGTAAATTGGTCTGCAATGTTTTCTTCTGTCATGCAGTATTCCAATTTAATTAGCCCATTCTTTACAGATTCTCTAACATTTAAGTATCTTAAATCAGTATGCTTTGATCTAGTTTTTACAGCTATATTAGTAGCCAACTTTATGGCTGCCTGGTTGTCCTCGTACACAATAATGGAATCTTTAACAGTTACACCCATGTCTAATAATAACTGTTTGTACAAAATTAAGTCAGTGCATAGTAATGACAGACATGAAAATTCCGCTTCCATCATGGACAAGCTAATATGCTGTTGTCTGATTGACCTCCACCCTATTAGTGTCTTACCAAATAATATAGCCATCCCAGATGTTGATTTTCTAGTTTTTATGTCAGTTGTAAAACTTGCTTCTGCAAAGGCACTAAGACTCAAATTACCCTTTGGTTCTATATACAATGCATGGTTCATTGTTCCTTTAAGATATCTTAAAATTCTCTTCAATGATTGCCAATGACATTGATGTGGATCTGAATTAAAACATGCCAGTTGATTATCACTATAAGCTATATCTGGCCTTGACCAATAGCTTATATATGATAAGCTGCCAATCAATGATTGATATGTGGACTTATCAAATTTGGGACTTTGAGCATCAGTTTGGCAAACTTCCTGACTCATTGGAGTCTTTGCCGGCTTACAAAGTTCCATTTTATACGTTTTAATTAATTGGCAAATTTTATCTTCTTGAGATATCTTAAATCCATTTTTTGTTTTGTTAATTGTCAATCCTAGATACTTTTTAATTTCACCTAAATGCTTTAATTTTATCTTTTTGGCTAATAATGATATAATCTCATTAGCTTCATTATTAGTCTTAGTTATCAAAGCAATATCATCTGTAAATAATAACAATAATGACACCGTTCCATTATTTTCTCTTTTAAACACACATGGATCTGCTAAACCAGATTTAAAACCATAAACATCTGCTTTGACCAGCTGTGAAGCATTTCTTTTTGTAAGGCTATGCTTGTAAAACCATTTCACACTGAAGCTTATTTGTAGTTAGGTTGGAAAATTAAGGGTTCATGTCTGGAATTCTGATCTAGGATTTAG
>JAUCBL010000964.1:0-10000 GCA_033807585.1 Hydrophis major | reverse complement strand
AAGAACTGCAAGCAAAACGAATATCTCAGGGGCTGCCCCAATGAAGAAATGTGAGTGGGTGTGAGTGGGTGTGTGAGTGGGTGTGACCAGAAGGCAGGACCAGAAGCAACAGAAGGAAACTGATCCAAGAGAGAAGGAACCTGAATGAAGAGGAAACATCCCAGCAGGGAGGACCATTGGCCCGTGGAACTGCTCGCCACCAGAAGTGGTTGGAGCTCCATCGCTGGAGGGTTTTTAAAGCAGAGATTGGAGAGCCATTTGTCCGGAATGGTATTGAGTCTCCTGCTTCAGAAGGGGGGGGGGAGGTTTGGACTAGAGGACCTCTGAGGGCCCTTCCCATGCTGTGATTCTGTTAAAGGTCTCCTCCTTGAGCAAGGGGAGGGGGCTGGACTAGATGACTTCTGTGGTTCCCTTCCAACAGTTTTTCTGTTAGGGGTCTCTGCCCTGAGCAGGGGAGTTGGACTAGAAGACCTCTGAGGTCCCTTCCCAACTCTTAGGATTCTCTAGGTCTCCTGCTGGAGCAGGGGGTTGGGCTAGATGACCTCTGGCTTTTGTGAGAGAGGCTTGGGGTGGGGTGGGGGAAGTGGCCGTTGGGCTTAGAACAAAAGATGGAGCAAACCCGCCTGTTTCCTGTTGCTGGGCTCCTGGTGTCTTGGTCTCTGGGTGTGTGTTTGGGTGTGTGTTTGGGTGGGTGTGTGGGTGTGTAAGGGGGGGCTCTTTTCCTCTCTCCTTTTCTTTCCACTCACGTGATTTCTAGCCAGCCGAGAGAGACTTTTCCCTTTCTTTGGCTGTTGAGATGCGGTTGAGAATTTCTCTCCCCCTCCCTGCCATTGGGGAGGGGAAGAGCAGAGGGCTGGACTACATGACCTCCCAGGTCCCTCCCAGCTGTCATTCTATGCTTCTCCCAAGGTCTGCAGCTTGAACGGGGTTGGGCTAGATGACCTCCCAGGTACCTTCCTTTTTTCTTCCTTTTTCTTTCTATTTTTTTTCTTTCTTTCCCTCCTTCCTTCCTTTCTTTTTCTTTCTCCTTTTTTCTTCCTTTCTAGTTTCTTTCTTTTTCTTTTCTCCTTTTTTTCTTTTCCTTTCTTTCTAGTTTCTTTCTTTTTTCTTTCTTTCTTTCTTTCTTTTTCTTTCTCCTTTTTCCTTCCTTTTTTCTTAGTTTTCCTTTCTTTCCCTCCCTCCTGCCTTTCTTTCCTTCCTTCCTTTTTACTCCCCCTTTTCTTCCTCCCTCCCTTCCTTCCTTCCTTCCTTTCTTTCTCCTTTTTTCTTCCTTTTTCTTTCTTTCTAGTTTCTTTCCTTTCCCTCCTTCCTTTTTACTCCCCCTTTTCTTTCCTTCTTTCTTTTTCTCTCTTTCTCCTTTTTCCTTCCTTTTTTCTTTCTAGTTTTCCTTTCTTTTCCTCCCTCCTTCCTTTCTTTCCTTCCTTCCTTTTTATTCCCTTTCTTTCTTTCTTTCTTTCTTTCTTTTTCTTTCTTCTTTTATCTTCCTTTTTCTTTCTTTCTAGTTTCTTTCCCTCCTTCCTTTTTACTCCCCCTTTCTCATTCTTTCTTCTTCCTTTTTTTCTTTCCAGTTTTTCTTTCTTAATTCTCCTCAGTATCTATCTATCTGTCTGTCTGTCTGTCTGTCTGTCTGTCTGTCTGTCTGTCTTCTATCAATCTATCCATCCATTCATCATGTTTCCCTGGAGGGCCCCGTTGCTGGGCTCCTGGTGTCTTGGTCTCTGGGTGTGTGTTTGGGTGGGTGTTTGGGTGGGTGTGTGGGTGTGTAAGGGGGGGCTCTTTTCCTCTCTCCTTTTCTTTCCACTCACGTGATTTCTAGGCAGCCGAGAGAGACTTTTCCCTTCCTTTGGCTGTTGAGATGCGGTTGAGAATTTCTCTCCCCCTCCCTGCCATTGGGGAGGGGAAGAGCAGAGGGCTGGACTACATGACCTCCCAGGTCCCTCCCAGCTGTATGATTCTGTCAGGGGCTCCTGCTGGAGCTGGGGGTTGGGCTAGATAACCTCCAAGGTCCCTTCCAACTGTATGATTCTGTCAGGGGCTCCTGCTGGAGCAGGGGGTTGGGCTAAATGACGTCCCAAGTCCCTCCCAACTTTTTGATTCTGTCAGGGGCTCCTGCTGGAGCAGGGGGCCTATTTTGAGCCTTTTATCAGGTGAAAAACAACCCGGAAAATGGCTCGAAAATGTCCCAAAGAACTGCCTGAGAAGGCCCCAAGAACAGCCCCAAAATGCCCAAAAAACAGCCTGAAAATGGGCCAAGAAACCCCCCTAAAACTGCCTAAAAAGTCTTGAAAACCTGCCTGTAAACAGCTGAGATAGCCTGCAAAACTAACTGAGAAATGGCCTGCAAATGGGCCAAAAATGCCCCCTAAAATGCCCGAAAAATGACCTGAAGAACTGCCTGAAAAGGCCCGAAAAACTGACTGAGAAATGGCTAGAAAAACTGCCTGAAAAGGCCTGAAAAACGGCTGAAAAATGGCCTGCAAATGGGCCAAAAATGCCCCCTAAAATGCCCGAAAAATGGCCTGAAGAACTGCCTGAAAAGGTCCGAAAAACTGATTGAGAAGTGGCCTGAAGAACTGCCTGAGAAATGGTTGGAAAGACTGCCTGAAAAGGCCCCCAAACTGCCTGAGAAATGCCCGAAAAATGGCCTGCAAATGGGCGAAAAATGCCTCCCCAAATGCCCGAAAAATGGCCTGGAGAACTGCCTGAAAATGCCTGAAAAACTAACTGAAAAGGCCCAAAAAATTGACTGAAAAGACCCAAAAAACTGCCTGAGAAATGGCTGAAAAACATTCTGCAAATGGGCCCAAAACGGCCTGCAAATGGACCAAAAAACACTCCCTAAAACTCCCCCCAAATGGCCCCTAAAACTGCCTGCAAAGGCCCAAAAAACTGCCTGAGAATGGCTGAAAAATGGCCTGGAAATGGCCCAAAACTACCCAGAACATGGCCTGAAAAACTGACTGAAAAGGCCTGAAAAACTGACTGAAAAGGCGCAAAAAAAATGACTGAAAAAGGCCCGAAAAATTGAGAAATGGCTAGAAAAACTGCCTGAAAAAGGCCCAAAAACTGCCTGAGAAATGGCTGGGAAAACTGCCTGAGAATGGCTGACAAACGGCCTGGAAATGGCCCCAAAACCACCCGGAAAATGGCCTAAAAAACTGACTGAAAAGGCCCAAAAAAACCTGACTGAAAAAGGCCCGAAAAACTGAGAAATGGCTAGAAAAACTGCCTGAAAAAGGCCCAAAAACTGCCTGAGAAATGGCTGGGAATACTGCCTGAGAATGGCTGACAAACGGCCTGGAAATGGCCCCAAAACCACCCGGAAAATGGCCTAAAAACTGACTGAAAAGGCCCAAAAAAACCTGACTGAAAAAGGCCCGAAAAACTGAGAAATGGCTAGAAAAACTGCCTGAAAAAGGCCCAAAAACTGCCTGAGAAATGGCTGGGAATACTGCCTGAGAATGGCTGACAAACGGCCTGGAAATGGCCCCAAAACCACCCGGAAAATGGCCTAAAAAACTGAAAAGGCCCAAAAAAACCTGACTGAAAAAGGCCCGAAAAACTGAGAAATGGCTAGAAAAACTGCCTGCAAAGGCCCAAAAAACTGCCTGAGAATGGCTGAAAAATGGCCTGGAAATGGCCCAAAACCACCCAGAAAATGGCCTGAAAAACTGACTGAAAAGGCCTGAAAAACTGACTGAAAAGGCGCAAAAAAAATGACTGAAAAAGGCCCGAAAAACTGAGAAATGGCTAGAAAAACTGCCTGAAAAAGGCCCAAAAACTGCCTGAGAAATGGCTGGGAATACTGCCTGAGAATGGCTGACAAACGGCCTGGAAATGGCCCCAAAACCACCCGGAAAATGGCCTAAAAAACTGAAAAGGCCCAAAAAAACCTGACTGAAAAAGGCCCGAAAAACTGAGAAATGGCTAGAAAAAACTGCCTGAAAAAGGCCCCAAAATTGCCTGAGGAAATGGCTGGATAAACTGCCTTGTTGCAATGACGAGGCAGTCGAGGTGTTTGATCGTGATCAACTGATTCATGATGAACTTTATTGGAATCTAGTCTTGCATTGACACACATTTTTAGTAATCCTCCAACATTGGTTAACTTTGGTTTCTGCTTGACTTTCGTTATTGTTCAGCATAGTAACTAACACAATTAACGATCTCTAGTCAAAGTCCAACATATGTTTACTTCCTCTCTCCTTTAGATGAGTAACTTTATTTGCCTGAGTTGTATCTGCTTGGAAGCATTCTTTTCTCTGAGGTTTGCCATCAGATAGGAACATTCCTGCAATTACAACTCTACACTGCCTGAGAATGGCTGAAAAACGGCCTGCAAATGGGCCAAAAAGCCCCCGAAAAATGGCCTGAAAAACTGACTGAAAAGGCCCAAAAAACTGACTGCAAATGGGCCAAAAAGCCCCCCAAAATTGACTGAAAAGGCCCAAAAAACTGACTGAAAAAAGCTTGAAAAACTGCCTGAGAAATGGCTGAAAAACATTCTGCAAATGGGCCAAAAACAGCCTGGAAATGGGCCAAAAAACACTCCCCCAAACTCCCCCCAAACGGCCCCTAAAACTGCCTGCAAAGGCCCAAAAAACTGACTGAGAAATGGCGAGAAAAACTGCCTGAAAAAGGCCCCAAAACTGCTTGAGAAATGGCTGGAAAAACTGTCTGAGAGATGGCTGAAAAATGGCCTACAAATGGCCGAAAAATGCCCCCCAAAATGCCCCCCAAATGGCCCGAAGAACTTCCTGAAAATGCCCTAAAAACTGACTGAGAAATGGCCAAAAACAGCTTGCAAATGGGCCAAAAAAGCCCCCAAAAAATGGCCTGAAAAACTGACTGAAAAAGGCCCGAAAAACTGAGAAATGGCTAGAAAAACTGCCTGAAAAAGGCCCCAAAACTGCCTGAGAATGGCTGAAAAATGACCTGCAAATGGCCCCAAAACCACCCGAAAAATGGCCTGAAAAACTGACTGAAAAAGGCCCGAAAAGCTGACTGGGAAAATGAAGGATCCGATGCCAGTGTGTGTGTCCAGAGGAGGCCCTGGGGATCAGAGGAAGGCTCCTATGTGGAGATAGGGATGCATGGAATGGACAAGGGAGGGAGGAACATGAATTCTGATCAAACATTTTCTCTTCTCTTCATTTCGGTGCCTGAAGCAGCCTTTCTCCTTCCTTCCTTCTCTCTCTCTGCAGAAGAGGGGTGTCGTAGGAAATGGGGGTGCTGCTTTGAGCTGCTCTGCAATAGGAAACGGACTGAAGCTACACATTCTTAGTGAGGCAGGAGTTGACACTTTAAACCACTAGCCAGGATATCACGAGACCCAAATGTCGTGTCCGCAAAAGAAGCCAGGAGTCGGTGACTAAGTTTCAAGCTCTTTATTAAACAGTTGTGAACCGAACCGGCGAAAAGGAAAAAGCCCGCGGCTTTTATCCTTTTCGCTGCGGCGGCCGCGGCCAATGGCAGCGATTCAAGTCTCCCGCTCTTGGAGCGAGCCAATCGCGGGAGACCCCAATCGGGCCAATCAGCGCGGCTCGCCTGGCCAATCAGAAATCCCCGCGCTTTAGCCAATCAAAGCGCGGGGATTTCAAGTATTCAAATTAAGGACAGAACACCCCTCAGTTGCAAGCTGGATTTCGGCCGGAGCGGTCATGTTTTTGGCTGCTCCCTCTTCTGTGCGAACCGGCTGGATGATCGGGCCGGTTCTTTCTCCGTGGCTCCCACCTGGGCCTTCCGGGTTGGTTGAGCTACGGGTTTCGCCGCTCCCGCTTGGCTTCTCCGAGTCGGTTGAGCCGGCCGGGTGGTTCTTCTCCGGTGGGGGATCGCGATGGCTGCGTTCCGGTAAGTACTGCTGGTTTATTTTTTCTTGCGTTTGTTTATTCGGGTATTCCCTCCCCCCTTGGTTCGTGTTTTGGGGTTTGAGGTCCGTTGCTGTTCGTGACCTGAGCTGGTCTATGTGTCGTTTCCAGGCTCGCCCATCGGTGGTTTGGAGCCGGTACGACCGTGGACCTGTGATTTGAGTGATGACGGCTGGGATCCATAGGGGGTCCCCCGTCAGATTTTTTGCGTACACTAAGTCACCGGGGGCAAAGGTCCGGTATTTTGTACTGGAGTCTGGGGGTCGCTCCGGGTTATATGTTGGGTGTAACCTGTCGAGCGGGGACCTCAGCTTCCTACCCATCAGCAACTCGGCTGGGCTTTTGTTGGTAGTGGTGTTCGGGGTGATGTGTTGTATAAAGAGGAGTTTATTGATTTTGTCGTTGATCTCCCCGTGGTCCATTTTCCGGATGGTTTTTTTTGGTAAATTGGACCATCCGTTCCGCCCTACCGTTCGCCGCCGGATGCGCCGGTGCTGTTAATGCGTGGCGGATGCCCCTCTCCGCCAGGAATCTCTCGAAGTCGAGGGAGGTAAATTGGGGCCCGTTGTCGGAGACGACGACGTCTGGGAGGCCGTGCGTGGAAAAGAGTTTGCAAAGTTCTTTAATAACGGCCTCCGTGGTAGTGGATTTCATGTCGCTTACCTCCAACCAGTTGGAGTAAGCGTCAACTGTGATTAGAAAGGTATGCCCATTCGTGGGCCCGGCAAAGTCTAAATGGATTCTGGACCAGGGCCCCCTTGGTGTTTCCCACTCCAGGATGGGTGCTGTGGGTGGGCTTGGTCTGGTCTCCTGGCATCGTCGGCACTTAGCTACCCATGTCTCTATCTGCTTGTCCATCCCTGGCCACCAAGCGTAACTCCTGGCCAGGGCTTTAGTTCTGACGATGCCAGGATGCCCCTCATGCAACATCTCTAAGACCTTCCCTTGCAACCTGTCCGGGATGACCACCCTGTCACCCCACAAAATACACCCCTTAAGCAGCGAGAGTTCAGTCTGGCGGTTTCTGAATGTCTTAACGGATTCGTCCTTGTCCCTTTCAGGCCAACCTTTTTCCACCCAATGTAAAATTCGCGCCAGACGCCTGTCCTTAATAGTTTCCCGGGCAATGTCTGACGCGGTAATGGGTAGGTTGGGCAGGTTCTCGATGTTAAGGGTGTTTGTCGTTGGTGCTGGGTCAGGATCAGAGTCTGGTAAAGGCGAGCGGCTTAAAGCGTCCGCGTGCGAAATTTTCTTACCTGGCTTGTGTAACCGTTCGTAGCTGTAGGCTGCCAGGAACTCGGACCACCTTGTCATCCGGGGTGATAAAATGTTCGGGGTGGCTCGGTTTCCTGCGAGGATGCCCAGCAACGGCTTATGATCTGTCACAATGGTAAACGGGCGGCCGTAAAGGTATTCGTGGAATCGCTTAACGGCGGCGACTATAGCCAAAGCTTCTTTGTCCAGCTGGCTATAGTTCCGCTCCGGTTTAGTTAGAGTCCTGGAAAAGAAAGCGATGGGTGCTTCTCTTTTGTCGGGGAGGGTATGGCTGAGGACAGCGCCGACGCCGAAAGGTGATGCGTCGCAAGTGACAACCAAGGGCAAGGTTTCGCTGAATTGGATCAGGATGGCGTCGGAGGTGAGGAGGTCTTTGGTTTTTTGGAAGGCGGCTTTCTCTCGTCTCCCCCAAGTCCAGGTTGCCGCCTTATCCAGGAGCCTATGCAGAGGCTCCGCCGCCGTAGCCTTTTGGGGTAGGAAAACATTATAAAAATTCAGCAACCCTAAGAAAGCCTGTAGTTCCGTTTTAGACCTTGGGGTGGGGGCTTCTTTGATGGCTTTCACTTTTTTAATTGTAGGGTGAATGCCATGCCGGTCTAGAAGGTAGCCCAAGAATTCCACTCGCTCTGTGCATAGTTGGCATTTTTCTCGTTTAACTTTAAGTCCCGTTACTTTAAATTTGGTTAAGACCTCCCTGAGTCGGTTTTCTAATTCGGCTTCGTTTGGCGCCGCCACTAATACGTCATCGAAATAGGGCACCACCCCCTTGATGCCCTGCAGCAAACGTTCCATCAGGCTCTGAAAGATGCCTGGTGCCACGCTGACTCCGAACTGGAGTCGGTTACACTTGAAGGCCCCCCGATGGGTAACGATGGTCTGGGCTTCCGCTGTTTTTTCGTCGACCGGCAATTGTTGGTACGCCTGGGCGAAATCGAGCTTGGCAAAGACCTTGCCCCCTCCCAGTGAGTGCAGTAGGTGTTGCACGATTGGGACGGGGTAGGCGCTTTGTTGCAGCGCGCCATTTAGGGTGGCCTTATAGTCCCCACAGATCCTCACGGACCCGTCTGGCTTGACCGGGGTCACTATTGGGGTCTCCCATCTGGCATGGTCTGTAGGCTGTAACACCCCCTGTTTGACGAGCTTGTCAATCTGCTCGTCAATCCTAGGTTTCAGGGCGAATGGTACCCGCCTAGGTTTTAGTCGCTTGGGGGGGACGCTAGGGTCTAGATCAAAAGAGATAAGGGGCCCCTGGTACTTGCCCAGGCTTCCGTCGAAGACCTCCCGGAACTCCTGGGCTAGCCGCTGTTCCCAGCCGTCGTCGGTGACGTGGTTGACTCCCGTGAGGGCGATGTCGAGCGGGGCGAACCATTGTAAGCCCAGCAGGCTTGGTCGGTCGCGGTCGACGATTGTGAGTGGGAGTTGTTCGGTGCGGCCCTTGTAAGTTACTTTAAAGTTCTTAGTGCCCACTACCGGGACGCGGTTTCCCTGGTAGTCTTTTATAATAAGTCTTTGGGCGTTTATGTTTCTCCTATGGAGGGTGGGCACTAACCGTTTTATCTCGTGCCATGCAATCATGGAGAGGTAGGACCCGGAGTCCACCTCCATTTTGCATGGTCGTCCTTCAATATGGACCTCTACGTGTACCTTTCTGGCGCCGTCGGAGATGGCGTGGCCGATGGTTACCGTCTGGTGGTTTTCTTCCTTGCGCCGGTTGTCGCCGCCTCTCGAGGGTCGCTGGATTCGGTCCCACCGGCTGTCCGGTTGGCGATCTCTGGTCCTGGGCGGTGGGCTTTCCTTTCTACGATCGTGTTGGTCCCATCTGGGTGGACTGCGAGTCTTCTTTTGGCGGCAAACCCGGGCGATGTGTCCCCTTTTATCACAATGCCGACAGATAGAGTCAAAAAATCGGCATTCTGATCTGGGGTGGTCGCCGCCGCAACCGGCACAGTTGGTCCTCGACCTACGACCTCTTCGGTTCCGTTGGTCGCCGCGCCCCGTCTGGACTCGATGTATGTCTTCTTCGTCTTCGGACGTGCTGGATGCAGAATGGAAATCGCCGTAGTGTGCGGTTGTTTCATTTTTTGGGTCGGCCGACCTCGCCGGGTTGTTGTTTCCGCCCTTCGCGTCTGATTTTCGCATGCTGTCAGTGGAAGTGCGGGTCGCTTCTGCGGCTGCGGCTGCGGTGAGGGCGTCTGCTAGGCTGATGTCGCCCTTAGCCATAAGCCGGCTCTGGAGCGAAGGGTCCCATAGGCCGAGTACGAATCGGTCTCTTAGGAGGCTGTTCAGACCTTCAAACTCGCAGAGCCCTCCTAGGCGCCGCAACTCGGCGATGAAATCGCTCAGTTTTTCGCCTGGTTTCTGATCTCGGCGGTAAAATTCGTTGCGCCGGATCAGGATGGGGACCTCGGGGGCGTAATGGCGCCGAAGGATAGGCTCGAGGACGTCCCAATCCATGGCGGTTGCGTCGGCCGGCTTGGCCAATGCTTTGGCCATCTGGAAAACTTCGGTTCCGCAATGGGTGAGGAAAACGGCGCGTTTTAGCGGGCCCGGGGCGTCCTTCATTCCGGTGCACTCGAGGTACATGCGGAAACGGTCGGAGAACGATTCCCAGTCCTCGGGGGCGGGGTTGAAGGGGGCGGGCGGTGCGATTTTCGCCATTTCGATGCTAAGTCTGGCTCTTGTCGGACACGGGGTTCGGTTCAGGGTCTGGATCCCAACCTCGTCGCCAGTGTCGTGTCCGCAAAAAGACGCCAGGAGTCGGTGACTTCGTTTCAAGCTCTTTATTTTCAAGTTGCGAACCGAACCGGCGAAAAGGAAAAAGCCCGCGGCTTTTATTTCTTTTCGCCGCGGCGGCCGCG
>JAUCBL010000962.1:7500-17500 GCA_033807585.1 Hydrophis major | reverse complement strand
ATAGATAGATAGAGATATAGATATGCATGTATGTTTTCTTATGTTTGGTCTTTGGGATATATGTATAATATTTGTTAATCATTTCTTTGACCATAACTATTATTCCATCCTTTTATGCGAGATATTCAAGATTTTAGACGAATTCATCTTATCCCATCCATCTGACCTCATCATAAATCCATCCAATCATAATGCATCCTTATGTTGTATTCTCTATCATTCTATTATCCGGATATTATCAAATGATCTCAAATATTTCATTTCCTATTTTCATTTTTTTTTTAAATCTAACCCTTCATCAAATCAATCCCATATCTTGTCAGATGGTTTGTCTCCTTGTTCTGTCATTTCAAATGTCCATTGACTCATTTTGGCAGATTCCATTCTTTTCTGAATAACTTCCTCCTGCGTTGCTTTTTCCTCTGCCGTTATAAACACCTTTACAATCAAGTATTTCAATTCTCGACTGTATCCTTCCGGTCAAAATCCTTCCAATCAAAAGAGCTCTGATTTATTTTATTTCATTTCTTTTGTTCACCAAAGTTTCACTTTTCCATGACGCCGACGATTTTATCCCGCTTTTTAATCCTACGTTGTTTCCAATTTCCTAACATTATTTCTCTTCCAAATATAACAATACCATCTTATGTCCCTTCACAGAATCCCTTTTTCGGTTAAATTTTCTCCCGTTATCTCTGAATAGGTCCTGTTTCTTTACATCTTGCTCCAAACCTTTGTAACTTCCTTTCCTTCTTCCCTTTCCTCTTTTTAACCCCGTCTCTTCACCTCCATTTTTCTCTTCTGTGTTCCCCTTTTCTGTTGCTTTCCAGCTTTATATCCACTTTTCAAATTATTTCCCCCTTTTTGGGCTGTTTTTTTTTAAGTCTTAAATTCTCCATCCTCTTTCCCCCCTTTCTTCCCCAAATAGAATTACTTGTTCATTAAAGATGGCTTCTTCTTTGTCCCACTCTTCTAGTTGCACAGAATTGAATTAGGAAGGAACGGGAATATTTAAATTACTCAATGTTTTATAAAATATAAGTGAAGTGTGGGGGAAATCAACGATGGAAAGTTTATAAGTGTTCCCAGAGAAGTACGATACTTATCTGAAAAATAATGTGTAAAAATGTTAAGATTTAAATGAATATTAATATTAATGATAGAATGAAATTGGTATGGATTGTTGTTTGAATTATATTATATATAATTTTTTTTCTCTTTTTAAAATATATAGTGTAACTTTAGAATGTACTAAGCAGAATCCGAACGGAGATTATGTATTATATGAAGTGTTATAATTTTAGGGGAAAGATAGAAAGGCGTCAAACTCCAATCCGTGATTCGAGGAGAAATTTTGTTCAATGAGAAAAGACAGTAGACAGTTGGAAACAGGACAGACAAAGAATATAAGTATAAGGATTTGAATTGAGATGAAAGAAATAAAATAAAATTAAGAAAGTTGAAAAAGGGGAGAAGCTAGATAGAAAATGTAAAAGAAGAAGAAGATATGGAATGGAATATAAAGATGAGCATGAACTTAAATTTGTGTCCGTACGAAGAAATGTCGCCTGGGATCAAGCTGCTTTCAAAAAAAAAGAGGTTTTATGTATCTCTGAAGGCGATTTTTGCATGTTGCACTTGGTCTCCTTCCTTTTCCAAAATGGCCACCACCACCACCTCGCAGAAGGAAAGGGGGGAGTTTAGTGACCTGTGGAAACAACAACAACAAAAGGCGGCGAATTTTAATTGGTCAACTTTAGAGCTACTCCATGGATTCCTCCACCACCATCACCCCGGCTCACTTACTCCGGCTTGTGGCCACATGGAAGATGGCTTCCCAAGCTGGACGCCCACCCCTCTGCTACTCACCTTCTCCTGCCATCCTTGCACCCTCCCTGTTGTCTTCCACAGCTGATGCACGGCAATCCATTTGTTGCCATAATTGCCGAAACCGGTAGTAGTAACACCAGGTTGAATCCCACCCCGGCTTGAAAGGGTGGCCAAACTCAACCCCGTTGGCAAGATGGCCAGGAACACAGATAAGCCATGCCAAGACTGGATCAATTCTCACAATTTGAGCCCAACAACTTGTTTTTTGTTTTTTGTTTGCTAAAACGGCAGCTCACGAAGGGAATCAGGGTCCTTTCCTTCCCTGTAAGCCAGGCAACTCATGTTGCTCCCTTCTCAATTCCTCCCTGTGTGTCCTACCAGGAAGAGACCAGGGCGGACCTTGGTCTTTCTCACACCCCTGGTGGAGACTGACTGACTCCGAGGGAGAGGAGGAACAACCGACAGGGAGTGGGAGGGTGGCGATCCGGAGGTGGTGGAGGAGGAGGCCGGGGAAGGGCAGAGGCCGGCTGGGCAGTCCGAGGAAGACCGAGGCCCATCCCCTCTCCATCCTAGGCCCATCCCCTCTCCATCCTGGGAGGAGAGGATAAAGGGAGAGATGTGGTCTTATTCGAGAGGAGTGGGCCTTGATGCTCTTAATGGGACAACTGGAGAAGAGGACGGATCAGTGTACAGGTGAGCGCTGGAAACAAAGTGGGGAACTATCTCTAGTTTATCGTTCCTGTCTTGAGTTTGGCTTCATTCCCAGTGTGTGTTTTGTTCTCCGTGGACGTCTTCCAGCCCTTATCTTGTTTTTTTTTTAACTCTTTATCATTGAAATGGCATTTCCTCCTCCTTGTAACTGTTTGTGGGGGAGTTTTTTTGTCTTCCGTCAAGGATATTTGGAGCTTGGAAGCCGAGCGAAGGAATTAAAAGGGGATTTCCCTGTTTTTGGGGAACCGAGTTGGTTTTGTCGCCCACCCTGGGTCATCGCAGTCTTCCTCTTGAATCGGCGGTCCCTTGTTCTACTTCTCCCCTGCTCTGCCCGGCCATCCTTTTTTCCCCTTCCCCCCAGTTTCTTCCTCAGTCCATGGAGCCACCCTCCTCACTCCCTGTCTGCTGCTCGGCCTTCCCCCTCTGAATCCGATTCTGACCCCTCACTTCTCCGTTCTTCTCCACGCTTCTTACCTTTCAGGGTTTCGCAATTGAAGCGGTTGTACACGCCGCGGGACACCAGCCGGATGTAGACACGCTTCGGGGTCTCCTGGTGGCTGACGATGGTGAAGGTCTCGTAGGGCGGGATGATGACTTCCTGTTGGTACGGGCGCAAGGAAAATGGCGAGATGGGCACGCCATGACAGGTGCGGATGGAGAAGAAGGTGTCCTCGCCAAACCCTTGTGCCACTTTTGGGATCATGGAAGAGGAGGCGAACTGCCCGAAGCGCACCACCTTGCCGGAAAGGGTGAAACGGACGCCGTGGATCCCACGGAAGACTTCGTAGCAAGCGGGCCCCGTCTTCTTGGCCTGGAGGGCCCGATTGAGGAGGAGGAAGTAGTCCTTGAAGGGGAAATGGACGTAAGCGTATTTGGATCGCCCGGCTTGGCGTACGGCCGCATTGAAATCTCCATAAAAGTGGTCTCCGATGGTGTAGGCCATCAGGGCAGTGGCGTACATCCGGTTGAAGTTGCCGAGGGCGTAGTTGCTGAGTTTGGCCACGTGCGAGATGGCCGTTTGCCAGGTTTTGAGGTATTTCTTGGGGAGGGGGACATAGCCTGGCTTCTGGAGTTTGAGCTCTCTTGAGGTGACGCAGCCGTTATATGGGTCGTCCAGTGAATCCTTGGCCATGTCGAGGGGAATCTTTTGCAGACACAAGACCTGTCCGAAGGAGAAGAGGAAAGGTGGAAGGACAGGACGGAGAGAAAAGAACCCGTGGTGTGTCTCAGAGTCGGCTGTGCCCATGTGATGGTCACTCCTAATAAATCGATTCTTTTTTTTTTGAAACTCCAAGAGACACGGCTAGAGACTTACGATTTGAACGGGGGGGTTGGATTGTCCAAACCAAAACTAAGACCCATCCTTCATTTCCCCCTTGAACCCTTTCAAGGGGCAAGTAAACTTTGCTGTCATACGTGCCCCCCCGTCCGCCCTCCCTTGGAGTCCGAATCCGAGGAGGACGCCGAGAAGCTTGACAGGGAGCGGGGAGCGTGACTCCGTCGACCGAGGAAGAAACCGGCGGAAGGGGGTAAAGTCCGGCTGGGCAGAGTAGGGAAGAGGTAGACCAAGAGGAGACCGAGTGCACAGGAAGACCCAGGCCCCACCCCACTCCCTCTTCCTCCTAGGGCACGCAGGGAGGAATGGAGAAGAGAGCAATGTAAGGTCTGGCAGCTTACAGGGGGAGGAAAGGGCCCTGATTCCCTTCCTAGCTGAGAAGGAGAGTTTCAAAAGAGATGCAAGCCGAGGGTGGCATCTTGTGGGGAAAGCAATGCGACTTTATCTCCGTGGTCGGTGTTCCCGGCGTCTTCTCAACCCTTGTTGAGTGATGGCCATGCCTTCCCATCTGGAATTTTTGCTCCTGCCCTGCTGGACTCATGACCTCCTTTTGACCTGAATTGGACTTGAAGTTCTAGTTTCTGTTGACCTTGTTTTGGACTTGAGTTCTCTGCAGCCCAAAGGCTGCTTGACCTGGGAACAGTTTTGTTCTGTTTTTTTTCCCCCCTCCAGCCCAGAAGGTAACCAGGATATTGGGGGGGAAGGGGGGGAGGGCCAAATTTGGAGCGAATCTGAAGGGACTCCGATGGATGATTCGATTGGCTGGCCTTGGGGCCACGCCCCCTTGGGGGTCCCTTCCCCTTGACTGCTCGGTTTCTACCTGCAAAGGGACAGCGAGGCATCCGATCAGGAACAAGGCCCGGAGCCCCCAGATGGGCGGCGTCTTCATGGTGACTCCTGAGAAGAGACAAAGCAAGAGTAGGGAAGGGGAGGGGAGGGGGGGTGAAACCCACCCGCCATCTTGATACAATGTGGAGCAAGTTCAGCCCTGCTCATCAAGGGAGAAGGGTTGGAGAGCTTGGGGTGGACATGACAAAGGTCCTTGGGGGCTCTCTTGAGTTTAGTGGGAGTTGTTGGGGTTGTTGTTTTTGCTTTGTTTTTTTTGTTTTTTTGCGGATGTCTCGTGACCCAGCTAGGGAACATCATCAGGGCTAGAAGAGAGTTGGGTGGTGGAGAAGAGGAGGAGGAGAAGGAAATGTCTGCAGGGAAAACCACTCAGCTCAGAGAGCTCCAAGGATCCCACAGTCCTTTCTTTCTTTCTTTCTTTCTTTCTTTCTTTCTTTCTTTCTTTCTTTCTTTCTTTCTTTCTTTCTTTCTTTCTTCCATTCCTTCCTTCCTTCCTTTCCTTTCTTCCTCTTTCTTTCTTCCATTCCTTCCTTCCTTCTTTCTTTCCTTCCTTTCTCTTTGTTTCCTTCCTTCCTTCCTTTCTTTCCCTTCTTTCTTCCCTTCCTTCCTTCTTTCCTTCCTTCCTTCCTTCATTTTTTTCTTTCCTTTCTTCCTTCCTTCCTTCCTTCCTTTCTTTCTTCCCTCCCTCCCTCTCTTCCTTCTTTCCTTCCTTCCTTCCTTCATTTCTTTCTTTCCTTCCTTCCTTCCTTCCTTCCTTTCTTTCTTCCATTCCTTCCTTCTTTCTTTCCTCCCTCCCTCCCTTCTTTCCTTTCTTTCTTTCTTTCTTCCTTTCCTTCCTTCCTTCCTTCCCTCCCTCCCTTCTTTCTTTCTTTCTTTCTTTCTTCCTATCTTCCCTTCATTCGTTTCTTTCTTGTCTTTCTTTCTTTCTTCCTTCCTTTCTTCCTTCTTCCTTCTTCCTTCCTTCCTTCCTTTCTTTTTTCTTTCTTTTTCTCTTTCTTTCCTTCCTTCTTTCCTTCCTTCTTCCTTCCTTCCTTCCTTTTTTTTTCTTTCTCTCTTCCTTCCTTCCTTTCTTTTTTCTTTCTTTCTTTCTCTTTCTTTCCTCCCTCCCTCCCTCCTTCCTTCCTTCCTCCTCTCTTCCTCCTTTCCTTCCTTCCTCCCTCCCTCCCTCCTTTGCTTTCTTCTTTCCTCCTCTCTTTCTCCTTTCCTAACTTCTTCCATCCCTCCTTCCTTCCTCCTCTTTTTCTCCTTTCCTTCCCTCCTTCCTCTTTCCTTCCTTCCTCCTCTTTCCTAACTTCCTCCCTCCTCCCTTCCTTCCTTCCTTTGCTTCCTTCCTCCCTTCTTCCTTCCTTTCCTTCCTCCCTCCTTCCTTTCCTTCCTTCCTTCCTTTCCTTCCTTCCTTCTTTTCTTTCCTCCCTCCCTTCCTTCCTTCCTTTCCTTCCTTCCTTCCTTCCTTTCCTTCCTCCCTTCTTCCTTCCTTTCCTTCCTCCCTCCTTCCTTTCCTTCCTTCCTTCCTTCCTTTTCTTCCTTCCTTCCTTCCTTTCTTCCCTTCCTTTTTTCCTTCCTTCCTTTCTTTCCTTCCTTCCTTCCTTCCTTCCTTTTCTTCCTTCCTTCCTTCCTTTCTTCCCTTCCTTTTTTCCTTCCTTCCTTTCTTTCCTTCCTTCCTTCATTTTCTTCCTTCCTTCCTTCCTTTCATTTTTTCTTCCTTCCCTTCCTTCCTATCTTTCTTCCCTTCCTTCCTTCCTTTCCTTTTTTCCTCCTTTTCTTTCCTTCCCTCCTTCCTCTTTCCTTCCTTCATCCTCTTTCCTAACTTCCTCCCTCCTTCCTTCCTTCCATCATTCCTTCCTTCCTTCCTTCTTTCCTTCCTTTCTTCCATCTTTCTTTCTTTCCTTCCTTCCCTTTTCTTCTTCTTCCTCCCCCTCTCTTCCTCCCATCACCCCCCCTTTCCCCTTCCAGCCCTGTTTATGTTCCCTAGCTGGGTTGTAAAATGGTGGGGGGGGGGGGGTTGAAACAGATCCCAGATAAATCAGCCTTGGAAAGGAGCTTGTAGGTCATCTAGTCCAACCCCTTCCAAACTCTCCGTTGGTGGGCTACCCTCAGGCATGGGCCCATTTGCCCCTTCTCCTACCCCAAGTAGACCAAGGTGGATATTCCCTGTTTATTTTCCGGCTTTATTTGGCATCCTGGTGGGCCCTGCCTTGTGTGCCAATATTTGGGCGTCCTTAAACGACCCGCCCAATCTTGTCCACTTGAATTCTGATCCCGGGTCCGTTTCCCATCTGTTTTTTTTTTTTTAATGAATGATCTACTAAGTAGCCGGATCCTTTCTTCTTTCTTTCCTCCCTCCCTCCCTTCCTTCCTTCCTTTCCTTCCTCCCTTCCTTCCTTCCTTCCTTCCTTTCTTCCTTTCCTTCCTTTCTTTCTTCCTTCCTTCCTTCCTTTCTTTCCTCCCTCCCTCCCTCCCTCCCTTCCTTTCCTTCCTTCCTTCCTTTCTTTCCTCCCTCCCTCCCTCCCTCCCTCCCTCCCTTCCTTTCCTTCCTTCCTTCCTTCCTTTGCTTCCTCCCTTCTTCCTTCCTTTCCTTCCTTCCTTTCTTTTTTTCTTCCTTTCCTTCTTTCCTATCTTTCTTTCTTCCCTTCCTTCCTTCCTTTCCTTTTTTCCTCCTTTCCTTTCCTTCCTTCCTTCCTTCCTTCCTTCCTTCCTTTCTTTCTTTCTTTCTTTATTTTTTCTTTTTTTCTTTCTTCCTTCCTTCCTCCCTCCTTCCTTTCCTTCCTTTCTTCCTTTTCTTCCTTCCTTTCTTCCCTTCCTTTTTTCCTTCCTTCCTTTTTTTCCTTCCTTCCTTCCTTCCTTTTCTTCCTTCCTTCCTTCCTTCCTTCCTTCCCTTCCTTTTTTCCTTCCTTCCTTTTTTTCTTCCTTCCTTCCTTCCTTTTCTTCCTTCATTCCTTCCTTTCTTCCCTTCCTTTTTTCCTTCCTTCCTTTCTTTCCTTCCTTCCTTCATTTTCTTCCTTCCTTCCTTCCCTTCCTTTCCTTCCTTCCTTCATTTCTTTCTTTCCTTCCTTCCTTCCTTCCTTTCTTTCTTCCATTCCTTCCTTCTTTCTTTCCTCCCTCCCTCCCTTCTTTCCTTTCTTTCTTTCTTTCTTCCTTTCCTTCCTTCCTTCCTTCCCTCCCTCCCTTCTTTCTTTCTTTCTTTCTTTCTTCCTATCTTCCCTTCATTCGTTTCTTTCTTGTCTTTCTTTCTTTCTTCCTTCCTTTCTTCCTTCTTCCTTCCTTCCTTCCTTTCTTTTTTCTTTCTTTTTCTCTTTCTTTCCTTCCTTCTTTCCTTCCTTCTTCCTTCCTTCCTTCCTTTTTTTTTCTTTCTCTCTTTCTTTCTTCCTTCCTTTCTTTTTTCTTTCTTTCTTTCTCTTTCTTTCCTCCCTCCCTCCCTCCTTCCTTCCTTCCTCCTCTCTTCCTCCTTTCCTTCCTTCCTCCCTCCCTCCCTCCTTTGCTTTCTTCTTTCCTCCTCTCTTTCTCCTTTCCTAACTTCTTCCATCCCTCCTTCCTTCCTCCTCTTTTTCTCCTTTCCTTCCCTCCTTCCTCTTTCCTTCCTTCCTCCTCTTTCCTAACTTCCTCCCTCCTCCCTTCCTTCCTTCCTTTGCTTCCTTCCTCCCTTCTTCCTTCCTTTCCTTCCTCCCTCCTTCCTTTCCTTCCTTCCTTCCTTTCCTTCCTTCCTTCTTTTCTTTCCTCCCTCCCTTCCTTCCTTCCTTTCCTTCCTTCCTTCCTTCCTTTCCTTCCTCCCTTCTTCCTTCCTTTCCTTCCTCCCTCCTTCCTTTCCTTCCTTCCTTCCTTCCTTTTCTTCCTTCCTTCCTTCCTTCCTTCCCTTCCTTTTTTCCTTCCTTCCTTTCTTTCCTTCCTTCCTTCCTTCCTTTTCTTCCTTCCTTCCTTCCTTCCTTCCCTTCCTTTTTTCCTTCCTTCCTTTCTTTCCTTCCTTCCTTCATTTTCTTCCTTCCTTCCTTCCTTTCATTTTTTCTTCCTTCCCTTCCTTCCTATCTTTCTTCCCTTCCTTCCTTCCTTTCCTTTTTTCCTCCTTTTCTTTCCTTCCCTCCTTCCTCTTTCCTTCCTTCATCCTCTTTCCTAACTTCCTCCCTCCTTCCTTCCTTCCATCATTCCTTCCTTCCTTCCTTCTTTCCTTCCTTTCTTCCATCTTTCTTTCTTTCCTTCCTTCCCTTTTCTTCTTCTTCCTCCCCCTCTCTTCCTCCCATCACCCCCCCCTTTCCCCTTCCAGCCCTGTTTATGTTCCCTAGCTGGGTTGTAAAATGGTGGGGGGGGGGGTTGAAACAGATCCCAGATAAATCAGCCTTGGAAAGGAGCTTGTAGGTCATCTAGTCCAACCCCTTCCAAACTCTCCGTTGGTGGGCTACCCTCAGGCATGGGCCCATTTGCCCCTTCTCCTACCCCAAGTAGACCAAGGTGGATATTCCCTGTTTATTTTCCGGCTTTATTTGGCATCCTGGTGGGCCCTGCCTTGTGTGCCAATATTTGGGCGTCCTTAAACGACCCGCCCAATCTTGTCCACTTGAATTCTGATCCCGGGTCCGTTTCCCATCTGTTTTTTTTTTTTTAATGAATGATCTACTAAGTAGCCGGATCCTTTCTTCTTTCTTTCCTCCCTCCCTCCCTTCCTTCCTTCCTTTCCTTCCTCCCTTCCTTCCTTCCTTCCTTCCTTTCTTCCTTTCCTTCCTTTCTTTCTTCCTTCCTTCCTTCCTTTCTTTCCTCCCTCCCTCCCTCCCTCCCTTCCTTTCCTTCCTTCCTTCCTTTCTTTCCTCCCTCCCTCCCTCCCTCCCTCCCTTCCTTTCCTTCCTTCCTTCCTTCCTTTGCTTCCTCCCTTCTTCCTTCCTTTCCTTCCTTCCTTTCTTTTTTTCTTCCTTTCCTTCTTTCCTATCTTTCTTTCTTCCCTTCCTTCCTTCCTTTCCTTTTTTCCTCCTTTCCTTTCCTTCCTTCCTTCCTTCCTTCCTTTCTTTCTTTCTTTCTTTTTTTCTTTTTTTCTTTCTTCCTTCCTTCCTCCCTCCTTCCTTTCCTTCCTTTCTTCCTTTTCTTCCTTCCTTTCTTCCCTTCCTTTTTTCCTTCCTTCCTTTTTTTCCTTCCTTCCTTCCTTCCTTTTCTTCCTTCCTTCCTTCCTTCCTTTCTTCCCTTCCTTTTTTCCTTCCTTCCTTTTTTTCTTCCTTCCTTCCTTCCTTTTCTTCCTTCATTCCTTCCTTTCTTCCCTTCCTTTTTTCCTTCCTTCCTTTCTTTCCTTCCTTCCTTCAT
>JAUCBL010000961.1:0-29327 GCA_033807585.1 Hydrophis major | reverse complement strand
TCTGAAGCCAGGGTTTGTGTCCTTCCTTCCTTTCCTTTTTTTTTATCTCCCTCCCTCCCTCCTTCCATGTATTTATCTATCCATCCATGTATCTCATTAACTTTCTCCATTCTCCCTCTCTTTCTTTCTCTCTTTCTCTCCCTCTTTCTTTCTTGCTCTCTCTTTCTTTCTTCCCTTGCCCCCCCTGCTCTCTCTCTCTCTCTCTCTGTCTCACACACACACAGAGACATAGAGAGTGGGAGAGAGAGGGGGGAAGATAGGGACCCGGCCTCTTCACTATCCCCCACCTTCCCTTCTCAGGCCAGGCGAGGGAGGGGAGGGTGAGGGGCAGGGCCAGCTGCTTCAGGCAAGGTGAAGAGGCGTTGACCAAGCACGGGAGTGTAGAAGCCTGGGAATGGCAGCTCTCGGCTCAGCTGCCCTGAGGGGCTCCTGCAGGCATATCGCGACAAGGGGTCGAGAAGACCCGGGACAACCGTGCACCCACCTGCTGGCTGGCCGGGCCAGGCCGGGCTGGAAGAGGCACATCTGCTGGGAGAAGGAAGAAAACATAATCTGGGAGGGAGGGCGGACAGGCAGATGTCCCAGGGCTGCTCCACGTGCACACTGCATCAGTAGCACACGCACGGCTGCACACACAGTGCACATGTGCAACAGCCCTGGGACATCTGCCCGACCTGCGCCACAGCCACCACGTGGAAGGGAAAGCTAGGAGAGCGACTGGGACAATAGGGAAACCCGGTTCGGGGGTGTGGCCAACCAGGGGTGTCCACCAGTTCACCGGAGCCGATGAGAACCGGTTGAATACCAGCTCTGCGTGAGCTGCAGTTCGAGTGGCCCCATGTCCTCAGGGGCCCAGTCTCAGCTCAGGCGCTCTTTCTTTGTATCGGCCCTCTGAAACTGCTCTGGGAACTCCGTTGCAGCTCTTGGAGGTTAATTCCCTTTGGACTCTTGACAGGGTAATTCGATATAAATATCTCGTTGCTGTAAAGGCTGCTTAAATAAACATTCTTGGGAAGAGCAGCCCCATCTTGTTGGATTTCCAGATCTTTGAGACCTTGTTTGAGTTCACTAAGTGCACTAACTCATCCCCCATCCTTAAAAGCCCTTCCCTGCAGAAGCCACGGGGGCTGAATACCAATGAGTAGTTGTGTGTTCATTTTCCCCACAACAACAACCCTGTGAGTTGAGTTGGGCTGAGAGACTGGCCCCCAATCCCCCAGCCTGCTTCATGACCAAGGGGAGACTTGAACTCACATCCTCTTGCTTTCTACTTCGGGGGCGCAACCAGTAGACCAAACTGGGTCCCTTACATATTTATCAAGCTTGGCACAATCCTTCATCCAGTGCATCATTAATGTTCTTATATGAGATACTACAATTTATCAAATACTAAAACCCAGATACTTTTCTACTGCTTTTTAGTCATACAGTTGTTTCTAGGAGGAAATCATAAATATTTTTCTGGAAAGTTGGTAATGTTTAAATAACATAAAAGTATATTTGCCTGAGAATTGTTATAAATCTTGTACAATAGCGATTTATCAACCCTATTATATTAATGACAACATAGGAAAATTGATGACCTAATGACAAAATGTTCTATCTTCCCACTTTCATGACAATGATAAAAACTAAAGATTATTTGAGTACCACTTTTAAATCAGTTTTTATCCACTTAATTATCATACCATCCACCCTTACTTAACTGGGTTTTTAACACATCACAACATTGTTTGTTACTCTTTCCTGAGATCGAGTTATATCAGCAGTATTTCCATAATGTATTTGGGAAATGAAATAATATGTGAGGATGACTTGCATAGAGCACATAAATTATATCCTCCCTTTCCCACAATCCATTTAGAAAGGGCAGTGATAGGAGGGAATGACTTTTGGGGGGTGGAGGGGAGATTCTACCTGGGGAAGAAGCAGATAAGGGGAGGAAACCTACAGCTGCATAAAAAAAGGGTCGGTGGGAGATTTGTACTTTCTGGCTCCCCAAATCCTGTCAGTGCAGAATTTTCTTCTTGACAAATCCGTGTTTCTGACAAGCAACCTGTTGCTTTCAGGGAGTTCATAAATCTCCTTTTTTCTGTTGTTCAACTATATTTTGGCAAAATCTATATTGTCAAAATATGATCAACAAATTTTTGTGAACTATTCCCCTTCACTTGTAAGATAGTGGTAACACCCATTTTCCTAATGAAGCATGTCTGTAAATTAGACAACTACAGAAGAAAGATTCAAATGTGAAAAAGCATCTGGGATAATAAACAAAGTTTTCTGCTTTAAAAATTGCTGCATGTTCCCATTCTAGTTCCATCCTTTCCTGGAGAAGAATGAGTTTGTCAATATTTCGGACATTAAACTCTACAAGGACCCAAATGGAGAGGTAGCAGCAGATCTGGGCATTTTGGGCTTCTTGGTTCTTCCCAGGGATGATCCCAGGGAGGAGGCTGTGGCATATTTTGTAAGACAGAGACTTTCTATCAACAAAGATATCCTTTCACGGCTAAAGGTGCTCAACAAGGTAGGAGAAACTTTGGAGTCCTTCCTCTGTTTTCCAAAGCCTGAGGTCCCATTTCAAGAGGGCTGAGGCTATTCCCCAAAGGTGGTTGACCTTCACTGAGAACTGAATGTGGGCAATAAAAACCAGATTTTTTCCCATAGGCTGTTTGGGAGGCTTCCGTATTGTTCCATTTTGTGGACCACGTACAATTAAGGGTCTCCATCAAACGGGTGAGAATCACACAAGGGGCTGGGGAATGTGTCCCTAGTAGCTTCTCATGGTTTGCTCCTTGTGCCCAGAATAGCAACGAAGACGGAAATTTTGCTGACCGGGGTCTGAATCCAAGCTTCGACTGTATCGGATGGGATTGAATCGTGATTGGACGGAGATCCTTTTGGCCCCGTTGGAGGAAAGAAGCTTCTTCTCGTGCTGCTTGGGGAAAAATGTTCCCTGAAGGGACAGCTCCATAATCTGGGAGGCTTTTAAGGAGGCCAGACCTGGCCAGAGCTCTCCATGCCTCCCTTTCACCTCCCTGGGATGGAGCAATGGGCCTTCTGCTCCTAGGAAGCAGCTCCAAGGCTTTCAGTTCACCTGAAATTATCAAGATTGTTCTCATATCACACTTAAAATTAAGGGTGTGAGAAGAGGGGAGGAATGCGTGTTGATGGGACATGAGAAGGAACCGGCTGGTTATCACTTAATGCTGAAATCTTTTCTCAGTTCCATCCAGGGGTGGGATTCAAATTTTGTAAGAACCGGTTCTGTGGGCGTGGCTTAATTTGTGGCTGTGGCTTGATGGTCACGTGACCAGATGGGCATGGCCAGGTGGCCATGTGACTGGCAAACCAAATACAAGTGGTCCTCGCTTAATGACCAGTTGCTTAGCAAGTTTTCTAATTTATGACTGATCTCCCCAGAGCTCCTTGACCTGGTTTTGAAGTTTTGACAACCATAAACACAAACACACAAACACACACGTGCACACAGCCTTCCAACCCTGCTATTCTTTGATTCTGTGAAAATCTCCTGCTGGAGCAGTGGGTTGGACTAGATGACCTCCGAGATCCCTTGCAGCCCAGCCTTAGATTGCTGTGCTGCTTCAAAGAGTCTTCTGAAGCCCGGGTTTGTGTCCTTCCTTCCTCTCCTTTTTTCTCCCTCTCTCTCCCTCCCTCCCTCTATGTATTTATCTATCCATCCATATATCTCATTCACTTTCTCCTCCCTCCATTTCTTTCTTTCTTTTTCTTTCTTTGTCCTGTCGTTCCATCTCTCCCTTTCTTTGTCTATCCATTTTCTTCCTTTTGCTTCCTTTCTCTCTTTTATTTCTTTCTCTTTCCTTTCTTGTCTCTCTCTTCCTCTTCTCTCATTCCCTCTATTTCACTCTTTCCCTCTCTTTTTCTCTCTTTCCCCCTCTTTGGATCTCTCTATATCTCTCTCTCATTCTGCCTCTTTCCCTTTGTGTGTCTGTGTGTCTGTGTGCGTGTGTGTAAAAGAGAGGCATGGATAAGTCTGACCAGGTCGGGTCTCTTTAAGAATCTCCCCAACTATGAACCAGCCCTTTCAGGGGAAACTTTTCCCCAAGCAGGATGAAGCTTCTCTCCCAATGGGACCAAAAGGACCTCCACCCAATCATGATTCAAATTTATCTGAATTCAAGGCCCTGGTCAACAGAATTCCCTTTTTTCTTTGCTAGTTTGGGCACAAGGAGCAAGCAAACCTGAATCTCTTAGTGACACATTCCCCAGCCCTTGTGGGATTCTTTGCTACTTCTTTCATTTCTTCTTTTTTGATTCCAGGCTGGCTGAACAATGATTGCCAGACTGCGGTGGAAGTGTCCATTTGGGTGACCCTCCTCCTCCTCCTCTTCCTCCTCCTCTTGCACCCGGCAGCTGTGGATGGATCAGGAGGGTGCAGTTGTGTGGGGAGATGCTCACTCCTCAAGTGAGCGTCCATCCGCCCCATACTTGCTTTTGCTGTGCTTTGGTATTTCCTTGAGGAGCATGTCCCTGTGCGCAAGCACCCTCCCAGCCCTGCCACAGCGGCCGGTTATGAGAGGAGGAGGAGGAGGAGAAGAGTCACCCGAAGGGATGCTTCAATCGCAGCCTGGCGATCATTGTTCAGCCACTCTGGATTCCAAAAACAAGAAATGAAAGAAGTAATGAAGAGCGCCAAGGAGAGCTTGCTGGCTTGGCCCAGCCGCGGCTTTCAGGGAGACACACAGACAGAGTGGGAGAGAGAATCAGGAAGAAAGGGACCCGGCCGCTTCACTATCCCCCACATCTCCCTTACCTTCTTAGGCCAGGCAAGGGAGGGGCAGGGCCAGCCACTTCAGCAAGGTGAAGAGGAGGCGACCAAGCACTGGCGAGTAGAAACCTGGGAACGGCGGCTCCTAAAGGGCTTTGAGGTCGGATGACCTGGAGTGGCCGAGATCCGAGTGAGCATTGCACCACAGGTTCACCTGATTGCCCACTTCTTTGGTGTTGGCTTTACGGAGCCGCAGCATGAGGTCTGGGCTGACATGTGACAGCAGTGCCTTTAGCTGTGCTTGCTTGTAAGGGTCCAAATAATCTGGTGAAGACAGCAGAGGAGTCACTCAGGTAGACCTCCCCCATCCGCAGTCCTCCTCCTGCAGAAAAAGGCCATTCCCTGAGCTAAGAAGGCAAGGAGCTGCACCTCGACCCACCCAATTCCTAGGACTACCCCAAATGGTCTCAATTCAGCATGGAGAGGGTAGCTCCCCCTGGCAGTACCCCTTTCCCTCAGTGCTCTGACTTCCTGTGGCTCGCCTCCAGCCTGAACACCAGGTTGGACCACCAAAAGGCCACTTTCCCACTTCTCAACGGTGCTCCTGTGCCAGCCCCTGCAGGACTCTCCATCTCTTTCCCCAAATTCTCCTTCAACTTCGAAATGATGACACCTGTTGCCGACATGGGTACGACCAGGCTGCCGGTAACCTTTACCCCCCCATCCTACTTGCCTTTTGCCGCTGCCACCTGGACCCCTAACCCCCAACAGGTAAGGCCCAGCACCTGCGGTGAATCCCAGCTAAATTTCACTCTGCCGGAGGACATGTGGAGAGGCTCATGTTCTCCTGCTGCTGGGAAAGCAAGAGAGTCTTTCCCGGCACAGCGAAAAGTTTGCAACTTCCCCTCCAATAGGGAAATGGGTGGCTCTGGGCAGCAAAGAA
This sequence comes from Hydrophis major, assembly GCA_033807585.1. Taxonomy (NCBI): domain Eukaryota; kingdom Metazoa; phylum Chordata; class Lepidosauria; order Squamata; family Elapidae; genus Hydrophis; species Hydrophis major. The sequence goes on along the minus strand of JAUCBL010000961.1, from coordinate 23,631 downwards.
GTAGCCAGCTTGAATCCTGTTTCTCTCTGCCACCCAGAGCTGTGCCGGGAAAGACTCTCTTGCTCTCCCAGCAGTAGGAGGACATGAGCCTCTCCACATGTCTTCCAGTACAGCGAAATGTAGCTCGGGTCCCCACTAGTCTGCATCTCACTCCCCGCCTGGATTCACCACAAACACTGGGCGTTACCTGCTGGGGGTTAGGGGTCCAGGTGGCAGCAGCAAAAGGCAAGTGGGGTGGGCGGTAAAGGTGACCGGCAGTGGCAGGTAGGTGACTAAGCCCCAGAGCTTGCAGAGCCTCACTCACCCAGGGAGATCAGGCAGGGCCACAGTGGAAGGCATGCAGCAATGGCTGGACTGGTGAGTGGGCAAAAGCAGGCTGCAGGCGATGCTGCGCATGCACAAAAAGACTGACTCGGCGCAGAGGGGAGGGGTGGGCAGAGAGGGGCGGGGCCAGTCAGTGGTGCAATTTGCTGGTTTTCTGAACTGCACAGAATCATAACAACTGGTTCGATAGAACTGGACGGAACCAGTAGAATCTGACCCCTGGTTCCATATCTCCATACTTTTCTATTTAATAAAGTCCTTTTTTTTTTTGGCAATGTGAGATGCCAAAAGCAAAAGAGAGGAACTAATGGAAGAATCTTCCAGAAGTTATACCTCTAACCATTTGGAAATAGTGAGCGATTTTGCTTACTTAAGTGAAGACCATAGGCTAATATCTAATATTTTGTCTAATATCCATTTTTACCTCCATTTTCCACATATTTCCCTTGCAATCTTATTTCTTTTCTGCTCAGTCCTTTCCTCAATCTGAATGTGTGAAGAGTTGTCATCCTGGATTTGTCAAGAGGGCTCGAGAAGGAGAGCCAGTTTGCTGCTACGACTGCATTCCTTGTCCGGAGGGGACCTTCTCCACTCAGAAAGGTGGGTGACACCAGAGGAAAGGAAGGCCTGGTGGAACTGGATCCATCCAGAGCATTGTCATGAAAGTATGAATTAAAAAACACTTTGAAGCTGAACTGATTTCTGGTTTATTTCCAAAATGCCCCATTTCTTATCTAAACAGAAGAGCAAAAAGACTGTGAAGGAAGGGCTGGATAGAGACAGGTGGCTGTGTCAGATTGGACAAGCTTTACTACTGCCAGAGAAAATATTTCTTCTTTTTAGCTTGGATGTATCCTTCCTTCCACATTTACTTCTCTAGGAACACCTGAGTTCCTTGAAACACGAGGAATTGTTTTAGGTCCACCTCCTGAAAGGAGGATTGCAATGCAGTCTACATGCGTTCCCTTTGAGGAACACTGAAAAGGTATTTCTGATATACGAGATGCACAATGTGGTGGTATGGACAGTTATGCCTGTTTCTGACTGCACCCGTATCACCACTGCTCCAAAGGCCATTCCAAATTGTTTGGAGCAATCCCTTGATCCGTCAGCCTCCTCTGATGCAAGTATGACAAGAATTGCCACCGGGCAAGTAAGTTTCTCTAGAAAGATTAATTGATTCATTATTTACCCTTACTAATGGAGGTTCCTATCAATATTCTGAACATTACAAAGGAAATATTTCAAGTCCAAACCTTCCTTCAATTTCATAACCTATCAAAAATATACCATAGCTATATTTTTAAAAAAGTGATACACTTATTTTCTATCACTGGAGATATGAAGAAATCTGTCCTGGAAATGCTCCTGATAATCACTTGTTCCCAAAGAATTTACAATGTATCTTGAAATGCAAAGGACAAAGAAATACATTTTTTTTTTTTTTGTTTTCTCAGATACAGAAAAATGCACCAAATGTCCAGATGATAAATACCCCAATAAAGAAAGAATCCAATGTATCCCCAAAGTTCCTGTCTTATGAAGAACTTCTGGGCATCATCCTGGTTTCTTTTGCCCTACTCTTCTTCCTAACCACATCCACCATCCTCTTTCCATCCCCTGATTAAAGCCGGTTCTTTTCCCCAATGCTTGAGCTAGTTGAGACCGGAGTCCAGAAGATACAGAAGGAGGAGGAGAAGCCCCATGGGAGAGTCAGGCTGCATCCTGACGAAATTAGGCTCATTGTGGCTGCACCGTGTGAATAGTTGCAAGCAGGAGTTTGGGGGCGTCTCAAACTCCACCAGAGGAAAGAAGGTCTCTCTCTCTCTCTCACTTTCTCTCCAAGGTGGGACGCCCAGCAGTGCAACCCTTGAAGACTTCACCTGGGGGTTCACCTCAGTCCTCTGGGGGTGCTTCTAGCCCCGGAAGCCCCAGAAATAAGTCCTACCAAGGACTTTACTCCAGGCTCCCTGGAAGTGAGCAGAAGTGGGGAAAAGAAAGGTGAATATTCTGACTAAGAGATCCTGAATGTCTCTGGAGATAAATTTCAAGGAACTATAAGGTATGGCTCCTTGAGCCATACCTATTTCATTATGTTTCACTTATGAAAGATCACACCAAGCACATTAGTAAAACATGCGTTTAATAACTCCTAAAATTGCTCAATAGAACTGTCCACGAGCCGATCGTGCTGTATGACAAAATAGGCTTGGAAAGTCCCTGACGCTTGCGCAGAACAAAAGACACGTCCACACATAACACAAAAAACAATTATCTATCACCTTATAAGGTATAATGCTTGCATTTCCTTATTTCTGCTTTTTGCTCAATAAAAGGCGTCGCTGCATAGCTGACGGGGTCGGAGTCAGAGAGATCACCTCCACCCGTGCAGCGTGTGCTTCGCCACCTTGCATTCACTCTGCATGTGACGTGTCATGTTTTGCCTCTTCACCCTTGTGAGGGTCCCTCTGAAGACAACCCCTAGGCGACTACTCCCGGGCAGCGCACTCCGGACCCAACTCGAGAGTCCTCCAACCGGAGCGCGACAACTGGGGGCTCGTCCGGGATCCACGGAGCCGGCCGTGTCTACGGCAGCTTTCTTTTCACTCTCATTGCTACGCACCTGGCAAAGGCACTGCAATCGTAAGTAATGGGCACCCCACATTCCAAGACTTCCTCAGCGCATAGGGAGGAGCTTAATATTTTAGTGAAAAGGGCTAATACGATTCAGAAAGATCGAGGTTTAACTGTACACGGTGTAACTAGAAAAGAGGTAATCCTCTTTCTTCTTTACCTCAAAGAACATTGTCCAGCCTACCCGGAAGGTGGGTCACTTAAATTATCCACATGGACAAAAATAGGGAAATACCTTTACAAAGAACCTAGGGCTCCTATTACCATTCTCCAAACCTGGCAGAGCCTTATGACTGCACTTACTCTTCTTCTCCCTAATGACCCTGAAACTCCTGTTTCTAACCCTGAGGCTAAAAAACCAGATCCTACTGTGGCTCATGTTTCCTCTCCACCGGATTATGCTACTGCATGTCACCCCGAAGAACATCAGCCCTCCACTCTGACCTGTCCTCCTCCCCCCTCTTCTTCCTCCTCGCCACCCCTTCCTCGTTCTACCCTAACTGAGACCTTTTCCTCCCCTTCTTATGTTTATGAATCTGTTCTTGATGACCTTGCTCTTGAAGCATATCCTATCACACACATCCCAGGAATGGGTGTCCAGCCTCACTCTAATATCCCTATGAAAATTCTGAAGGAGTTAAAACAAGCTGTAAAAACTTATGGCCTCCAATCACCATACACCAAGGGTTTACTCAATTCTTTGACTTCTAATGATACTTATATGCTAATCTATGATTGGAAAATGCTTTTCAATATGCTTTTAACACCAGCACAATATGTGATTTGGCAATCTGAATATCAAAAACAAATTGATAAAACTATTCATGCAGGGAATCTGCCCCCTAATGTCACACGTGATGACATGATGGGCACCGGTCCTAGATCCACAATTATTCAACAGCAAAATACACCACGCCGTGCCTTTCCTTTAATTCAAGAGGCTGCCATGCAAGCCCTAAATCAAGTGGATGATGAATCCACCGGCGCGGGTCAAAATTTCCTAAATATTAGTCAGGGCCCCACCGAGTCTTATTCTGCTTTCATCAGTCGCTTACAGTTAGCCCTTGAACGACAACTTTCCAATGCAGCAGCTCGCAATGAAATCATGCTTAAATTGGCATATCAAAATGCTAATGAAGATTGTAAATCTATTCTTAAGCCCATTGCTAACAAACCAGGTGTCACCTTGGCTGAAATGCTTGAAAACTGTCGAGTGGTAGGCACTACCGCTCATAAAATGTCTGCCCTTGCTGCTGCCATTATTACTGCACAACCCTCCACCACCTCCTCCACACCAGAAGCGTATGTTGTGACACGCAATGGTAACTGTTTCAATTGCAGGAAACCTGGTCACTTTAAAAATCAATGCCGTGCTCCAGGTGGGGGAGCAGCCCCTCGTATTCAAGGTCAAAACAAAGGTGCCCCTCCTCAAGATCTTATGATGTGCTTAATGCTACAACAAATTTCACCACTGAACCTTGTTGGATGTGCTTGTCAGCGGAACCTCCCTTTTATGAAGCCGTGGGATCTTCTGAACCTTTCCTTAACGCCACCAATGACTCTACCTGCCGATGGTCCAATACCACTATCACCATCACATCAATCACAGGCCAAGGGTGCTGCCTAGGTCATATTCCACAGAATTATACGCAGTATTGTCTTAATGCATCTAACCACCATCGCTGTCAAATTTGGCTTTCCCAAGAGCGATTGCATTTTGACTCAACAGTTGGCTCCTCTGGTTTTTCTCAAGTATATACTCTTGTCCCTAAGGCCAACATCACTGCCCGCTTAAAGGGGTATTATTTCATACCAGCAAATAACTCCTTATGGGCCTGCTCCACAGGTGCAACTGCCTGTGTTCACGGTGATGAACTCTTGGCCTCAAAAGGATTTTGCATCCAAGTACACTTATTTCCAAAAATTGATTTGTATTCCAGTAAAGATTTCACCTCCATCATGGAACCTGAACAATATCACATTCAAGCAAAGAGAGAAGTAGTAACAGCCCTCACACTCTCTGTACTTTTGGGACTAGGAGCTGTTGGTGCATCCACAGGCATTGCATCCTTGGTGCATGGAGCTCAACAAATTACTAAACTTAGTGCTGAGATAGATGCAGATCTTCAACGTATTGAAATCTCCATCTCAGCCTTACAAACATCCTTGACTTCCTTGGCTGAAGTGGCGCTGCAAAATCGACGAGGTCTTGATCTTCTTCTTTTAAAGCAAGGAGGATTGTGTGCTGCACTAAAAGAAGAATGTTGTTTTTATGCAGATAATTCTGGCATTGTTATAGATTCTATGTCTCAATTAAGGGATCGTTTAAAAAATAGAGAAAAAGAAAGGCAGAATCAAATGTCCTGGTTTCAGGCTATGTTTAACTGGTCCCCTTGGCTAACTACCTTAATATCAGCTATCATAGGTCCACTCATTCTCTTACTGCTTGCTTGTATGATAGGGCCTTATATAACAAGGAAACTCATACAATTCCTCAGACAACGCTTAAATGACATAGGAGAAGAAGTAAATCATACAAAAATTACTGTAAACACTCTGTTTCAAAAACATGCATACCATTTGCTCACCATAGAAGGTGACAATGATTGGAAACCTCCATTTTCCTTATCCAATGACTCAGATGCCGAGGATGAGGTCTTTGAGAGAACAGCTCCACGAGAGATGCCGGAGGGCATATCTCTTGGGCAAAAATCTCTTGATGATCTCTCGGACGGCATCGAAAGTCAACATTAAAAAACAAAAAAAGGTGACATATGGCTCCTTGAGCCATACCTATTTCATTATGTTTCACTTATGAAAGATCACACCAAGCACATTAGTAAAACATGCGTTTAATAACTCCTAAAATTGCTCAATAGAACTGTCCACGAGCCGATCGTGCTGTATGACAAAATAGGCTTGGAAAGTCCCTGACGCTTGCGCAGAACAAAAGACACGTCCACACATAACACAAAAAACAATTATATATCACCTTATAAGGTATAATGCTTGCATTTCCTTATTTCTGCTTTTTGCTCAATAAAAGGCGTCGCTGCATAGCTGACGGGGTCGGAGTCAGAGAGATCACCTCCACCCGTGCAGCGTGTGCTTCGCCACCTTGCATTCACTCTGCATGTGACGTGTCATGTTTTGCCTCTTCACCCTTGTGAGGGTCCCTCTGAAGACAACCCCTAGGCGACTACTCCCGGGCAGCGCACTCCGGACCCAACTCGAGAGTCCTCCAACCGGAGCGCGACAATAAGGCAATAAAGGCAATCCTCCATTTATGACCACAACTTTTGTTGCTAAGTAAGTTCTGTCTCATTTTACCAACTTTTTTACCTCGGTTGTGAAGCAAATGAGTGCGGTGTTTAGTTAAATCATGCGGTCATCAATCAAGTCTTCCAGTGACCCCAGTGACCCCAATGACCCCAAGGTACCGCAAGTATCATAAATCCCCGCCTGAGTTTTTGTCACGTGACCATCGGGTGCTGGAATGGTGGTTAGTGTGAAGACTGGTCATAAGTCACTTTCCTCAGTGCTGTTGTAACTTCAGTCACCAAACAGATGTTTGTAAGTGGAGGATTCCATGTTGTCCTCAGAGCCATTTTTGACAAAGAGGCTCCTGCCCTTAAAATCCCATCAAAATGGGGCCAGAAGGGACCTTGGGGGTCATCTAGTTCAACCCCCTGCCCAAGCAGGAGACCCCAGACCATTTCATGCAAAGGAGTGGAAAAGACCTCCAGGGACAGAGCTCCCCCCACTTCTGAAGGCAGCCTCTTCCCCTGGTCCATGGGGGATCAAGGGCTTCTGCCCTTCTCCTCAGGGGGTGGCTGGAGGGACAGGAGAGGCCTCGACTTCATCCTTGAATCCCCCCCATAAAAACACGGAGAAAAGGCTGACATTCTTGGTCCTCCTCCTCTGGGGAGAGAGCCTTGCCAGGACCCCTGGCCTCTCTCACAGCCCCAAGGAGGAAAGGCTGCCCCTCCCCAGCCTTTCCCCGTTCCCCCTGGCTTCCTTCCAAAGGGACCCCCAGGATCTCCTCCCAAGGCCCCCAGGACCACCGGGAATTGGATTGGAGGGGGCAAAGCCAGCCACCTTCCTGGCAACCGGCTGCCTCTCCTGGGTTGCTGCTTCCAGGGAGCCTCACTCTGTTGCCTGAGGCCCCTGGGGTTTTTTGCCAGACCGAGGGGACCCTCCAGCCCCCAGCCAGGAAAGCAGCGGAATGGAATGGGGTGAGGAGGAGAAGAGACCCCCCCAGCCTCACACAGGTGCAGGGTTGGAGGTATTAACCTCCTTGAAGATGGGCAAAAAGAAAGGCCACCCATTGAGTCATTGCACCCTCTGTGTCCTGGCCAAGCAGGAGATCCCATATGGCTCCAGTTGCAACCAGGGTCTTTTTATCCAGGGGGATTTGGATGGGGACCCTGGGTGGATAAGGGGAAGGTCCAGGGAGGAAGGAAGGTTGTCTCCCATATTCACTGCAGGACCTTCATGGACAGACAGGTTTCTATCAGGTTGGTTTTCATTCACCTGCTGCAACTTCCAATTTTGGGGATTGTTTCGGTCTGATGCAACTGCTGCCTTGGGACCACCACCCCTTGCCTCTCCCATTTTGGGGGTTGGGTGGGCACTTGACTCCCCCCCCCCCAAATGGCCCAGTGTGCCCCAGAAAAGTGTAGAGGAGACCCAGCCTGAGACCTGGGGGAGGGTTGGCTCTCTGGGAAGGGACTCTGAGCCCACTGAGGGTCTCCATCCTGTAGGGAGCCCTTTCAGGAGGGCAGGAAACCTGGGCATGATTAATAGGCCAGGATTAACTAGCCAGGATTGCTCCTTCTTTCATCGCCACATCTCAGCCTTGTTTCCTTTCAGCAAGAAAAGCATATTTGCTTCCCACAGATGAATTTCCAAATCTGGAGCTCTGAAACTTGGAGCCGAGTCCTTCTTCACAGGCTCATTCCCAGCCCTGCAGAGGAGCCTCTTCCCCTTTATGATGAAGTGAAAGGCTGGGGATTTATATCTTCCTCCCTCTTGGCTCCCCAGGGAGTTTTCCAGCCGCCATCTTGGAAACCAGTCCAGTGAATGGAAAAATACAAGGAATAATGCAGAATTATGTTCTGTCCTGAACCAGGAAGCCCTGAATGTGGAGAATTCTTGGCTTGGTCCAAGATTTAGACCTTGATTGTCCCTGCATAATTTCAGGTTCTGGCCCTCCTGCTCTCATGGCCGCTTTCCCCCCTGAGAGGTTTTTCTCAAAAGGGGACACATCACTCCTGCAAGACTCATTTCAGTCCATTTCCAGGTGGACAGTTTTAAAAAAAAATCCTCATTTTAATCCCTTTTGACACAGGCAGCCTCATGGATGCACCAAAATCCAAGGCCTGAATGGCCCCTTCGGTCTTTCTGGTATTAGAAATTGTTATGTATTTACATACTCACCTTGGATAGGTTGGTCTGGACGGCGGGAAATTTGAAGAGCCATCATTGGCTGCAAGCCGCGAGCAGCCTGCTATAAAAAAGGCTGCCGCGGTTTCACCGGTGTTCAGTTCTACAGAGAATAAAGAGAATAAAAGATCAACTGGGTCTCGAGTCTTCCTTCCCACAATGTAACACTGGTGACAAAGGTGGGATACCCCAATTGTTACTCCTATTAAACCAGATGGGTCCGTACGTATCTGCGGAGACTACAAGGCAACCCTCAACCATGCACTACAACAAGGCAACCCTCAGTCATGTGCTACAACAAAGCACATACCCAGTTCCAGTGGTACAGCACCTATTACATTCTTTTGGGGGAGATAGAATCTTCGCGAAATTGGACCTTGCGCAAGCCTACCAACAATTGCCAGTTGACCAAGAAACAGCAAAAGCACAAACAATTGTGACCCACAGGGGGGCATTTAAATGCAACAGGCTGCAATTTGGAGTTAGCGTGGGCCCCGGGGTATTCCAGAGCTTAATAGAACACCTATTACAAGGAATAAACGGGGTGGCAGCATACTTTGATGACATATTAGTATCAGCCAGGGACAAAGAACAACTGAAAGACCGCCTGACGGAGGTCTTATGAAAATTTAAAAAGGTGGGACTTAAAGTTAAAAAAGAGAAGTGCCAATTAGCCACTGATAAGGTTGAATTCCTGGGATACCTCATAGACAAAGAAGGGATCCACCCCACTGAAAACAAAATCAGAGCAATAAAGGAAGCTCCCAGACCTGAAAATAAAACAGATTTACAAGCCTTTTTGGGACTTATTAATTTTTACAATGTATTTTTGCCACAAAAAGCAATGGTAGCGGAACCACTACACAGGTTGCTTGATAAGAAAGCTACCTGGACCTGGGGGCGACGAGAAGAAACAGCATTCCAGGGAATCAAAGACTTACTTACATCCGACTGTGTGCTAATACAATACAGCGAAACGCTGCCACTAACATTAACGTGCGATGCGTCACCATTCGGCATCGGTGCCATACTCAGCCACATATTACCCAATGGAAAAGAAGCACCTATCATATTCTATTCAAAAACTCTATCAAAAACGGAGCGGGGGGAAGGCGGAGCTTCGTTCCGGCGATACAGCTGCGATCTCAGGGCTCTGAGATCGCAGCCGATATTTTCGCCCCTGGTCGGTCCTAACGGACCTAAACCGTCCCGTAGAGACGGTGATCGTGAAGGGCATTGTTTCAGGATCCCAGAGATATCGCAAAATCTCTGGTTTGATCCGGAAGAAGCCCTTTTGCTGGCGGCGGAGAGGCAGCTTCCATAGCTGCTGAAGTCGGGACAGCTCCGGAAAGAAAGTGATTGGAGTGAAGTGTGTCGGCTGGGTGAGAAAAACTCTTTTGTGCTGTAAATTTGCTAAGGTTGGAAAGTTCATCCGATATAAAGAAGAAAGCTGTGAGATTTTTTTTTTGACTGAAATTGTTTTGAGCGGTGTTTTTTAAAGTGATGTCAAATTGAGGCTTGGTTTTTTTTTCTTTTCTTTATACTCTTTGGGAAAGATTTTACCGTGACTTTGTAGGTAACCGGATTGAATTTTCTCTTATATATATTTTTATGCTCCCTTTGATTTTATGCTCCCTTTGATTTTTTAACTTTCTTTAGGATAGTGGCTCCCTTTGGCTATTTTTTCCTTTTTTTCTGTATATATTATTACTTTTTTCTGGCGGGCGGGGAGAAAGAGCATTAAGAAACTTTGTAACACTGCCAACTAGAGGCTTGAAAGTATCCTTATGTGAATTGGAGAGAATTGCAAAAAGACCTCATCTCAAGGACTTTTTAACGTGATAAGATAGAGGGAGAGCACAGCAAAATATTATTGCAGGTGCTTTCCTGGACTGTTATCAACAACACTTGAGGTTTGGCTTTGAAGCTGCTGGAGAAGAGAGTCATAACAAGAGCCTTGGATAAATAACAAAGTGCAGTGTGTTTTCTTATATATACCCCATTCGCTAGCCTTTTTCTAAATTTTAATTTTAGTAATATTTTTATTTTTGCCTTTTATTTTAAAGGGAAAGCCTCAGAGTTTTTTTTTTTTTCTTTTCTTCTTTATTTTTCTTTTCTTTTTTAATGGGATTTTTTTGCTTTTCATATTTATGTTTTTGGACTACTTTGTTGTTGAGGTTGTTTTTTTTTTGTTTTTTTTGGATTATTGAGATTTTTTAATTGGATTAAGGTGTGAAGAATCTGAAGGAACTTTTTGTTTTTTGTTTTTCTTTTTTCTCTTTTTGCTTTTTCTTTTTTCCTTTTTCTTTTGCTCTTAATCAATATTATTATTTTTGGATTTGTTTGTTTTTTCCTTTCTATTTTTTCCTTTTTTATGGTGGACTATCTCGTAATTGGATTAGGGTCTAGAAGAACCTGAAGATCTTTCTTCTTCCTTTTTTTTCTGTTTCTTCTTTGGTTTCGTGTTTTTTACTATTGGAGTTTTCCATTTTGGATTATAATTGGCTGCTCTACCAGTTGGATTAAAAGTTAAGAAGAATTTGAAGTTTTGGAAACATTGAAATGAGCAAAAAACCAATACCATCTGGCATTTCTGCTTCTACCTCTGCTTCCCCACCAGCTGGAGGACAACGTTTAATTCAGACAATGTTGAAGCAAGATAAGGAACAAGAAAAAATAACTTTACAGTTACAGATGATTATGCAAGGAATCCAAGATCTCAAGACAAAATCAGATATCATTGAACAAAGAACAGGAAATATTGAACAAAGAACAGAAAATATTGAACAAAGAATAGAAAATATTGAACAAAGAGCAGAAAATATTGAACAAAGAATAGAGAAGACTGATGAAAAAGTGGAAAATATTAAACAAATGATGGGGAAGTATGAGGAGAGATTCCAAAAAATTGAGGAAGAAGGAAAACAAAGAGAGAAGAAGATTGGAAATATTGACAGCAGATTAACAGCGGTTGAACAAGAAAAAGGTGGGATGTTGAGGTGGGAGATGGAAAGGTCAGAATTTTACCTCAGATTTCAAAATATAGAAGAGGAAAAAGGAGAAAATTTGGCAGCGGTAATGATAGAAATTTTGGCAGATGCTTTGGAAATTACAGAGGAAAAGATGATGGATGGAATAGATGAGATATATCGAGTCTATACAAGATATGCGATGAGAAATAAATTACCCAAGGAAGTCCATATTAGATTTACCAAAAAATCCATTAAAACGCAAATATTACAAGTAGCAAGAGAGAAAACACTGAAATACAAGGGTAAAGAGGTTGTGGTTTTAAAACAAATACCCAGAAGAGTGAGAGAGATGAGAAGAGAATATCGATTTCTGACCAAAATACTATTGGAAAACGAAGTGAATTATAGATGGCTGATTCCAGAAGGACTAGTGTTTGGGTGGCAAGAGCAGAGATATAGAATTGATTCAATTGAGAAAGCAGAACTTTTTCATGCAGAATTCTTTGGAGGAAGAAGAGAGGAAGCAGAGAAAGAGGCCTTATCAATTGAGTTTCAAGATGAACAACTGGAGACTGAAAAAGAGAAAGGAGCAGCAGGGGGACAGATGGATAATAAAGAACAGCGTGAAGTGAGATCCACGAGAGCTGTTAGACCTAAATATAAAGCATAATCATGGAGGAAAAAAAACTGATTACAATGAATATAAACGGACTTAATTCAGCTGTTAAAAGAAGGAAAACTTTTCATAAATTAGAGAAATTAAAATTTGATATAATTTGTTTACAAGAAGTTCACATTAAAAAACAACATGAACAATTGTTATTACAGCCAAAATTAGGGAAAATATTTACCTCTCTGACTCAATGTAAGAAAAGAGGTGTGGTTTTATACATTAAAGAGGCTATTCCAGCAAAATTGATTTACACGGATGAAGATGGAAGAGTATTAATGGTAGAAATAATGGACAATAGTATACAAATACTCTTGATTGCAATTTATGCTCCGAATGATAAACAAGAAGAGTTTTATAAAAAGCTGCACATGAAAATAATTGGACTGGACTATGTTAATATAATTATGATGGGAGATTTTAATGGAATTGTGGACAATAAACTGGACTATATAGCAACAACAACAAAGCAAAATAGAAAGGCTCTCCCAAGGTCTTTTTTTAAAATGACAGATGAATTAACTTTAAAAGATATTTGGAGAGAAAGAAACGTTAAAGCTAAACAATATACTTTTTATTCAAATAGACATTTATCATGGTCCAGATTAGATATGATTTGGATCTCAACAGAACTAATATCTAATATTCAAGAAACAAATATTGAAACAAGTACCTGGGCAGATCATAGCCCAATGACAATTAAATGGAAGGGACAAAAAAAAAGATCGAGATGGACATTAAATAATACTATTTTAAAGGAGAAAGATTTTACACAATGGATGGAGAAGGAATTGGCTTTTTTCTTCAGAGAAAATAAAAAAGAAGATACTTCAACGCAAAACGTGTGGGACACTATGAAGGCATACGCTAGAGGTTTGATAATAGATTATACAAGAAAAAAGAATATTAGGAAAAGGCAAGCTTCTAAGGCCTTGGAAAATGAGTATAAAACTCTTGAAAAAGAATTACAGAAAATGCCACAGAAAAAGGATATTAAATTGAAGCTGGATGTAATCAAACATAAAATGGAATTAATAGAGAAAGAAGAACTGGCACAGAAAATTAGAAACTCTAAACAGAATTATTGTGAAGATGCAAATAAACCAGGTAGATGGCTAGCATATAAATTGAGAAAAGAGAAGGAATCAAGAAAAATATTGAAGTTAATAGATGAACAAGGCCAAGTTTGTTATGGGAATAAGGAGAAAAAAGAAATGATTCGAGATTTTTATGGGCAATTATATAAACAGAAGAATATTGATGAAGAAAAAGTCAAACAGTATTTACAGGAAGCTAAGTTATCAAAGATACCTAAAGAGACTGAAGAAATGCTAGAAAGCAATATAACAATGATGGAACTAAATGAAGCATTTAAGAGACAAAATAATGGGAAAGCTCCGGGTCCAGATGGGCTTCCAGTAGAATTTTATAAAACATTTCAAGAATTATTGAGCATCCCATTGTTAGAAGTTATGAATGAAGTTATGTTAAAAAAGATGATACCTAAAACATGGTCAGAGGCTTATATTACACTCATACCAAAGGAAGAGACTGACCCATTGCAAATTAAGAATTATAGACCTATTTCTTTATTGAATGCAGACTATAAAATCTTTGCTTCAATCTTAGCAGAAAGACTTAAAAAATATTTAAATAATTTTATTCACTCAGATCAAAATGGATTTCTGCCAAAGAGACAAATTAGAGACAATATGAGAGTAATCTTGGACACTTTGGAATACTATGAGGCTCATCCTGAAAAGCAAATGGCTTTGATATTCCTAGATGCTCAAAAAGCATTTGACAACGTGAACTGGAGATTTATGTTATTATTATTGGAGCAGATGGGTTTCGCTAAAAAATTTATTCAAGCAATAGAAGCTATATATAATAAACAGACAGCAAGGGTAATGATGGAGGGGGAACTTACAGATTTTATTAATATAAGGAAAGGCACAAGACAAGGATGCCCCCTATCTCCTTTGCTATTTGTGTTGACCTTGGAAGTGTTGAATAGAAATATTAGGGATGATAAAAGCATAAAAGGAATGAAAATTAAGAAGGAAGAATTTAAGCTACAAGCTTTTGCTGATGATTTAGCTTTTATTTTGGAAGATCCGCTAGAAACAGCTCCAAAGTTACTGGAAAGGATAGAGACATATGGAGAGGTGGCGGGTTTGAAAATAAATAAAGACAAAACAAAGATTTTGACAAAGAATATGCTATTGAGACAGAGAGAAGAATTGGCAGATTATTTGAAAATTCAAGTTACAAATAAGGTTAAGTATCTGGGGATATATTTGACAACAAGATGTAGCACATTAAAGGAGAATAATTATATTAAACTTAAACAACAGATAACTACAGATTTGAAGAAGTGGGAAAACTTGCAATTGTCATTAATAGGGAGAATTTCAACAATTAAGATGAATATCTTACCTAGAATTTTATTTTTGTTTCAAACAATACCAATTAGGCTTGGAAAAGACTATTTTGAAGATTTAAATAAAATTATGTTGAAGTTTATATGGCAAGGTAAAAAAGCGAGAATAAAGCTAAAACTTTTGCAAGATGCTAGAATTAGAGGAGGTTTTGGTCTGCCTAATTGGGAATTGTATTATCAAGCTGCAAGTTTGATGTGGGTCAAAGAATGGATAACATTAAGGAAACATAGGTTGTTGACATTAGAAGGGCATGACTTGCTGTTGGGTTGGCATGCTTTTTTATGGTATAAGGGAACTAAAACACAGGGTTATTTTAGAAGACATTATGTACGGGAGTCTTTGTGGTTAAATTGGGAGAAGATAAAAAGACAATGTTATTTGAAAATTCCAGTTTGGTTATCGACCATTGAAGCATTTTCCTATCCTATAATTTACAAGAAGGAACAAACAGTTAGATATGGGGAACTTTTGGATGAAAAGGGTGAACTTAAATCGATCCAAAACTTAGAGGAACAAGGTATAAGGATGAATTGGTTTTCATATGCACAAATACACTCAAGGTATGATGAAGATTCTAAAACGGAGGGATTTTATGATAAACAGACTGATTTAGATAAGATCTTGATGGGTACTGATGAGAAGGTGATTAAAAAATTATATGGTTATTTACTGGGAATGAAATTAGAGGAAGAACAAGTCAAAGAAACTATGATTGTTTGGGGGAAGAATTTTGGATATGGGATTGATTTAGAGAAATGGCAGAAATTGTGGTCTCAAAATTATAAAATGACAATGTCAACAGCATATAAAGAAAACTTGTATAAGATGTTTTACAGGTGGCACTTTCCTCCGACAAGAATAGCAAGAATGTTTAAGAACAAATCTGAAAAATGCTGGAAATGTCATCAGATACCCGGCTCGTATTACCATATGTGGTGGACTTGTGAGGATGCTAGAAAATATTGGACTATAATTCGCATGTGGTTGGAAAAAATGACAAAGAAACATATAGATTTGAAACCAGAGATCTTCTTATTGGGAATTTTACCTGATATATATAGTAAAGATTTGAAATACCTGATTGTAAATGTATTAACAGCGGCCAGGATTGTATTTGCTAAAAATTGGAAGAATGAGAAAATACCATTACAGGAAGAAATTATTAAGAAAATATTGGAATGTGCTGAGATGAGCAGATTGACATTTGAAATTAGAGAGCAAGAGTATAAACAATTTTACGAAATTTGGGATCTTTTTTATAAATGGCTAGATGATAAAATACGATAATAGAATATTTAGAATGCTAGATAGTAAGGAATATCTTTATTTTGCTCTTATTTTGCTATTTGATATTATATTTATAAAGGATTTTTTAGGATTGATTTGATATGACTCGATGATTTGTTATAGAGTAAACTGGTTTAAAGTATTGTTAGCTCATTAAGCATGAATGATTAAAAATATAGTCAAAAACTTCTTTCTTTAGTGATATTAGGATATATAAGTTTGGATTGACAATATGAGTTGTTATATAACATAATTGTAATTGAGACTACAGAATGAATGCACAAAAATGATGAACCAACTGACACACTGGATGTACATATAAGAGTTGATGTTTTTATGTTTTGTTTGTCTTGTTTGTTTGTAGAAAATTAATAAAAACTTTTTCAAAAAAAAAAAAAAAACGGAGCGGAATTACAGCCAATTAGATAGAGAGGCATTGGCCGCAATAACAGGAGTAAAAAGGTTCTGCGAGTACATCTATGGCAGAAACTTTTCACTTGTCACAGCCCACAAACCTCTTTTAGGAATCCTCGCAGGAAACAAAGCTACACCTAACATACTGTCACCGTGGATGGCGAGATGGTCCGAATTCCTCGCAGCATATAATTACAACTTGATCTATTGACCAGGAAAGAACATAACACACGCTGATGCCCTGAGCCGTTCCCCCCTACCTGAGTTAGAAGATGATCCTGCACCAACCACATCAACCCTGCAAATCGAGACATTGGCAAACCTACCCATAACAGCAACAGACATTGCTAGGGAAACTGCGAGAGACAGAAACCTGGCGTGGATTTTAAATTGGGTAGGTAAAGGGTGGCCAGAGACTGCAAGTGATGAGACTGTTATACTGTTTCAGACTAGACAAACAGAAATATTTATCTTAAAAGGATGTGTACTATGGGGGGATAGGGTGATCATACCGGACATATTGAAGGAACGAATACTTGAATTATTGCATGAGGGTCACCCGGGTATTGTCAGAATGATGTCCCTGGCTAGGAGTTTGTATAGTGGCCACGGATGGGTAAGGATATTTGGGAATGGGTAGCAATGTGCAAATGATGCCAAGAAGCTAGACCTGCACCCCCTTCTGCACCTGCACTCGACTGGGAAACACCTAGGGGCCCATGGTCTAGAATACACATTGATTTTGCAGGACCAACTAAAGGACACACATTCTTAATAGTAGTCGACGCTTACTCAAATTGGCTAGAGATAAGCATTATGCACTCAACCCCACAACAGAAGCTGTTATTAGACATGTTAAGCCTGTGTTCCCCAACCAGGGTTAAGGAGACAAGCTAAACAGAATGTGCAGCGTTAGTCAGATAGGCATACAGATAAATGTGTGAGATAAGTTTGTATGTCAGTTAACATACAGTAAAAATAACAGATACGCTTGTGCTATCAAAAATATAGTTTATTCCATTTAGATTTATAGCATAGTCAAAATAACAGTCCATTAGTCATGTATCGTTTTAGTCAGTCCATTCAAGGATATTCAATTAGCAAAGTCCGTGTAGAATATCCAATGTCAGTTCACTTACAATAAATCAGTCCTCTCACCGTTGATAAATCAACAGTCCTTTCTCTCTCCTGTTCCAGTAGGGGGAAAAGGCAGTCTTCAGTCTATCCAGTAATTAGGGATCATAAAGCCAGAGAGAGCAAGCTGCTGTGCCTTGCTTCTTTTATGGTGCTTTTACAACCACTCCCTTAATTACATTCTTACAGTTAAAGTTACAGACACTTTAACGAACAAACCATGATAACATATTTATTATTTTACCTAAACCAGTTAGGGTAAACAATGTTATTCCTAACAAGACAGAATCCCAATGTAAGTTATGTGTTTTATATTAAGTATTACAAATATAGGGGAAAGAGATAAAGGCATCATACTCCATATAGTGTACAGGAGAAGTTTTTCTTCTTTTTTAAAGAAGAAAAATAAATGGATGGTTGGATAGAACAGACAAAGAATGATAAATATTATGATATGAATTGAGAGGAGATAAATAAAATAAAATTGAGAAATTTAAAAGAGAGGAGAAGTCATGTAGAAAATGAAAATGTTAATAAGATATGAAATGGTATATAAAAGGAATATGAATTTGAATTTATGTCTGTACCAAGAGTTATAACCCGGGACTAAGCAACTTTCAGAAAAGAGATTTTTTACGCTTTTATGTTTTGTGTATTTGTGTATTGTCTGTCTTGAAGAATTAATAAAACTTTTTTTTTTTTTTTTTTAAGAAACTGTTATTAGACAACTAAGGAAACTTTTTGCAACACATGGATTGCCGGATTTAGTTGTATCTGACAAAGGACGGCAATTCATGACACTAACTTTTGAGAGGTTCCTAGCCAAACAAGGGATAAGGCACGCACTAACAGCGCTGGGTCGACCGGCTATGAACGAATGGGCGGAATGCATGGTCCATTATACTAAGGAAACACTACACAAATTGGGAACTGGAGATATACAGGAAAAGATATATAAGCTACTAACTATACAGCACATTACACCAAACACTACAACAAATAAAAGCCCAGCAGAACAATTAATGGGAAGAAAACTAAGATCTAACCTAGACAGGCTACACCCCACATATAGCCCTGAAAAGCCAACAGACTCCACCAGTAAGTGCCGCACCTTCAAAACAGGGGACCTAGTCTATGGAAAAAACCTCACGGGGGAACCATTGTGGATACCGGCAACAATAACCCAAATAACAGGACCCCGGTCATATGGGGTAGGGACAGAGGATGGAAAGAGCTGGAGGAGACACATAGACCAAGTCAGATCAAGGGCCACACTGAGAAACACTAACAATCAAAGGGAAGAATGGGAAGAACTTACACAAACACAGGAATTGTCTCAAATATTACACAAAAATAACCAAACCAGAGAGGGGGGAGACCCCTCAAACACAAACAAGTGGAAGGGGAGACCCTCCACAAGTATGAGAAGTAACAAAACAAACCCTAATAACAATACAACAACCAATACTAACAGTAGCCCCAATCGGAACTCGCAAACACGTCCCTGAAACCATAGAAGAAGAAGAAAACTTTGAAAGACTGGAGCAAGCTTCGGAGAACCATCAAGAAGCCACTCCTGGTGGGAGCAGCTGAGCCGACTTGACCAGCCCGGAAAGGCCAGGCAGGAGCAGCATGGCTGACTCTATCTTCCAGGATGCTCCATGGAAGAGAACGGGAAAAACAGTGAACCCGTCCGAACAGTCTGGAGACAAAACCATGAGTGAATTGCGCAGGTCCAGTCAAACCCATAAGAGCCCCACCTATTTACGTGACTATGTAACATAGGAAAGACCTGATTGGTTGGACTGGACCACATGGGGAGGGGTGTTATGTATTTGCATACTCACCTTGGATAAGTCGGTATGGACGGTGTTATGTCCTGAATTTGAATACTCGAAATCCCCGAGCCTTGATTGGCTAAGGCGCGGGGATTTCTGATTGGCCAGGCGAGCCGCGCTGATTGGCCCGATTGAAGTCTCCCGCGATTGGTTCAAACCAAGAGCGGGAGACTTGAATCGCTGTCATTGGCCGCGGCCGCCGCTGCGAAAGGTATAAAAACCGCGGGCTTTTTGCCTTTCGCCGGTTCGGTTCTCCCATTGTAAATAAAGAGCTTTGAATGAAAGTCACCGACTCTGAGCATCTTTTTGCGGACACGACACTGGCGACGAGGATGGGATCTCGCCCCTGAACCGAACCCCGTGTCCACCCAAGTACCAGCTCCAGCGCAAAGATGGCGAAGATAGCACCGCCCGCCCCCTTCAACCCCGCCGCCGAGGACTGGGAATCGTACTCGGATCGGTTCCGTATGTACCTGGAATGCGCCGGAATGAAGGACGCCCCGGGCCCGCTAAAACGCACCGTCTTCCTTACTCACTGCGGACCAGAGGTCTTCCAGATGGCCAAAGCATTGGCCAAGCCGGCAGACGCAACCGCCATGGACTGGGACGTCCTCGAACCTATACTGCGGCGCCATTACGCCCCCGAAGTCCCCATCCTGATACGGCGCAACGAGTTCTACCGCCGAAACCAGAAACCAGACGAAAAATTGAGCGACTTCGTCGCAGAGCTACGGCGCCTAGGAGGACTCTGCGAGTTTGAAGGTCTGAACAGTCTCATAAGAGACCGCTTCGTACTCGGCTTATGGGATCCTACACTCCAGAGCCGACTTATGGCCAAGGGCGACATCAGCCTAGCCGATGCCCTTACCACAGCCGCAGCCGCAGAAGCAACCCGCACGTCAGCGGACAGCATGCGAAGATCTGACGCGAAGGGCGGAAACAACAACCCGGCAAGGTCGGCCGACACAAGAAACGAAGCAACCGCACACTACGGTGAATACCAGTCAACCTCCAGCACGTCGGAAGACGAGGAGGACATACATCGCGTGCAGATGGGACGCGGCGACCAACGAAGTCGAAAAGGTCGTAGGTCGAGGACCAACTGCGCCGGGTGCGGCGGCGACCACCCCAGGTCAGAATGCCGATTCTTTGACTCTATCTGTAGGCATTGTGAACGACGGGGCCACATCGCTCGAGTTTGCCGCCAAAAGAAGACCCGCAGCCCGCCCAAATGGGAACAGCACGACAAAAGGAGAGAAAGCTCCCTGCCCAGAGCCAGAGAGCGCCAGCCAGACGGTCGGTGGGACCGTACTCAACGATCTCAAAGAAGCGGCGACGGTCGGCGAAAAGAAGAGACCCACCAGATGGTGACCATCGGCCACGCCATCTCCGACGGCGCCAGAAAGGTACACGTAGAAGTCCATATCGAAGGCCAGCCATGCAAAATGGAAGTGGACTCTGGGTCCTACCTTTCCATGATTGCATGGCGCAAAATCAAAAGACTAGTGCCTACACTGCAAAAAAGAAACGTGCATGCCCAAAAGATCATCATAAAAGACTACCAAGGGAATCGCGTCCCGGTAGTGGGCACCAAGAACTTTAATATAACTTACAAAGGCCACACCGAACAACTGCCACTCACGATCGTCGATCGCAACCGCCCAAGCCTACTGGGCCCCGCTTAACATCGCGCTGACAGGTGTCAACCACGTCACCATCGAAGCTTGGGAACAGCGGCTAGCCCAGGAGTTCCAGGAGGTCTTCGATGGAGGCTTGGGCAAGTACCAGGGGCCCCTTATCTCGTTTGACCTAGACCCAAGGGTTCCCCCTAAGCGGCTTAAACCTAGAAGGGTACCATTCGCCTTAAAGCCTAAAATTGACGAGCAGATCGACAAGCTCGTCAAACAAGGGGTATTGCAACCGATAGACCATGCCAGATGGGAGACCCCTATAGTGACCCCAGTAAAGCCAGACGGGTCCGTGAGAATCTGCGGGGACTATAAGGCCACCCTAAATGGCGCGTTGCAACAAAGCGCCTACCCAGTCCCAATAGTGCAACATTTACTGCACTCACTGGGAGGGGGCAAAGTCTTTGCCAAGCTCGACCTCGCCCAGGCATATCAGCAGCTACCTGTGGACGAGAAAACGGCGGAAGCCCAAACAATCGTGACCCATCGGGGGGCCTTCAAGTGTAACCGACTCCAATTTGGAGTCAGCGTGGCACCAGGCATCTTTCAGAGCCTGATGGAACGTTTGCTACAGGGCATCAAGGGGGTGGTGCCCTATTTCGATGACGTATTAGTGGCGGCGCCAAACGAAGCCGAATTAGAAAACCGACTCAGACAAGTCTTAACAAAATTTAAAGAAACAGGACTTAAAGTCAAACGAGAAAAATGCCAACTATGTACAAAGCAAGTAGAGTTTTTGGGCTATCTCCTAGACCGGCATGGCATTCACCCTACGACTAAAAAAGTGAAAGCCATCAAGGAAGCCCCCACCCCAAAGTCCAAAACGGAACTACAAGCGTTCCTAGGCTTACTAAATTTTTATAATGTTTTCCTACCTCAAAAGGCAACGGCGGCGGAACCTTTACATAGACTCCTAGACAAGAAGGCAGCCTGGACTTGGGGGAGACGAGAGCAAGCCGCCTTTCAAAAAACCAAAGACCTCCTCACCTCCGACGCCGTCCTGATGCAATTCAGCGAAACCTTGCCCTTAGCTGTCACTTGCGACGCATCACCTTTCGGCGTCGGCGCTGTCCTCAGCCACACCCTCCCAGACCAGAGAGAAGCACCCATCGCTTTTTTCTCCAGGACTCTGACTAAACCGGAACGGAACTATAGCCAGCTGGACAAAGAAGCTTTGGCTATAGTTGCCGCCGTTAAGCGTTTCCACGAATACCTGTTCGGCCGCCCGTTCACCATCGTGACGGATCATAAGCCATTGCTGGGCATCCTCGCTGGAAACCGAGCCACGCCGAACATCTTGTCACCCCGGATGACAAGATGGTCCGAATTCCTGGCAGCCTACAGTTACAAACTGCTACACAAGCCAGGTAAGAAAATTTCGCACGTGGACGCTTTAAGCCGCTCGCCTTTACCTGACTCTGAACCTGACCCAGCACCAACAACAAACACCCTAAGTATCGAGAGTTTACCTATTACCGCATCAGACATTGCCAGAGAAACCGTTAAGGACAGGCGTCTGGCACGAATCTTACACTGGTTAGAAAAAGGCTGGCCGGAGAAAGACAATGACGAGACTTTTAAAACATTCCGTCAGCGCCAGACTGAACTTTCACTACTGAGAGGATGTATTCTGTGGGGTGACCGGGTGGTAATTCCGGACAGATTGCAAGAGAGGGTATTAGAGATGCTACATGAGGGTCATCCTGGCATCGTCAGGACTAAAGCCCTGGCCAGGAGTTACGCTTGGTGGCCAGGGATGGACAAGCAAATTGAAACATGGGTCGCCAAATGCCACCGGTGCCAGGAGACCAGATCCAGCCCACCCGCAGCACCTATCCGGGACTGGGAAACACCACGGGGGCCCTGGTCCAGAATCCATCTAGACTTTGCTGGCCCCACAAATGGGCATACTTTTCTAATCACAGTTGACGCGTACTCCAATTGGTTGGAGGTATGCGACATGAAATCCACTACCACAGAGGCCGTCGTTAAAGAACTGTGTAAACTGTTTTCCACACACGGACTCCCAGACGTCGTCGTCTCAGACAACGGGTCCCAGTTCACGTCCATCGATTTCGAACGGTTCCTGAGGGAGAGGGGTATCCGCCACGCATTAACAGCACCGGCGCATCCGGCGGCGAACGGTAGGGCGGAACGGATGGTCCAGTTTACGAAAAAGACCCTCCGGAAAATGGACCACGGGGAGATCAGCGACAAAATCAACAAACTGCTCTTCATACAGCACATCACTCCCAATAGCACAACTAACAAGAGCCCTGCAGAACTTCTAATGGGCAGAAAGCTGAGGTCCCCACTCGACAGATTACACCCGACCTATAACCCGGAGCGGCCCCCAGACTCCAGCTCCAGGTACCGGACATTTGACCCAGGTGACTTAGTCTATGCAAAGAACATGACGGGGGACCCCCTATGGATCCCAGCCGTCATAACTCAAGTCACTGGTCCACGGTCGTACCGGCTCCAAACCATCGATGGGCGAGCCTGGAAACGACATATCGACCAGCTCAGGTCACGAACAGCGACTGACCTCAACCCCCAAGACACGAACCAAGGGGGGAGGGAATACCCGGAGAGACAATCGCAGGAAAAAATAAACCAAAAATACTCACCGGAACACAGCCATCGCGAGTCCCCTCCGGAGAAGAACCGCCTGGCCAGCTCTACCGACTCGGAGAAGCCAAGCGGGAGCGGTGAAATCCGTAGCTCAACCGACCCGGTAGGCCCAGGCGGGAGCCACGGCGAAAGAACCGGCCCGATCAT
>JAUCBL010000096.1:472500-569116 GCA_033807585.1 Hydrophis major | reverse complement strand
CGAGGCCTGCCACCCTCTGCCCCGGAGAGATGACAGCGACAAACGAGCCATCATCATGAGGTTTGTCAACAGAAAACAGAAAACTGCACTGTTAAAACAAGGAAGGAAACTGAAAGGAACCAACGTATTTATCAACGAGCATCTGACCAAACAAAACGCCGATATCGCCAGAAAAGCGCGGCTGATGAAGAGGCAGGGGAAAATACAGCACACATGGACATCGAACTGTAAAATATTCATTAAACTAAACGGGACACCAGAGCAAGCCAAAGTTCTGGTCATCAGAAATATTGAGGAACTGGTCAGGTATGAATGAGCATCATCCCGGACTCGAAGGTATGACAGTACACACAACACACCAATATGGCTCATTCATATCAAACTAGGGACAGCTTATCACAAAGGATTGCAGATCATGGTAACCTGGAACTTCAGACATTTCAACACACTGATCATGATCTACTGGATCTGGAGCATGACATAGACCCGGACAATCATTTTTTCTTTAATATCAACAACAACTGCTGCTATTATACAGAGGAACAGTACAACGACACCATTAAAATGGATAACAAACTATCAATAATACATTTCAATAGTAGGAGTTTATATGTAAACTTTAATAACATTAAGGAATATTTAAATCAGTTTATAAAACCATTCAAAATTATTGCAATATCAGAAACATGGATCAATACAGCTAAAGGAATGGATTTTGAACTGGATCAATATGAACTTCACTGTGTAAACCGAAGGAATAAGAGTGGAGGAGGTGTCGCTGTGTATGTGAACAAAAACTTGAATTACAAAGTAGTAGAAAATATGACAATTGTGATTGATAACTTGTTAGAATGTATAACAATTGAAATGTATAATGAAAAAAGTAAAAATGTAATAATCAGTTGCATATACAGAGCACCAGGCTCTAGTGTTGAGGTATTTAAGGAATGGATTGGAGAATTTTTTTCGAAGACTAACCAAAAGGTTGTTTTCATCTGTGGGGATTTTAACATTGACTTGTTAAATCCAAATAAGCACCAAATAACCGATGATTTCATTAATACAATGTACAGCATGAGTTTACATCCAATAATCACTAGACCTAGCAGAATTACCACCCACTGTGCTACTCTAATTGATAACATATTCACCAATGACATTGAAAATAATACAGTAAGCGGACTACTAATCAACGATATCAGTGACCACCTACCAGTTTTTACAATTTATAATAATAGTCAGCTGAGAGATCACCCAGAGAAGAAACTAAAATACAGGCGAGTGAGGTCAGAGGAAACTATGAATATGTTAAAGAATGACTTATTGGCACAAAATTGGGAGAATGTATATAATAAAAAAGACATTGATAGTGCATATGAAACTTTTATAAAAATGTTTACATCATTATATAATATAAATTGTCCAATAAAACAATATGACAGAAATCAAAAGTACAAAGATCGACCATGGTTCACAAAGGGATTACAAAATGCCTGTAAAAAGAAAAATACACTATATAGAGAGTTCATTAAAAAACGAACGAAAGAAGCAGAAAATAAATACAAAAAATATAAAAATAAGTTAATTAATATTATAAGGGTGTGTCGAAAGGAATATTACAGTAAAATATTATCTAATAACAAAAATAACATTAAAGGAATGTGGGACATATTAAACAGTATTATTAAAAATGGTACCAAGCAACAGAGCTACCCTCAATATTTTGTTGAAAATAATATGAAAATTGATAATATGGATGATGTTGTCAACAGTTTTAATAGTTTTTTTGTAAATGTTGGACCAAAGCTGGCAGATGAAATCCCAGATGCATGTTTAGCTAAGAAGTGGAGTGACAACCTTATAGAAAGGAATCCCAGTTCAATGTTCCTTACAGCAGTGGAAGGAAAGGAAATAATAGATATTGTAAATAAATGCAAAGGTAAAACATCTACGGATTTAAATGAAATTGATATGAAAGTTTTAAAAAAGGTCATTATGGGGATTTCAGAACCACTAACGTACATCTGCAACTTATCATTCCAGACTGGTAAATTTCCTAACAGTATGAAAATAGCTAAAGTTGTACCGCTGTATAAAACTGGGGATAGACACCACTTCACAAACTACAGACCTGTTTCCTTGCTTCCACAATTCTCCAAAATCCTAGAAAAACTGTTCAATAACAGACTAGATAAATTCATAAATAAACACAAATTACTCTTCGATAGTCAATATGGGTTTAGATCAAACAGTTCAACATCACTAGCATTAACAGAATCAATAGAAGAGATCACCAATGCCATCGATCATAAATTACACTCAGTTGGAATATTTATAGATCTGAAAAAAGCATTTGATACAATAAATCATGACATTTTAATTAATAAACTTGAGAGGTATGGGATCAGGGGGTTAGTACTGCACTGGGTGAAAAGTTATCTGAGCAACAGGAAACAATTTGTGAAGGTGGGTGAATATTCTTCGTCATGCTTGGACATTGCTTGTGGCGTCCCCCAGGGGTCAGTGTTGGGGCCTAAATTGTTTATTCTTTATATAAATGATATATGCAAAGTTTCTAAAGTATTAAAACTAATATTATTTGCAGATGACACAAGCATTTTTTGTTCTGGGGAGGAATTGCACAAACTACTGGGGAGAGTCATTGAGGAAATACGCAAATTAAAAACATGGTTTGACAGGAACAAATTATCATTAAATTTAAGTAAAACCAAATACATGATATTTAGCAACTGCAATAAAAACATTCACACACATATACAGGTAGATGGGGTAGATATTGATAGGGTGTACGAAAATAAGTTTCTAGGGGTAATAATAGATGATAGGATTAACTGGAAAGCTCATATAAAACATATCCAAAGCAAATTATCAAGAAGCATCTCAGTTCTCAGCAAAGCAAAGCACATTCTGGATCACAAATCACTCCACATACTTTACTGTTCACTCATTTCACCATATTTACATTACTGTGCAGAGGTCTGGGGTAACACATATAAATGTACAATAAATTCATTATCCATATTACAGAAAAGAGCCATAAGAATAATTCATAATGCCGGTTACAGAGATCATACAAATCCACTATTCGTAAAATCCAGAACATTAAAACTCACCGACATTATTCATTTTCAAACAGCTCAATTCATGTTCAAAGTGATACGTAAGGCACTTCCTGGCAATTTACAAAAAATGTTTTTCAACAGAGAAGGGAATTATAATTTGAGGGGGGAGCACAATTTAAAACAACAGAGGGCACGTACAACACTGAAAAGCTTTTGTGTTTCTGTTTGTGGAGTGAGGTTGTGGAACAAGTTAGGTGTGGAGCTCAAGCAATGTCCAAGCATGATCCAGTTTAAAAAGCGATACAGGTACATGGTTTTCACTGGGTACAGGGAAGAGGAAGGGGTCGAACATTCTGGATTTCTTTATTAATTATATTTGTTACTTACTTTCTATCTGCTTATTTGTTTTTGTTTTTTTGTATATATGTATACGTTTAGTACTTCAATTATTTATTATTATTATTATTATTATTATTATTATTATTATTATTATTATCATCATTTTTGTACTATGCATTCTATTGATATAAGTTGAATTCATGGGGAAGTGAAGAAGGGGTAGGATTAAATAAGCTTATGCTTCATCCTACTCCTTTTCGGACATGTTATTGTGTATTATTATTATCATTATTATGATTATTATTATTATTACTGTTGTTGTATTGATTATTATTGTCATTCTGCACATGTTCGAAATAAATTACACAATAAAAAAAAAAAAAAAAAAATTATCTCCAACTTAACCTTCAGGCTGGAGGACAAAAAAAAAAAAAACAGCTCTCCCAGGAGCAGCTTTTGACTCAGTCCAAAACAAGGTCAACACAAACGGTCACTTAAAATCGAAACACACCAAACGGAAGGACTTAAGCCTGAGGATGGCGAGCGGGACCTCGCCGAACCATCACCAAGATACTCTTAATCTTACATGGGAAAAGATAATATGAGTTTTGATGGAATGTTAAGTGTAATTGAAGACTACGAAATAGATGCACAAAATGATTTGTAAACCAAATGGCACACTGTTTGTATACATATGGAAGAAAGTTTGATGTTTTGTTTGTTTATGTTTGTTTTTAAAAACCAATAAAATTTACAAAAAAAAAGACACACGTGTATGTATGTGTATACACACACACACAAACACAAACGTACATCAATTACATTTACATTTTGCATTGTCTTTGACTCCTGTTATCTAACCAGAGACCATTTCTCCCAGACTGTCTAATATTCTTTTTTTTCTTCCTTCTCCTGCAATTCCGTTGTAAGTTTATTAATTTCTGCATGATCCATCATTTTTTATTATTAATTTCTGCATGATCCATCATTTTTTATTATTAATTTCTGCATGATCCATCATTTTTTATTATTAATTTCTGCATGATCCATCATTTTTTTATTATTAACATATCATCTGTGGGACTCCTCTCTGATGTCCAGTTTTGAGCCTGACTTATTCTAGCAGCTGTCAACATGTGTATTATTATATAATTCAACGTCTTTCTTGTCCTCCCCTCTAATTATCCCTAATAGGAAACATTTCAGGTTTAAGTTTTATTTTTTTTTCCCCCTCCCCAGTTATTTCTTGCAGCTAAATCCTTATTTTTGTTCCCAACATTTCATTGCTTTCAAGCACAACCACCACATATGAAAGAAAGTGCCTGGTGTCTGGCTGATTGATACACTGATGGATTGATTTAAATTAAAAAAAATAACTTTATTGAAATTCCAAATCTTAAAAAGTTTACAAAAATTCAAAAGATTAAAAAAAAGAAAAATCACAACAATTTCTATAATATTCTATAATTTTTATAAGAAGAAGACGTGTCGATATCTTTCAGCATCGTTTTCCGGACAGTGCAATAAAATACAATACATACAATTCATACTTGATGAATGAATAACTCATTAATCATTGTGAATAATTAATAATAATAATTAATACTATTCATAGTACTGGTAAGACTAATTCACAGGGATAACAAGTGATTTGGGTCTAGAGGCCATTAGTTCAAAAGAGGAAAAAAAAAAAAGTCACATTAACACTATTAGCCTGTTTGACATCAAGAAATGGCCAGGAAATGGAGATCTAGGGAAATATTTATGTTTAATTTATAACATATATGTAATATATGATATCCTGAAAAATACATAATTTATCTCCTCTTATAGCTATGGAATAGAGAGCACAGTACAGAGATTATAATTATGTAGATTTATTTCTGATTTATGTGTGTGTGATTTGAATTATCGAACAAAAACGAAAATTAAGGCGGAGACAAAGGAAGGGTTTACACCTCGGCGAGGAAAACCAAAAGCTATGAGTACCGAAGGGGCAAAAGCCTGTCTCGCAAACAATCCCCGAGAGATGGACCTCAGAGTCCTAGCGGGCGATCCCGTAAACATGAGTAAGTTGTAGGCGTGGCGGCCGCCACAAAAAAACTAACACGGTTGTCTAGAGGACCTCCGAGGTCCCTTTCCCACGCTTTCATTCGAGGCTTTTCTGTACGGGTTTCCTGCTTTGAGGAGGGGGTTGGACTAGAGGACCTCGAGGTCGCTTTCCCATGCTTTTGTTCGATGCTTTCTGTATGGGGTCTCCTGCTTGAGGAGCGGGTTGGACTAGAGGACCTCTGAGGTCCCTTTCCCACACTTTCATTCGACGCTTTTCCATACGGGTCACCTGCTTGAGGAGGGGGTTGGACTAGATGATCTCTGAGGTATCTTCCAACCCTTTCATTCGACGATTTCCGTACGGGTCTCCTGCTTGAGGTGGGGGTTGGACTAGATGACCCATTGAGTATGGTTTGTCAGGCAGTTGCAAATCCATCCGGTCGGTGGTAATATCTATCCCACTTTTTCTTCCTGGCTTCTTCCCAAGAAGTCGGCGGTGGTGAAATGCTTTACTCAACGTCTATGCATCTTCTGGTGGTGGCTAACCTTTTTTGGGCTCCTGTGCCCAAAATAATCGTGGGCGTCCTTGCCTACCCTGTACCTCACAGCTGATTTTCGGCCAGTTTGAGGCCTATTTCGGCCTCCCAGAGCCTCGAGGAAGGCTTCACAGTCCGAAAACTAGGCCTGTTCTGTCCCTTCCGGTATTTCCGGGCCTAGTTTTTGGCCTTCAGAAGCCCTTCCTCAGGCTTCTTTAGGCTTTTCAGGCCGAAAACTAGGCCCCTTTCCTCCCTTCCGGTATTTCCGGGCCTAGTTTTTGGGCCTTCAGAAGCCCTTCCTCAGGCTTCTGTAGGCTTTTCAGGCCGAAAACTAGGCCCCTTTCCTCCCTTCCAGTATTTCCGGGCCTAGTTTTTGGGCCTTCAGAAGCCCTTCCTCAGGCTTCTGTAGGCTTCGCAGTCTGAAAACTAGGCCTGTTTCGTCCCTTCCGGTATTTCCGGGCCTAGTTTTTGGGCCTTCAGAAGCCCTTCCTCAGGCTTCTGTAGGCTTTTCAGGCCGAAAACTAGGCCCCTTTCCTCCCTTCCGGTATTTCCGGGCCTAGTTTTTGGGCCTTCAGAAGCCCTTCCTCAGGCTTCTGTAGGCTTCGCAGTCTGAAAACTAGGCCTGTTTCGTCCCTTCTGGTATTTCCGGGCCTAGTTTTTGGGCCTTCAGAAGCCCTTCCTCAGGCTTCTGTAGGCCCCTTTCCTCCCTTCCGGTATTTCCGGGCCTAGTTTTTGGCCTTCAGAAGCCCTTCCTCAGGCTTCTGTAGGCTTTTCAGGCCGAAAACTAGGCCCCTTTCCTCCCTTCCGGTATTTCCGGGCCTAGTTTTTGGGCCTTCAGAAGCCCTTCCTCAGGCTTCTGTAGGCTTTTCAGGCCGAAAACTAGGCCCCTTTCCTCCCTTCCGGTATTTCCGGGCCTAGTTTTTGGGCCTTCAGAAGCCCTTCCTCAGGCTTCTGTAGGCTTCGCAGTCTGAAAACTAGGCCTGTTTCGTCCCTTCCGGTATTTCCGGGCCTAGTTTTTGGCCTTCAGAAGCCCTTCCTCAGGCTTCTGTAGGCTTCGCAGTCGGAAAACTAGGCCTGTTTCGTCCCTTCCGGTATTTCCGGGCCTAGTTTTTGGCCTTCAGAAGCCCTTCCTCGGACTTCAGTAGGCTTCGCAGTTCGAAAACTAGGCCCATTTCGTCCCTTCCGGTATTTTCGGGCCTAGTTTTTGGCCTTGAGAAGCCCTTCCTCAAGCCAGTGGGCGGCCGAAAAAAGGCCTCAAACTGTCCGAGCCACAGCTGTGAGGCACACGCAGGTGCAGTGAGGTAAGTTTGCCTGCAACCCATGGGCCGGCACCAAGGGCACTTTCTTTCCTTCTACCTTCCTTTTTCTTTCTTTCTTTCTTTCTTTCTTTCTTTCTTTCTTTCTTTCTTTCTTTCTTTCTTTCTTTCTTTCTTTCTTTCTTTCTTTCTTTCCTTCTTTCCATCTATCTTCTAGCTTCCTTTCTTTCCTTCTATCTTCCTTTCTCTTTTTTCTTTCATTATTTCTATCTTTACATCTATCTATCTATCTATCTATCTATCTATCTATCTATCTATCATATCTTTCTTCTACCTTCCTTTCTTTCCTTCTTCTACTTTCCTTTTTCTTTCTTTTTTTTCTTTCTTTCTATATTTCTTCTACCTCCCTTCCTTTCTTTCAATCTTTCTTCTACCTTTTTCTTTCTTTGTTTCTTTCTTTCTTTCTTTCTTTCTTTCTTTCTTTCTTTCTTTCTTTCTTTCTTTCTTTCTTTCCTTCCTTCCTTCCTTCCTTCCTTCCTTCCTTCCGTCCGTCCGTCTTTCTTTCTTTCTTTCTCTTTCTTTCTTTCTTTCTTTCTTTCTTCCGTCCGTCTTTCTTTCTTTCTTTCTTTCTTTCTTTCTTTCTTTCTTTCTTTCTTTCTTTCTTTCTTTCTTTCTCTTTCTTTCTTTCTTTCTTTCTTTCTTTCTTTCTTTCTTTCTTTCTTTCTTTCTTTCTTTCCTTCCTTCCTTCCTTCCTTCCTTCTTTCTTTCTTTTTCTTTTCTTTCTTTCTTTACTTCTTTCTTTCCTTCTTTCCATCTATCTTCTAGCTTCCTTTCTTTCCTTCTATCTTCCTTTCTCTTTTTTCTTTCATTATTTCTATCTTTACATCTATCTATCTATGTATCTATCTATCTATCTATCTATCTATCTATCATCTTTCTTTTACCTTCCTTTCTTTCCTTCTTCTACTTTCCTTTTTCTTTCTTTTTTTCTTTCTTTCTATATTTCTTCTACCTTTCTTTCTTTTTCTTTCTTTCTTTCTTTCTTTCTTTCTTTCTTTCTTTCTTTCTTTCTTTCTTTCTTTCTTTCTTTCTTTCCTTCCTTCCTTCCTTCCTTCCTTCCTTCCTTCCTTCCGTCTTTCTTTCTTTCTTTCTTTCTTTCTTTCTTTCTTTCTTTCTTTCTTTCTTTCTTTCTTTCTTTCTTTCTTTCTTTCTTTTTCTTTCTTTCTTTCGTTCTTAGCCATGGGCTAATTGCCACCAGTGGGCAGCCACTTCGGCATACACGCCCAGTTCCACTCACGCGAGCCTCATTCGGGGAGCCCACGGCCCGACTCGCACGAGCCTCGTGTGTTTGCCGCCTCCCACAAAATCACCTCTTTCCCTCCTCTCCCTGCTCTGGACCGCCAACCCAGGAAGGTGAGAGACCCTTGCCCTGCCTGATATCCACCTCATAATCTTGTCTCATCCCCTTATCCAACCTCATATCCTCCTCGTACCTTACCGTCTTTTTGTATCTCATCTCCACCTCGTATCTTCTTTTATCTTAGCTTATCCGAATCGTATTTGATCTTATCCTTTCCAAAGTGGTTTAGGAAGGAAGAGCCGCCGCAAAGAGTGAGCCACGCAGGGTTGGCAGCTGTGACGTGGAAACAGGGTGCGAGCCCATGCGTACACGGCTCGGTTACAGCGAGCGGCAGGCGCTTACATACCCTGGTTGCGTGCGTGCTGGTCCCTCACACAGAACTATCCCATTTCCCCCCCTCCGCCAGTCCACCAAGTTGGTGAATGGCGGTACGGTCCCGTCTCCTGAAGAAAAGATGGAAGAATATCTTCCAAAAGGAGAACGTGCTTCTCTCACCGGCTTCCAGGAAAGGGTGACGAAGACCCCCGGCTGACACCCCCAAGTGACGCACCGACCACCAGAACAGAAAACATCATTGAATTGACAGAATTGACTCCATCAATATAAGAAAAGGAACAAGACAAGGATGCCCACGACCACCTTTGCGATTTGTATTAATTTTGCAAGTGTTAAACAGAAACATTCGAGATGAAAAGAGTATAAAAGGAATGAAAATGAAAAAAGGAAGAATTTAAATTGCAAGCCTTCGCGGATGACTTGGCTTTTATTTTAGAAGACCCTTTAGAAACAGCACCAAAATTACCGGAAAAGATAGAGGCATATGGCAAGGTGGCTGGTTTAAAAATAAACAAAGATAAGACAAAGATTTTGACAAAGCATATGCTATTAAGACAAAAGGAAGAATTGGCAGACCTACTGAAAATTCAAGCCACGAATAAGATTAAGTATTTGGGGATACATTTGACAGCAAGATGTAGTACATTAAAAGAGAACAATTATATTAAACTCAAACAGCAGATAGCGTCAGACTTGACGAAATGGGAAAATCTACAATTGTCATTGATAGGGAGAATTTCAACAATCAAGCTGAATATTCTATCCAGAATTTTATATTTGTTTCAAACAAGACCAGTTAGGCTTGGAAAGGACTACTTTGAAGATTGAAATAAAATTGTGTTGAAATATAGATCTATGGCAAGGTAAGAAAGCGAGAATAAAGTTAAAACTCTTGCAAGATGCCAGAATTAGAGGATTTGGTTTGCCGAATTGGGAGTTGTACTACCAAGCTACAAATTTGATGTGGGTTAAGGAATGGATAACATTAAAAAACACTAGATTGTTGACACTAGAAGGACATGATTTGTTGTTGGGTTGGCATGCTTTTTCTATGGTATAAGGGAACTAAAACACAGGGTTATTTTAGAAGACATTATACATGGGAGTCTCTGTGGTTAAATTGGGAGAAGATTAAAAGACAATGTTATTTGAAAATTCCAGTCTGGTTATCGATTATTGAAGCATTTTCCTATCCTATAATTTATAAGAAGGAACAAATAGTTAGATATGGGGAAATTTTGAATGAAAAGGGTGAACTCAAATCTATGCAAAAACTAGAGGAACAAGGTATAAAGATGAATTGGTTTTCATATGCCCAAATACATTCAAGGTATGATAATGATTTTAAAACAGAAAGTTTTTAAGATAAATTGACTGACTTAGATAAGATTTTGACAGGTACTAATGAAAAGGTGATTAAAAGACGATATGGATATCTATTAGAAACTAAACTAGAAGAAGAACAAGTTAAAGAAACTATGATTGTTTGGGGGAAGAATTTTGGATATGGGATTGATTTAGAGAAATGGCAAAAATTGTGGTCTCAAAATTATAAAATGACAATGTCAACAGCATATAAAGAAAATTTGTGTAAGATGTTTTACAGGTGGCACTTTCCCCTGACAAGAATAGCAAGAATGTTTAAGAACAAATCTGAAAAATGCTGGAAATGTCATCAGATACCTGGCTCATATTATCATATGTGGTGGACTTGTGCGGATGCTAGAAAATACTGGACTAAAATGCACATGTGATTGGAAAAAATGACCAAAAAAACATAGATTTGAAACCAGATTTTTTTTTTTTATTGGGAATCTTACCTGATACATATAATAAAAAGTATTTGATTGTAAATGTATTAACAGCGGCTAGGATTGTATTTGCTAAAAATTGGAAGAGTGAGAAAATACCATCAGAGGAAGAAATTATTAAGAAAATATTGGAATGTGCTGAAATGAGCAGATTGACATTTGAAATTAGAGAACAAGAGGATAAACAATTTAACAAAATTTGGGACCTTTTCTATCAATGGTTAGATAATAAAATATAATAATGGAATATGTAAAATATTAGAAAATAATGAATATATAAAGATGTATTTCTTTTCTTTTTTTATGATTATATCTATAAAATGTTTCTAGGATAGATTTGGGAGGATTATATGAATTTTTATGATATAAACTAAGTAAATTATAGGTATCTCGCAAAGAATGAACAAAATTATAGTCTAATGATTGATTAATAATGATGCAAGATATTTAATTTTTGATTGATAATATGAGTTATGATGCAATGTAACTGTAATTGTGACTATGAAATGGATGCACAAAAAATTTGTAAACCAACCGACACACTGCTTGTACACTCATGGAAGAAAGGTTGATGTTTTTATGTTTTCTTTGTCTTTAAAAACCAATAAAATTTACAAAAAAAAAAAGAAAAAGAAAACATCATTCCCATATCTCAGCAACGTGCCTTACTTCTCCATTAAAGAAAGGAAAATCCAAATGACAGAAGGGTCCTCAATTTACAACAGTTTAGTGACTGTTCAAAATTACAACGGTGCTGAAGAAAGTGACTTCGGACCATCCATCCTTGTGATCGTTGCAGCAGCCCCATGCTGACGTGATCAAAATTCGGACGCTTGGCCACTGACTTGTATTTATGGCAGGCTCAGGAGATTCCCCAATTTTGCGACCCTCCAATGAGCAAAGTCAACGGGGAAGCCCGATTCACTTCACAACGGTTTTGACCCCGATGGTGATTCGGTGAAGGACAGTGACAGGAAAGGTTGTAAAACGGAGGTGGGAGGGGGACAAAGTGTCCCCTCACAAATGTCTTCCCCTAGCGACAGAAATTTGGGAGCTCCACCGTGAATCTTAGCTTGAGAACTAGCTGTGCGTCGTTTTCGTGATCTGGAGACGAAACAAAGTGAGGACTCGAACATTTAAGGGAAGAAGTATCGGAACGCGGCGACAAGTCCTCTTCTCAGGGAGGAAAACGCCATGACAACTACATTTTTCAGGCAGGACGCCAGTCCGCCAACATAACAGTTGAACCAGAATGGAAGGAAGCAGAGCAAGAGTATGTCGATGATGCTTTGGGATGGCTTGCGGTTCTGCTCGATGAACCCCCGGACGTGCTCATCCTGTATCTTGGGCTCCAGGTACAGCCGGTTGACATAGTATCGCCCACTATTCTCGAAAACGGTCCCCTGCACCATTGTCATCAGCTCCGACACCTGCCACTCCCGCTCGGCTCCTGCGGCCTTGTTGAACCCGCAGAAGCAGTTCCCGCACCGCTGGATCAAGTTGCGCAGATTCCGGTTGTCGGAGTTTCGGATGTACTCCTGCAGGGAGTCCCCGCCCAAATCCTCCACGCAGGTAAAGAGGATGATGGTGTGCCTGGTGGACTCAGGCCCAAAGATACCCCGGACGCACTTCGCCGCAGCGGCATCTTTGGCGGTGAAGCGTTCCACCTGGGTGACCAAGATGAGGGCATGGGGGCCGGGCCAGGAGAGCTGAATGCAAGCCAGGATGTCCCACCGCACCATCTCTGTGTAGTCATCACGGTCAAACTTGCCGGGGGTGTCGACCACAGAGATCGTCGTGCCCTACCAGATGCCCTGCTCCCTTTGGCACCTCAGGGTGGTGGTCTTGGCCTGCAAGAGGGACTCGAACGCCCTCCGGCTGAGGATAGTGTTGCCCGTCGCGCTCTTCCCGGCACCGGTTTTCTCCACCAGGATCAGCTGGAGTTCGGCACCGTCTCCTGGGAGTTTGGAAGACAAGGTGACAGAAATGTTGATGCCCATTGTAGCCCTGGAGTGTTATTGATCCTTCTTTCTCTTTCTTTTTCTTCCTTCCCTCCTCCCTTTTCCTTCTTTCTTTTTTCCTTCCTTCCCTCTCTTTCCCTCCCTCCCTCCCTTCCAGCCTTTCTTGCTTTCCTTCCATCCTACATTCCTTCCTTCCATCCTGCCAGCCTCCCTCTCTTTTTCCTCCTTTCTCTTCCCCCCTTTCCTCCCTTCCTCCCCTTCTCCTTCTTCCTTTCTGCCTCCTTCCTTTCTCTTTCTTTTCCCTTCCTTCTCTTTCTCTTTCCTTCTTTCCTTTCTTCCTTCCTTAATGCCTCCCTCCCTCTTTTCTTTCCTTCCTTCCTTCCTTTCTTTTTCCTTCCTGCCTCCCTCACTCCCTTCTCTCTCCCTCCCTCCCTTCCTTCTTCCCACCTTCTCCATCCTTTCTGACTCCTTCC
Organism: Hydrophis major; assembly: GCA_033807585.1. Lineage (NCBI taxonomy): Eukaryota > Metazoa > Chordata > Lepidosauria > Squamata > Elapidae > Hydrophis > Hydrophis major. The sequence continues at coordinate 555,909 of JAUCBL010000096.1, read as the reverse complement.
TTTCTCTTTCTTTTTCCTTTTCTTTCCTCCTTTCCTTTCTTCCTTCCTCCCATCCTGCCAGCCTCCCTTTTTCCTCCCTTCTCTTCCCTCCCTTCCTCCCCTTCTCCTTCTTCCTTTCTGCTTCCTTCCTTTCTTTCTTTTTCCTTCCTTCTCTTTCTTTCCTTCTTTCCTTCCTTCCTTCCTTCCTTCCTTAATGCCTCTCTCCCTCCCTTTTCTTTCCTTTCTTTCTTTCTTTCTTTTTCCTTTCTTCCTCACTTCCTCCCTTCTCTCTCCCTCCTTCCTCCCATCCTCCCTTTTTCCTCCCTTCTTCTTTTCCTCCCTCCCTCCCCCCTTCTCCTTCCTTCCTGCCCCCTTCCTTTCTCTCTTTCTTTTTCCTTCCTTCTCTTTCCTTCCTTCTTTCTTTTTTCCTTCTTTCATTCCTCCCTCCCTCCCTCCCTCCCTTCTCTCTTCCTTCCTTCCTCCCTCCTTCCTCCCATCCTGCCAGCCTCCCTCTTTTTCTTCCCTTCTCTCTTCCTTCTTTCTGTCCTTCCTCCGTCCCCTTTCTCTTTCCTTTCTGCCTCCTTTCCTTTCTTTCTTCCTTCCTCTCGGCCTCCCTCTCCCCCTTTTCTTTCCTTCCTTCTTTCTTTTTTCCTTCTTTCCTCCCTTCTTTCCTTGCTTCCTCCCATCCTTCCAGCCTCCCTCTTTCCTCCCTTCTTTCCTTCCTTCCTCCCTTCTTTCCTTGCTTCCTCCCATCCTGCCAGCCTCCCTCTTTTTTCTCCCCTGTTCCTTCCTTCCTCCCTTCTTTCCTTCCTTCCTCCCATCCTGCGAGCCTCCCTCTCTTTCCTCCCTTCTCTCTTCCTCCCTTCTTTCCTTCTTTCCTTCCTTCTTCTTTCCTTCCTTCCTCCCTTCTTTCCTTCCTTCTTCTCCTTCTGCCAGCCTCCCCCTTTCCTCCCTTCTCTCTTCCTTCCTTCCTCCCTTCGGGAGCTTTTACCTCTCTCGGCGTCGATCCCTCTTCCAAGGCCACTTCCGATCTCCCCCTCCTCCAAATCCCTGCGGGGAGAAAGCAGAACCCCCCCTCCCCCATTAGGAGTCCAATTTGAGTCAGGGGCTCCTGAGGAGGGTCTCTCCATTCCAGGTGGACCCAGCAGCGCTCCGAGGAACCCCCTCCCCTCGGTGGGAGGGGGAGGGCTCCCCCCTTCCCACTGGGACCAGTCACTGACACAGACCAGCCTCCCCTCCTCCCCGTGACCCCCACCCCAAAGCTCCTCCCTCCTCCCTCCCAGGCTCCCTTGGGAGGGGCAAGTCCCAGAGCCCAGCAGAATGCGTCTCTCACACCCGCTACCTGAAGAGACCCTCCCCTCCCCCCAGACCCAATTCCCTGGCCTCCCCGAAGAGGGAGGGAGGGAGGGAGGAAAAAGAGGAGGGGAGAAAGAAAGGAGAAGGGAGGGAGGAAGGAAAAGGGGAGGGAAGGAAGGAGGGAAGAAAGAAAGGAGAAGGGAGGGAGGGAGGAAAAGGGGAGGGAAGGAAGGAGAGTGAGAGAGAGAGAAGGAAGGAAAGAAAAAGGGGAGGGAAAGAAGGCGTGAGAGAGAAGGAAGGAAGGAAAAAGGGGAGGGAAAGAAGGAAGGAAAAAGAGGAGAGGAGAAAGAAAGGAGAAGGGAGGGAGGAAAAGGGGAGGGAAAGAAGGAGTGAGAGAGAGAGAAGGAAGAAAGGAAAAAGAGGAGGGGAGAAAGTAAGGAGAAGGGAGGGAGGAAAAGGGGAGGGAAAGAAGGAGGAGTGAGAGAGAGAGAAGGAAGGAAGGAAAAAGAGGAGGGGAGAAAGAAAGAAGAAGGGAGGGAGGAAAAGGGGAGGGAAGGAAGGAGAGTGAGAGAGAGAGAAGGAAGGAAGGAAAAAGAGGAGGGAAAGAAGGAGGAGTGAGAGAGAGAGAAGGAAGGAAGGAAAAAGGGGAGGGGAGGAAGGAAGGAAGGAAAAGGAGGAGAGGAGAAAGAAAAGAGAAGGGAGGGAGGAAAAGAGGGAAGGAAGGAGGGTGAGAGAGAGAGAAAGAAGGAAGGAAAAGGGGAGGGGAGGAAGGAAGGAAGGAAGGAAAAAGGGGAGGGAAGGAAGGAGAGAGAGAGAGAGAGAAGGAAGGAAGGAAAAGGGGAGGGAAGGAAGGAGAGTGAGAGAGAGAGAAGGAAGGAAGGAAAAAGAGGAGGGAAAGAAGGAGGAGTGAGAGAGAGAGAAGGAAGGAAGGAAAAAGGGGAGGGGAGGAAGGAAGGAAGGAAAAGGAGGAGAGGAGAAAGAAAAGAGAAGGGAGGGAGGAAAAGAGGGAAGGAAGGAGGGTGAGAGAGAGAGAAAGAAGGAAGGAAAAGGGGAGGGGAGGAAGGAAGGAAGGAAGGAAAAAGGGGAGGGAAGGAAGGAGAGTGAGAGAGAGAGAAGGAAGGAAGGAAAAAGGGGAGGGAAGGAAGGAGAGTGAGAGAGAGAGAAGGAAGGAAGGAAAAGGGGAGGGAAGGAAGGAAGAAAAAGGGGAGGGGAGAAAGAAAGGAGAAGGGAGGGAGGCAGGAAAAGGGAAAGAAGGAGGGGTGAGAGAGGGAAGGAAAAGGGGGAGAGAAGAAGGAAGGAAAGAAAAGGGGAAGGGAAGGGGGGAGAAAGACAGAAAGGAAGGAAGAAAGAAAAGGAAGAAAAGGAGGGAGGGGCAGGGCCAGAATCCCTGGAAAGACCCCAGACCAAATGCCCTCTGCCCTTCCCCGATCTCCCCCCCCAAAAAAAAGCCCTCTTGGCCGGTTCCCCAAGATCCCTCCCTCCTTCCCACCCCCCAGACCCATTTCAGCCCGAGAGGAGTTTCCTACCGGATCCAGGAAAGAGAGAGAAGGAAAGAAAGAAGTAGAGAAAGAAAGGAAGGAAGAGAGAGAATTGGAGGAAGAATCGCGCAGCGGCTCAGGCAGGGCGGGGGAGAAGATTGACAGCTCAAGGAGGGCCCCGCCCACTCCTTCCTCTCGCCCCCCCCCGCGGCTGGCCGATGCGCGGAAAGCACGTGACTGCCTGGGAGGCGAAAGTGAAAGTGGAGGCGGAAAGGGAAAGGAGGGGCGGGGCGGAGGAGCAACGGGGAAGGGAAGAGCCAGAGGTTCTTTCTTTCTTTCTAGTTTTTATTTCTTTCCCTCCTTCCTTTTTCCTCCCTTCTTTCTCTGTTTCTTTCTTTCTCCTTTTTTCTTCCTTTTTCTTTCTTTCGTACTTTCTTGCTTTCTTTCCTTCCTCCCTTTCCCTTCCCTCCTTCTTTCTCTCCCTCCCTTCTCTCCTTTGTTCTCCCTCCCTCCCTCCTTTTCCCTTCCCTCCTTCATTCAATCCCTCCCTTGTCTCCTTTGTTCTCCCTCCCTCCTTTTCCCTTCCCTCCTTCCTTTCTTTTCCTTCTTTCCTCCTTTCCTTTCCTTCTTTCCTTTCCTTTCCTTCTTCTCCTTTCCTTCTTTCCCTTCCTCCTTTCCTTCTTTCCTCCTTCCCTTCCTCCTTTCCTTTCTTTCTTTCCTTCCCTTCTTCTATTCCTTTCCTCCTTTTCGTTCCCTCTTTCCTTTCCTTCTTTCCTCCTTTCCCTTCCCTTCCTCCTTTCCTTTCCTATTATCCTCCTTTCCTTTCCTTCTTTCCTCCGTAACTTTCTTTCTTTCCTCCTTTCCTTTCCGTCTTTCCTTTCCTTCTTTCCTCCTTCCCTTCCCTTCCTCCTTTCCTTTCCTTCTTCCCTTCCCTTCCTCTGTTCCTTTCCTTCTTTCCTTCTTTCCTTCACTTCCTTTGTTCCTTCCCCCCTTTTCTTTCCTTCTTTCCTTTTCTTATTTCTCCTTTCCCTTCCTCCTTTCCTTTCCTATTATCCTCCTTTCCTTCTTTCCTCCGTTTCTTTCCTCCTTAACTTTCCTTCTTTCCTTTCCTCCTTTCCTTTCTTTCTTTCCTTCCCTTCCTCTGTTCCTTTCCTTTCCTTCTTTCCTCCTTTCCCTTCCCTTCCTCCTTTCCTTTCCTATTATCCTCCTTTCCTTTCCTTCTTTCCTCCGTAACTTTCCTTCTTTCCTCCTTTACTTTCCGTCTTTCCTTTCCTTCTTTCCTCCTTCCCTTCCCTTCCTCCTTTCCTTTCCTTCTTCCCTTCCCTTCCTCTGTTCCTTTCCTTTCCTTCTTTCCTTCTTTCCTTCGCTTCCTTTGTTCCTTCCCCCCTTTTCTTTCCTTCTTTCCTTTTCTTATTTCTCCTTTCCCTTCCTCCTTTCCTTTCCTCCTTTCCCTTCCTCCTTTCCTCCTTTCCCTTCCCTTCCTCCTTTCCTTTCCTATTATCCTCCTTTCCTTCTTTCCTCCGTGTCTTTCCTCCTTTCCTTTCTTCCTTTCCTTCTTTCCTTTCCTTCTTTCCTCCTTTCCTTTCCTTCTTTCCTCTTCTCTGTGCTAGCAGGAGACTCTATGGTGGTGGTGGTGCTGGGAACCGGCCTTCTGGACGGCAGAAGGGGGGGAAAGGATGCCATGCTAGGAGGAGACTCTATGATGGAGGAACTGGACTTCTGGTCAGCTCCATAATTGATTGGGGAGGAGGGTTTCCGGTTAGGACCTGTGTGGCTCTTGGGGTATCTAAGATGGCCGACCATTCCAGACAAAATGGCTGCCCTGTCTCCTCTCTGACCTGTTCCTTGCTTCTCTTTCAGGGGCCCATGGAAGACCACGGAGGGGCCAAAGTCAAGGAAGATGGTGAGGGGCACCACAGGGGGACGATTGGCCTCGGGGAGTGGGTGTTGAAGTGTAGCATAGAACGGGAAGGGACCTTGGAGGTCATCTAGTCTGGCCCCCTGCTTGAGCACGAGACCCCTACCAAATCCTAGAATCTTGGAAAGGAAACTCGGTCTTCTAGCCCGACCCCCTCCCCTGGCTTGAGTGGGAGACTCTTCACGGGAGGACAGAATAAGGGAGGGTGACCTCAGAGGTCATCTAGACTAGCCCCCTACCCTTTGGTCAAACCGGTCCGAACCAGTAGCATACCACCACTGTATCCGTTGTTCTGCAAGCCCTGCCCCCACTCCCATTGCTCCATTCCTGCGTCAGTCCCTGAGACATTGGCCCTGAAGAGCTCCGCTTTCAATGGAGATAGTCCTCGATTTAACAACGGAGATAGTCCTCGACTGAACAAGAGGTGAATTTAGTGACCATTCCACATGACAATGGGACTGGAAGAAAAGGGACTTACGGGATGTGTGTTTCATGCTCGGGACCATCGCGGCAGCCCCCGTGGCCTCAGGATCAAAATTCAGATGCTCGCAAACCGACTCGTATTTTGGACGGTCACAGCCCGATTACCGAAGGACAGAGTCGGGACTGTTCAAGCCGGAGACTTTTTACAGAATGACAGTATAATAAGAGTTGGAAGGTATCTTGGAGGTCATCCAGCCCAACCCCCCCGGAACAAACAAAAATCCTCACATAGTTTTGTAGCAAAGCACGGGTATCGAGCTAGTAGTGCAGTATAGCCTAAAATAATGAGAGATTACACCTTAATAAAAAGCAATTTGATTAACTATTATTAGAATGGCACATTATGTTAAACGTAAATAGGATGAAATTTATTTTATTTATTTTAATGTTATGATTTTATTTCTTGCAAATTTAATAATAATAAAGGTGTACGGGCACCTGCTTCTGAATTTTTGCGAAGTGCAAGTGTGTTCACACAGGGAGGGAAAGAGGGAGGAGAGAAGGAGAGAGAGAAATAATGGAGGAAGGAAGGAAGGAGGAAGGAGATGGAGAGGGAGGGAGGAAAGAAGGAGGGAGGAAGGGAGAAGGAAAGAAGGAGATGGGGAGAGAGGAAGGGAGAAGGAAGGAAAGGTGGAAGGAAGGAAAAGAGGGAGGAAAGAAGAAAGGAAGGAGGAATGAAGTAATGAGTAAAAGAAGGGAGGAAGGAGGGACCTCTTTCAACCCCATGGAGAAACCAGCTTCTCGGGAGACGGAATCAACTCAGGGAAACTCTGCCATGTAACTCTCCTGTGGGGGAGTTCCGGAGGGAGAAGCGGAAAGCTGAAGTGGGAGGAGACAAGCAAGAGATGATCCGTGGAGTTGCCATTGCAGCTCCTGGAAGCTGGACTGAGCGTTTCGCCGCCGTCCCTCTCAAAGCAAAGGACACCATGAGGAACAGTGCTGGCCATCAGCTTGCCCACCTGAGCTTCCCGCTCCATGCCTTCAGCCTTGTTGTTAAAGGCCAGGAAGCGGTTGTCACAGCGGTACACCTGCTCCTTCAGGTCCTCATGGCCTTCAGCAATGAACTTCTCCAGGGTTTCGCCCTCCAGGTCCTCCTTGTGAGTGAAGAGGATGATCATGTAATCCTTGGCCTTCAAGCGGAAGATCTCCTGGATCAAGCGCGCCATGTCCTTCTCCTCCTGGGTGAAGCAGGCTGGGCGGATCACCTGCAGGATGATGTGGGGCCCGGGGTGCAAAACTTGACGCACCTCTTCACTTCATTCGAGGTTTTCAGGTCAGAATGAGCCATGTCGAAGAAGCCCTGCATGTCCACCACCACCACTTTTCGGCCGTTCAGTAGGGCCTCCTCCCGTTGGCAAGTCTTGGTGACGGACTTGGACGATATCTTGGATTTGAAGACCGGGCTTCCCAGGATGGTGTTGGCCACTGCGCTTTTCCCCGTGCCGGTTTTGCCCACCAGGACGATCCGCCTTTCGGGCCCTACAAACCCAAAGCGGGAAGAGGAGAGAGAAGGAGAAGGACCGGTCAGGAGCACTGGAGATGACCAGGGTCAAAGGCAGTTAAGAATCCCTGTGTGCTCACAAGCGACCTCAATCCAGCCCACCTTGAGTGCCTTTCTTATCTCCCACTCATTTCCCCCCTGACCGTTAGTAGGTCAGATTCTTGTAGGGAGCTGAAGCTTTCAATCAATCTTGATACTCATTTGAACCGACTAAATCTCCTGATTTTTCTGCCACTTGATCTATCTATCTATCTATCTATCTATCTATCTATCTATCTATCTATCTATCTATCTATCTATCTCCATCTATAGCTATCTTTCCATATCTCTCTCCCATTCTCTCCATCTATCTCTCCAATTATATCAACATGTCTTCATCTATATCTATCTATCTATCTATCTATCTATCTATCTATCTATCTATCTATCTATCTATCTATCTATATCTATCTATCTATCTCCCTCCCTCCCTCCCTCTCTCTCTCTCTTTCTATATCTCTCCATCTATCTTTCCATTTATTTATCTTTATCATCTCTCTCTCCAACTATATCTATCTATATATCCCCATCTATTTATCTATCCATCTCTCTTTCTCTCCACCTATATCTATCTATCTATCTATCTATCTATCTATCTATCTATCTATCTATCTATCTTTCTATCTATCTATCTATCGATCTATCTATCTTTCTCTCCATCAAAAGCTATCTCTCCATATCTCTCTCCCCTTCTCTATCGCTCTCTCCAATTATATCAACATGTCTTCATCTATATCTATCTATCTATCTCCCTTTCTCTTTCTCTCTCTCTCTTTCTATCTCTATCTCTCCATCTCTTTCCATCTCTTTATCTTTATCATCTCTCTCTCCATCTATATCTATCTCTCCATCTATCTATCTCTCTATCTATCTATCTATCTATCTATCTATCTATCTATCTATCTATCTCTCCATCTCTCTCTCTCTCCATCGATCTTTCCATCTATTTATTTTTTCCAAGAGTATAAAATGACCTTTCTTGCTACTTTCCAGGCACGATAGTGTATATTCGGAACTGTCCATACACAAACATATTCATACAAACTGAGAAATAGAATTTAAAGAGCTCGTTCATATTGTTCGATTTTAGCTTCCTTCCTAGAACTTGGTTTACTGTAGCAATTACCCTCTAATGAAGAAGAAACCATCAGGAAATATCCCCAAAGCGTATGTACTGTACTAACATTTCTTCAAATTGACACTTTTAATTATACCCATGAAGGCGGGCAAAATATCTAATAATATATTTTACTAATTGTTTGAAACATAATCATTTTTTAAAACTTGAAACCTTTAATTCTGTAAGATAAGATATTCTGATTTCAAATATTTGTATTTTTTTTTTTTTTTTAAATTAATCTTGATTTGGGGTAGCTTCACTTAACAACGGTGGGGAGAAAAAATTATAACGTGGGGCAAAATTCTCTTCAATGTCTCACTTAACGACCGAAATGTTGGGCCAGTCACAAAGCCGAGGACTTCTGGGAGCCCGAATCACCTGACTTCCCCAGTCTGAGGCCACCATAGCCCATCCTCCCCACCCCACCCAAGACCCCAGCTGTTACCCAACCCCCACTACACCCCCCCCTCCAAAAAAAATGACCTTGGATATTTCCAGACATTTCCAGAAAAATTTCAGAGCGCCGATCTAGAAGTTTCTGTGAGAAAAGCAAAACTCTGGAATCAGCCCGGAAGTTTCTCTCCCCAAACAGCCAGGGAGAAAAAAGGGGGAGGAAAGAAGGGAGGAAGGAAGGAGGGGAGGAAGAGGAAGGGAGGGAGGAGATAGGAAGGGAGGAAAGAAGGAGGGATGGAAATAAAGGAGGAAGGAGGGAGGGGAGGAACAGGGGAAGGAAAATAGGAAGGGAGGAAAGAAGGGAAGAAGGAGGGAGGGGAGGAAGAGCAGAAGGAAAATAGGAAGGGAGGAAAGAAGGGAGGAAGGAAAGAAGGGAGGGAGGAAGGGAGAGAGGAAGAGGAAGGGAGGGAGGAGAGGAAGGGAGGAACGAAGGAGGGATGGAAATAAAGGAGGAAGGAGGGAGGGGAGGAAGAGGGGAAGGAAAATAGGAAAGGAGGAAAGAAGGAGGGAAGGAAATAAGGGAGGAAGGAGGGAGGGGAGGAAGAGGAAGGGTGGGAGGAGATAGGAAGGGAGGAAAGAAGGACGGATGGAAAGAAGGGAGGGAGGGGAGGAAGAGGAAGGAAGGGAAGGAGATAGGAAGGGAGGAACGAAGGAGGAAAGGAAATAAGGGAGGAAGGAGGGAGAGGATGAGGAGGAAGGGTGGGAAGGAGATAGGAAGGGAGGAAAGAAGGAGGGAAGGAAATAAGGGAGGGAGGAGGGAGGGAGGAAGAGGAAGGGAGGGAGGAGATAGGAAGGGAGGAAAGAAGGACAGATGGAAAGAAGGGAGGGAGGGGAGGAAGAGGAAGGAAGGGAAGGAGATAGGAAGGGAGGAAAGAAGGAGGGAAGGAAATAAGGGAGGAAGGAGGGAGGGAGGAAGAGGAAGGGAGGGAGGAGATAGGAAGGGAGGAAAGAAGGATGGATGGAAAGAAGGAGGGAAGGAAATAAGGGAGGAAGGAGGGAGGGAAGGAGATAGGAAGGGAGGAAAGAAGGAGGGAAGGAAATCAGGGAGGGAGGAGGGAGGGAGGGAGGGAGGAAGAGAAAGGGAGGGAGGAGATAGGAAGGGAGGAAAGAAGGATGGATGGAAAGAAGGGAGGGAGGAGGGAGGGGAGGAAGAGGAAGGAAGGGAAGGAGATAGGAAGGGAGGAAAGAAGGAGGGATGGAAATAAGGGAGGAAGGAGGGAGAGGAGGAAGAGGAAGGGAGGGAGGAGATAGGAAGGGAGGAAAGAAGGAGTGAAGGAGATAAGGGAGGAAGGAGGGAGGGAGGGAAGGAGATAGGAAGGGAGGAAAGAAGGACGGATGGAAAGAAGGGAGGGAGGAGGGAGGGGAGGAAGAGGAAGGGAGGGAGGAGTTAGGAAGGGAGGAAAGAAGGAGGGAAGGAAATAAGGGAGGAAGGAGGGAGGGGAGGAAGAGGAAGGGAGGGAAGGAGATAGGAAGGGAGGAAAGAAGGACGGATGGAAAGAAGGGAGGGAGGAGGGAGGGGAGGAAGAGGAAGGGAGGGAGGAGATAGGAAGGGAGGAAAGAAGGAGGGAAGGAAATAAGGGAGGAAGGAGGGAGGGGAGGAAGAGGAAGGGAGGGAAGGAGATAGGAAGGGAGGAAAGAAGGACGGATGGAAAGAAGGGAGGGAGGAGGGAGGGGAGGAAGAGGAAGGGAGGGAGGAGATAGGAAGGGAGGAAAGAAGGAGGGATGGAAATAAGGGAGGAAGGAGGGAGGGGAGGAAGAGGAAGGGAGGGAGGATCTAAGAAGGGAGGAAAGAAGGAGGGAAGGAAATAAGGGAGGAAGGAGGGAGGGGAGGAAGAGGAAGGGAGGGAAGGAGATAGGAAGGGAGGAAAGAAGGAGGGAAGGAAATAAGGGAGGGAGGAGGGAGGGGAGGAAGAGGAAGGGAGGGAGGAGTTAGGAAGGGAGGAAAGAAGGAGGGAAGGAAATAAGGAAGGAAGGAGGGAGGGGAGGAAGAGGAAGGGAGGGAAGGAGATAGGAAGGGAGGAAAGGACGGCTGGAAAGAAGGGAGGGAGGAGGGAGGGGAGGAAGAGGAAGGGAGGGAGGAGATAGGAAGGGAGGAAAGAAGGAGGGATGGAAATAAGGGAGGAAGGAGGGAGGGGAGGAAGAGGAAGGGAGGGAGGAGATAAGAAGGGAGGAAAGAAGGAGGGAAGGAAATAAGGGAGGAAGTAGGGAGGAGAGGAAGAGGAAGGGAGGGAGGAGATAGGAAGGGAGGAAAGAAGGAAGGAAATAAGGGAGGAAGGAGGGAGGGGAGGAAGAGAAAGGGAGGGAAGGAGATAGGAAGGGAGGAAAGAAGGAAGGATGGAAATAAGGGAGGAAGGTGGGAGGGGAGGAAGAGGAAGGGAGAAAATTGTTCAAGGACTCATGTTAGCCTGGGCTAATAAATTTGGGCTGAATATTGAATTAGAGGATTGGCGGGAAATGTGGCATAAAAAGTTTTCTTTGACAAAATCGGTCGCATATAAGGAAAATTTATATAAAATGCTCCAATTGTGGGCATTTGGCGCCGTCCAGGCTGGCAAAAATGTACCCTAAATCCAAATTGTTGTCAATGTAAGAGAACATAGATCACCTTCTTCTACATCTGGTGGCTATGCCCAGAAATTAAAAAAAAAATATTGGATTCAAATAACAAACATGGTTAGAGGAAACTACACATTGTAGGTTGGAGTGGAAGCCAGAATTATATATGTGTGTATGGTATTCAGCTTTGTTGGGGTATTTTCCCACGTCATGGTAGTGGTACTTTTAAAGTTGTAGCAATGTTTCAGCAGAATCTCATCTGCCATCATCAGGCTTCTATATATATATATGCTTAAGTTTTCGTGGGTATCTATATGTCTTCTATTAATATTATCAAGGCACTGTGAATGAGGATTATTAATACTATAAACAACTGTCAAGTATTAATTGTATTTACCGTACTTATTGTACTGTCAAAAAAATGATGCTGAAAGATATTTACACATCTTCTATTATAGAAATTTGTGTAAACTTTTTAATCTTTTGAATTTCAATAAAAGATTTTTTTTTAAATTTAAAAAGAAGAAGAAGAAGAGAGTATAGGAGATTATAAGAGAGAAGAGAGGAGAATATAGGGGAGGAGAGTTGAGAGGAAAGAAGAGAGGAGAGTATAAGAGAGGAGAGTTTAAGAGAGGAGAGTTTAGGAGCGGAGGAAGAGAGAGGGAGTTGGAAGGGGAGGAGGAGAGGGAGGAGGGCGAAGAGGAAGAAGAGCCAGGGAGGAAAACAAGAGGGAGGAGGGGAAGCTGGAAGGGGGCAGGGGAGGGGGAAGGGAGAAAGAGGAAGGGGAGAGGGAGAGGGAGGAGGAGGGGAAGAGGAGCAAAAGAGGGAGGGGGAGTTGCAAGTAGGGGGAGGGGAGCAGGAGACTTTGTCAAGGGGAGGAGGTGCAGGAGGAAGAGGAAGGAGGGAGGAGGAAGAGTGGGAGCCAGAGGTAGCTCTGCAAACATTCGGGACAGTTCGGGTGAACCAGATGTTAATTTTACCTCTGGTTTGCTGCACCGGGAGTTGAACCGAGCGGCTGGCCCCGCCCCCTCCCAAGAACCTCCACATGGCCCATTTTGGAAGGAAGTGCAGGGTGCTGCGCGGAGGCTCTGGGAGGGCAAAAAACGGCCATTCCGGAAGTGCAGAAAACGGGTCTGTTTTCTGGCATCTGGAGGGGCCTCTGGAGCCTGGAGGAGGCCATTTTCTCCCTCCCTGAGTCCCAAGGGAAGCCTCCGGACTCTGGGGAAGGTGAAAAATGGTCATCCCAGAAGTTTCAGAAGTCCAGAAATAGGCCTGTTTCCAGCTTCCAGCGTGACCTTTGGGGCTTGGGGGAGGCTATTCTTGACCTCTCAGATTCTGGGGAAGTTGAAAAAATGCACACGATGCGCCAGGGTGAAAGTAATCCCAGCTCATCGTTGCTCCTACAGCGTGATTCCCACTCAGGCAGAAATTTCAGCATCCTACGTGGGGCAGAAACTCCCCTCCGTTGGTTGCAAACTCTGGGTTCGAAACCCCGTACAGGGGAGGGAAGATATCAGCCCTCCGCTTTTTCCGCATCTTTCGACCTCAACGAAGATGGGGAAAGTACCGTCAAGGATGAAGAAGCGGGATTCCCATCCTTTCCCCCCACCCACCCCTCTGTTTTGCGGCGGCATTGGAGGATTGTGGCGATGGGAACGGCGGCGTCGTGCATCGCGGGGTGGATTTTGTAAGGGGGCAAATATGAGCCGGGCTTCCGCATGCGCGTGCAGAGCAGAAAAGCAAGACCAACGCGGAAAATAGCTGGAACGCCAATCCTCAGGTTTGATGCCATTACCTAGTTTGGTAATGAAAGGTTGACAAGAAAACAACCAAACTCTGACAGCTCCAAAGAATAGTAAATTTATTTATTTATTTAGTAATTATTTAAATAGATATATATAAACACTGCATCCAAATTTAGTCACCACGACGCCCAAGAAGGGGTTGAGACTCCGGAAAAAAGGCAGGAACTGGGGGCGTCTACTTTAATGAGAAAAAAAGAGCGTGCGCACACACTCACACATACACATAAACACACACACACACACACAAACAAATGCACACACACACCATTTTCAGACCTTTCTGCGTGCGATCCTGTTTGCTGCTGCTTACATGTGGTGTTTTGAGCGCGAGCATCAGTGATGTCGGCTCACATGAGCGTTTCTTCGAGCGCAAGGGCCAACAGTTGTTGAGGTACTCCCCGTCAGGAGAATGAGGGCACTCAGGGAAACCTAGTGAGAGTGGTGATGAATAAAACAGAACCAGCACACAGGTCCACTGAATAGTAAAATTTAAGTTTTACTTATAGTAAACGGGTAAACAAAGTCCAACAAACAGTCCAAATCATACACAGTTAAACCAGTTAGTATTCAAAACCATCAGTCCAGGGTTAATCCAAAAATGAAGTCCAGTATCATAAACAAAGATCAGTAAACGGAGTTTGCGAACCAGCTGCAAGACTCACAGCAATCCAAGCAGAATGACGATCAGGAAAAAGGCAAAAGGGAAATGCAAGAAGTAACAAACCAGGTTTCCAACTCCATCTTCTGGCCGTTGGAGGAACCTCCGCCAATCAAAATTACAGCATTCTCTAAAAGATATTTAGGAGTATTAAGTGATTATCCTGGTTTATATATTGCCAACCCAACTGTTAGGAGACTATCAATCCTAACAACAGTCTCTGCTCGCGGGAGTGGACCTTCGCATGTGAGTTCTCGCCTGTCTGTCGCTCGCGCCAGTGGAGCGTCACGCACCTGCGTGGTCCCGTTCCTTCTGCTACACACTCCAAACATAACAACTCTCCAAACAAAAGACACACACACCCTCATAAACAAAAATCAATCAATCAACAATCGCACTCCCACAGATGATCGGAGGAAGACACTCCGTATCACAGGAGGGAACATGGCCACCACAGCCAGCTCTTTCGGTTCACCTCCAACATGTCTTTGGTGTAGTACGGCTTCGGCTCATTCTTCCACGTGAGCTCGTCCACCATCCGGATCAGCTCATCCACCTGAGCCCGGCATTCTGACCCTACCACCCGGTTGTTAAAAGCCAGGTACCAGGTCATGCAACTCTTAATTTGCGACCACAGGGGCTCCAAGCCATCGTCGTTGTCATCGGACAGCAGGTCGTGAAGAGACCATCCCTCCAGCTCTTCTTTACGAGTGAACAAGATGATCATGTATGCCTTGGCTTTTAGGCTGAAGATGTCTTTGATGAGCCGGGCGACCTCCAACTCTTCCTCTCTGAAATGGGTCAGGCGGATGACTTGGACGATGGCTTGGGGTCCCGGCACACACACCTTCACACACCGTTTGATCTTGGTGCACGTTGCCCGCCCCGAGTGCTTGGTATCGAAAAAGCCCGGCGTGTCGATGATGGCCAGACGCCTCCCGTCCGGCAAGATCTCCATGGCCATTTTGCACTTGGCAGTGATGGAACTGGAGGCCGACTGGGATGGGAAGGCGTCCACCCCTAAAATGGTGTTTCTGGTCGCACTTTTCCCATTGCCGATTTTGCCCTCCATGATGATCTGCAGCTCCGGAGCTGAAAGGAAGAGAAGGAACAAATTGGTCAACGGCATCAACGGCGTTTGCGCGGGAGAGAAGACAAAAATTTCCACCGTTCTCCTAACACAATCACAGAGGGGAAAGGGACCTGAGAGGTCATCCAGCCCACCCACCCCTCTCCAGCAGGAGACCTTACAGAATTGTAAACTCAGAGAGCAGGAAGGGGCCTGGCAGGTCATCTAGAAGAGCCCCCAGCTCAAGCAGGAGACCCTCAGAGAATTATTAGACTCACCGAGACAGTAGGGACCTCGGAAGTAATCTAGTCCAACCCCCAATCCAAGCAAGACACCCTTAGAGAATTATTAGACTCATTGAGTCAGTAGGGACCTTGGAGGTCATCTTGTCCAACCTCCTACTCCAGCAGTAGACCCTGAAAGCATCACCCTGTTGGAAGAGACAAAACCGGAAGGGCTTGTTGTTATTCTTCAGGTGCTTCAAACCCTAATCCCTTCTTATCATAAAAAATTGATAAGTCGGCAAATTGTAATCCACATTGGTCCACCAAAAGCCCAGAATTCAACCACCAATTGTTTCATATCCACAGGTAGAGAGGTCACAGAACAAAAAATAAATAAAAGAAAGAGAAGTATTTTGCTGTTCTCAGCTTCTGTTTCACTGTATTGGTTTAGTTTCCACTTGAGTTCCAAGAGCTGCACTGTTTAAAAATAGAAGATCTCCGTGTTTCGCTCTGGGTCTCAGCTATTCAGCATAAACAGTAGGTGATGCTGTTGCCGCTTCTCTCTTTTTCTTCCTTTTTTTTGTATCATATACTCCGAACCAAGTTTTATTGTTTTTTTAAAAAAGATCTGCATGTCCAAGTTTTGTAAGATCCAAAGGCTTCTAAATCAATCCATATTATCATGAGGGTTGACAACCTGTCACCTTTGTTCCCATCGTAAACTCCACCCGCAGGTCAAAGGACGAGAAAAACTCCGCAGAGCAGAAGCAAAGGAGACTGGCAGATCCACCTGATTCCCTCCAACCAGGTGAGACCCCAGAAGCACCAGGACCCCCCCCCCAAATGGGCATTTCACAGGACCGCAGGGTTGGGGCAAAGGCAGAGCTCCTCCTGGACCTGTTGTGGGAAGCGGGTCAGGGAGCAGCCGACAGCAAGAGGCTGCTTGATCTCTGGGAAAGGCCAACAGGTAGATGGGACAAGCTGAGATCCTGATGTTAGCAAAGTCAATGCCGGTGGGGAAGGAGGCTGATGGAGGGAATGAGTAGATGAGATCCTAACCTTGGGAAGTGGATCCTGAGATGTTTAGGATCCCTTGTTAGGAAAGGCAACCTTAGGTTGAGGGGTGGGGATGGAGGAGAAAAGCAGTTGACTTAGCAACAAGGGTGGCACAGAAGCACCTGTGTTGTTGTTGTTGTGGGGGATGTTCCAAGAAATTTGGGGAGGGGGGGAATTGCTCCTTTTCTGAAGGCTGCTGAATTCTCTCCTGGCAGACAACTAAGGTGAGGCCGGGAATCGAGAGCAGGGAAGTAATAACTTCTTTTGACACAACCCCCCCCCCACTCCATATCCTCTTCAATTCCATCTCCCCCACCCACAATTCCAAAATCTGATCTCCCCGGAGGAAGTTTTCGTCTCGCCATTTTAATTTTTTGGTGCCGTTTTTGTCATGTATGCAAATGGACTACTCGAAATCCCCGTGCCTTGATTGGCTAAGGCGCGGGGATTTCTGATTGGCCAGGCGAGCCGCGCCTGATTGGCCCGATTGGAGTCTCCCGCGATTGGTTAAAGCCGAGAGCGGGAGACTTGAATCGCTGCCATTGGCCGCGGCCGCCGAAGCAAAAGATATAAAAGCCGCAAGCTTTTTGTCGTTTGCGGTTCGGTTCCACCAGTGTTAATAAAGAGCTTGAATTGAAAGTCACTGACTACGAGTCTTAATTGCGGATACGACACTGGCGACGAGGATGGGATCTCGCCATTGAACCGAACCCCGTATCCGTTTAAGAACCAGCGACAGCGAAGATGGCGAAGATAGCACTGCCCGCTCCCTTCAACCCCGCCGCCGAGGACTGGGAATCGTACTCGGATCGATTCCGGATGTATCTGGAATGCGCCGGCATGAAGGACGCCCCGGGCCCGCTAAAACGCGCCGTTTTTCTCACACACTGCGGACCAGAGGTCTTCCAGATGGCCAAGGCATTGGCCAAACCAGCAGACGCAACCGCCATAGACTGGGACGTCCTCGAGCCCATACTGAGACGCCATTACGCCCCCGAGGTCCCCATCCTGATACGGCGAAACGAGTTTTACCGCAGAAACCAGAAACCGAACGAGAAATTAAGCGACTTTGTCGCTGAATTACGGCGCCTGGGAGGACTCTGTGAGTTTGAAGGGCTTAATAGTCTCATCAGAGACCGCTTTGTGCTCGGGCTATGGGATCCGACACTCCAGAGCCGACTCATGGCAAAAGGCGACATCAGCCTAGCCGATGCCCTCACTGCGGCCGCAGCAGCAGAAGCCACCCGCACGTCAGCAGACACCATGCGAAGATCTGACGCGAAGGGTGGGAACAACAACCCCGCGAGGCCGGCCGACACCAGAAGCGAAGCGACCGCACACTACGGCGAATACCAATCAACCTCCAGCGCGTCAGATGACGAGGAGGACATACACCGTGTACAAATGGGACGAGGCGAACAGCGAAGTCAAAGAGGTCGCAGGTCGAGGACCAACTGCGCCGGTTGCGGCGGCGACCACCCCAGGTCAGAATGCCGATTCTTCGACGCTATCTGCAGGCATTGTGACCGACGAGGCCACATCGCCCGAGTTTGCCGCCAGAAAAAACCCCGCAGCCCGCCCAAACGGGAACAACTTGACAGGAAGAGAGAAAACTCCCCGCCCAGAGCCAGAGAGTGCCAGCCAACGGGTCGATGGGACCAGAGACAACGATCGCAAAGAAGCAGTGACAGCCGGCGTAAAGAGGAAACCCACCAGACGGTGACCATTGGCCACGCCATTTCCGACGGAGCTAGAAAGGTTCACGTAGAAGTTCACATAGAGGGTCGACCATGTAAGATGGAAGTGGACTCCGGTTCCTACCTTTCTATGATTGCTTGGCGCGAAATCAAGCAACTAGTGCCTACACTACAAAGAAGAAACGTACCTGCCCAAAAAATCATCATAAAAGACTATCAAGGTAATCGCGTTCCGGTAGTGGGCACCAAGAACTTTAACATAACCTACAAAGGCCACACAGAACAACTTCCACTCACAATAGTCGACCGCGACCGCCCTAGCCTGCTGGGGTTACAATGGTTTGCTCCGCTTAACATCGCGCTGACAGGTGTCAACCACGTATCCATTGAAGCTTGGGAACAGCGGCTAACCGAAGAATTCCAGGAGGTCTTCAATGGAGAATTGGGCAAGTACCAGGGGCCCCTTATTTCATTTGATTTAGACCCAAGGGTTCCCCCGAAGCGGCTTAAGCCTAGAAGGGTACCCTTTGCATTAAAGCCCAAAATCGACGAGCAGCTAGACAAGCTCGTCAGACAAGGGGTGTTACAACCGACAGATCACGCCAGATGGGAAACCCCTATAGTGACCCCAATAAAACCAGACGGGTCCGTGAGAATCTGCGGGGACTATAAGGCCACCCTAAATGGCGCGCTGCAGCAAAGCGCCTACCCAGTCCCGGTAGTGCAACATTTACTGCACTCACTGGGAGGGGGCAAAGTTTTTGCTAAGCTCGACCTCGCACAAGCCTATCAACAACTACCTGTGGACGAGGAAACGGCAGAGGCCCAAACAATAGTGACCCACCGGGGGGCTTTTAAATGTAACAGACTTCAATTTGGGGTCAGCGTGGCACCAGGCATCTTCCAGAGCCTGATGGAACGCTTGCTGCAAGGCATCAAGGGGGTGGTGCCCTACTTCGATGACGTATTAGTGGCGGCGCCAAATGAAGCTGAACTAGAAAACCGTTTAAGACAAGTCTTAACGAAATTTAAAGAAACAGGACTTAAAGTCAAACGCGAAAAATGCCAACTTTGTACAAAACAAGTAGAGTTTTTGGGCTACCTACTAGACCAGCAGGGCATCCACCCCACAACGAAAAAAGTAAAGGCCATCAAAGAAGCCCCCACCCCAAAGTCCAAATTAGAGCTGCAAGCGTTCTTAGGTTTACTAAACTTCTATAATGTCTTCCTACCTCAAAAGGCTACGGCAGCGGAACCTTTACATAGACTCCTGGACAAGAAGGCAGCCTGGACTTGGGGGAGACGGGAACAAACAGCTTTTCAAAAGACCAAAGACCTCCTCACCTCTGATGCCGTCCTAATGCAATTCTGCGAAACCCTGCCTGTAGCTGTCACTTGCGACGCATCACCCTTCGGCGTCGGCGCTGTCCTCAGCCATACCCTCCCAGACCAGAGAGAAGCACCTATCGCATTTTTCTCGAGAACTCTGACTAAACCAGAGTGGAACTATAGCCAGCTGGACAAAGAAGCTTTGGCTATAGTGGCCGCCGTTAAGCGTTTCCACGAGTACCTTTATGGCCGCCCATTCAAAATAGTGACTGACCATAAACCGTTGCTGGGCATTCTCGCGGGAAACCGTCCCACACCAAACATCTTGTCACCCCGGATGACAAGATGGTCTGAATTCCTGGCAGCCTACAACTATGAACTGCTACACAAGCCAGGTAAGAAGATATCGCACGCGGACGCTTTAAGCCGTTCCCCCTTACCTGACTCTGACCCTGACCCTGCACCAACAACAAATACCCTGTCCATCGAGTGTTTACCCATTACCGCATCGGACATAGCGAGGGAAACGGTTAAGGACAAACACTTAGCGCCAATCTTACATTGGCTACAAAAAGGCTGGCCGGAAAAAGACGATAACGAGACTTTTAAACCTTTCCGCCAGCGCCAGACGGAACTTTCACTACTGAGAGGATGTATCCTTTGGGGAGACAGGGTGGTAATTCCGACTAAATTACAGAACAGGGTCCTGGAGATGTTGCACGAGGGTCATCCTGGCATCGTCAGGACCAAAGCCCTGGCCAGGAGTTACGCTTGGTGGCCTGGCATGGACAAACAAATTGAAACATGGGTCGCCAAATGCCACCGGTGCCAGGAGACCAGATCCAGCCCACCCACGGCACCTATCCGGGACTGGGAGACACCTCGGGGACCCTGGTCCAGAATACATTTAGACTTTGCCGGCCCCACAAATGGCCACACCTTTTTAATCACAGTTGACGCATACTCAAACTGGCTAGAGGTGGCCGACATGAAATCCACCACCACAGAGGCCGTCATTAAAGAACTGTGTAAGCTGTTTGCCACCCACGGCCTCCCAGACGTCGTTGTCTCGGACAACGGGCCACAGTTCACATCCATCGATTTTGAACGGTTCCTGGCAGAAAAAGGCATCCGCCACGCGTTAACGGCACCGGCGCATCCGGCGGCGAACGGTAGGGCGGAGCGGATGGTCCAGTTTACAAAAAAGACCCTCCGGAAAATGGACCACGGGGAGATCAACGACAAGATCAACAGGCTGCTCTTTATACAGCACATCACGCCAAACACAACCACCAACAAGAGCCCTGCAGAGCTCCTGATGGGCAGGAAGCTGCGATCCCCACTCGACCGCCTACACCCAACCTACAACCCGGAGCAGCCCCCAGACTCCAGCTCCAGGTATCGGACATTTGAACCAGGCGACCTAGTATACGCCAAAAACATGACGGGGGACCCCCTATGGATCCCAGCCGTCATAACTCAGATCACTGGTCCAAAGTCGTACCGGCTCCAAACCACCGACGGGCGAGCCTGGAAACGACATATCGACCAGCTCCGGTCACGAACATTGACTAACCTCAACCCCCAAGACACGAACCAAGGGGGGAGGGAACACCCGGTTAAACAACCGCAAGAACAAATAAAAATTAAAAACTCACCAGAACGCAACCTTCGCGAGTCACAGCCGGAGAAGAACCGTCTGGCCAGCTCTACCGACCCGGAGAAGCCAAGCGGGAGCGGCGGAATCCGCGACTCAACCGACCCGGTAGGCCCAGGCGGGAGCCGCGGCGAAGGAACCGGCCCGATCATCCAGCCGGTTCGCTCAGAGGCAGGAGCAGCCAAAAAGATGACCGCCCCTACCGAGATACAACAAGAAAATGAATTGCGCAGGTCATCTAGGACTCGACGGAGCCCCGCCTACCTGCGTGACTACACCACGTGAGAAGACCATACCAAGAGGGGAGGGGTGTCATGTATGCAAATGGACTACTCGAAATCCCCGTGCCTTGATTGGCTAAGGCGCGGGGATTTCTGATTGGCCAGGCGAGCCGCGCCTGATTGGCCCGATTGGAGTCTCCCGCGATTGGTTAAAGCCGAGAGCGGGAGACTTGAATCGCTGCCATTGGCCGCGGCCGCCGAAGCAAAAGATATAAAAGCCGCAAGCTTTTTGTCGTTTGCGGTTCGGTTCCACCAGTGTTAATAAAGAGCTTGAATTGAAAGTCACTGACTACGAGTCTTAATTGCGGATACGACAGTTTTTTCTTTTCCTATCCTGTTTCTCCAACAAGACGGCCTCCCCCAATAGGAAGTCCCAGCATGTTTTATAGGCGTGAAATGAAATTAAACCCCTCCCCTCAAATTAAGGCTTATATTAAAACATGCGAAATGGGGGGGGAATGGCAGGGGGGCTTGCCATTAGGAAGTACTTTTGTTGCACACCCGGATATGGTGCTGCCTGCATTGACCCCGATACGAAGTGCCCCACCAACGCCGAGGTCAACATCCAAGCCATCGCCGCCCGCCCAAAGATGCAAGGGGGGTGGGAATTAAGTCACCCCTGAAAAGATGGCCTAGCTGTTTTTGGGGCGCTCAAAAAAAATAAATACCCAGCCTTATTATACGAGAAACATGGTATTACATTTAATTGATGTTTTATTTATTAATTCCATTTTCTCTTTTCCATTACATTATTTTATCTCCAGCTTTTTGTGTTCTTCTTGTAGTGATTTTTTTTTCCTGCTGTTTCTTTTTCTTGTTTCTTCTTGCTATATGTGTTATGGCTCATCCTTGCATGTATGTTTCAGCCATATCCCAGACATTTTGTAGTGATGTTTCTTCTTTTTCATTTTCTTTTTTAAAAGTCAGTTTCTTTGCATAAACTCCTTGTCCTTTTGTCTAGCCTGGTTCAGTGTCCATCTCCATTTCATCTTCCTTTGTCCCTTCCACCTGACTATGATCAGATTGTGGTCTGCCCATATGTTCATTTCGATATCAACCTCTTTGGATATCAGAATGACTCCTACCTAGTTGACCTTTCACAAACCCATGAAGACTAGATTGTACGCCTGGGCCTGGGTCCTTGAGTGTGTTAAGGGCCTCATTTCCTGGCTGTCTTAAATTCCAAAGCAGCCATTTTTCTAAGTGCCAAGTATATTTACTGTGCAACGTTTTATTCATTATATTTTATGATGTACACTGCCTAGAGGCACTTGACAAAATGGCGGCTATAGAAATCAATATGGAAAGCTATGGCCCAGGTATTGTTTTCCACCACCTGTTTCCCTCTTCAACAGGCAACAAGTGGTAACCACATCATACAATCTTCTCTTGTTCTCCTAGCTGACCCTTTTTTTTTTTTTTTTTAATAAAGTTATATTTGGGTTTTCAAACATACAAAATACAAGTAAAACATCTTTTTTGAAAATAGCGTGGTCCCGGGTTGAACTTCTTTATACAGAAACAAAACTCAATTTCATGCTTCTTTTTGTATTCTATTCCATATCGTCTGCTCTCGTGTCTGGTGACATCCATATCATCTCTATTCTAGACCATGACTGATGTCTGTTTGAGTAGAACAATGGGCTGAGCACCCAGTTGTAGTTGATTGGTTGGAAGGTGCTGCGGGCCCCTGCATGAGGCAATCTATGTTATGATTGGTTGCTGGTTGAGAAGGGGGGATTTCTCTTTTTCCCGCCTTTTTTCTTCTGTGTGCTCTGTATGCTGTTTTGGGGTTTACCTGATGATTTACCTCATGATGCTCCTGTGAGGAAGAGAGAAAGAGAGGGAGGGAGGGAGAGAGAAAGAGAGAGAGAAAGAGTGTGAGGGAGAGAAAGAGAGAGAGAGGGACAGTGTGAGGGAGAGAAGGAGAGGAAGAGAGAAAGAGATTGAGGGAGAAAGAGAGAAAGAGAAAGAGAGAAAGAGAGAGAGAAAGAGAAAGGGAAAGGGAGAAAGAGTGTGAGGGAGAGAGAGAGAGAGAGAAAGGGAGTGTGTGAGGGAGAGAAAGACAAAGACAAAGAGAGAGGGAGCCAAATTGGGGGGAGGGGCTGGGATGCTGGGAGTCTCCTCCCGTTCCCGGCACAGGTGCAACCAATCCGAGGAGACTCCCCCTCCCACCTCCCTCCCCCTCCCCCCCCACCCTTTGGGTGCTCCCAACTCGAGTTCTGTGCGGCGATCCAGCGGGGAGAGATGGAGGAGCGACTGGCGGACCTCTGGTGGCCCCTCAAGAGAAGCCCCTCAAGAGAAGCGGTGGTCGGGGAGAGTCCTCCCCCCTCCTGTCCCCGAAGGAGGCACTCAAGTTGCTCTCTCTCTCTCTCCTAAGTCCCCCCTCCCCCTCCCACAGGCAAAGGGGGAGGAGGAGGAGGAGGAGGGTAGGGGCTGGAGGCTCCCCAAATTCCCTCCCCAAATTCCCTCCCTCCCTTCCCATGGGGGTGTGGGGGGAGAAGAAGGGGGGGCTAGGCAGTCCCAATGACCCCCCCTCTTGTCCGGGCAAAAGCCCCCCCCCTCATTTCTGGCCTCAAGAGGGGGCAGCAGAGCTAAGTCTGGGCAGTCCGAAGGGAATGGGGGGGGTTGGGGGAGGGCAGAAGAGGCAGGGGGCTCAAAAGGGAAGGGAAGGGAAGAGAAGAGAAAATGGAATGGAATAGAATGGAATAGAAGAGGAGAAGAGAAGAGAAGAGAAGAGAAGAGAAGAGAAGAGAAGAGAAGAGAAAATGGAACGGAACAGAATAGAATAACAGAGTTGGAAGGCACCGTGGAGGTCTTCTAGTCCAACCCTCTGCTGAGGCAGGAAACACTATCCCATTTCAGACAGATGTTGATTCGATCTCTTCTTAAAAACCTTCCAGTGTTGGAGCTTTCACAACTTCAGGAGGCCAGTTGTTCCACTGATGACTTGTTCTATCTGTCTGGAAATTTCTTCTTTGTTCTAGGTTGCTTCTCTCCTTGAGGAGGGTCCACCCATGGCTTCTTGTCCTGCCCTCAGGGGCTTTGCGGTAGCCCCACAAGTTATGGGAACCTTGCTGTCGTTTACTCCCCATGTCCTTCTTTTCATGAAACTCCATTCCTGCAACCGTTCTTCCTCTATTCTGAGCCTCCAGGGCCCTCATCATCCTGATTCCTCTTCTCTGCCCTCTTTCCAGACTCCCAACCTCTTTTCTACATCGCAGAGACCAAAACTCGATGCAGGATTCCAAGTGTGGCCTTACCAAGGCCTTATCAAGTGGTATTACTAACACTTCACCTGATCTTGATTCGATCCCTCCACTGATACAGCCGATAACTGCTTGAGACTTTCAAGAAGAGATTGGACTGCCATTGGTCAGAAATGGTGTAGGGTCTCCTGCTTGGGCGGGGAGGGGGTTGGACTAGATGACCTACAAGGTCCCTTCCCACTCTGATGCTCTGTTATCTGTTATCTAATTGTGTTGGCTTTTTTGGCAGCACATGCCTGGCTCCTATTGAAGTCATTGTCCACTAGGACTCCAAGATCCCCTCTCACAGTTACTATGGAGCAAGGGATCACCTACACCAGTGGTCACCAACCGGTGGGCTGCTGTCCACTGGTGGTGCACCAGAAAATTTTGGTGGTCTGCAGAGAAATGTCACCCCCAGAGCACCCCCCCCCCAAACTAATTAAATCAGGCTGCATGGGAACACAAAGCTGTGCTGCCCACATGGCCCACCCTCTCACTCCTTACCTGGCAAACTTGCCTGCTAAGCTATTATTTTTCCTTTTTTTTCCCTTCCCCTGACCATCAGCTGTTCTGCTGTGCCGGGAAATTTAGATGAGCGAGAAAGCAGGAAACGGTTGCATTTCTTGCTTTCTAGCTAATCTTTAGATCTTCGGCTCTGCTTTCAAGCACAGCCAAACCTCCCTTAGGACTGAAGCTTCTATTATTCGGTGCAGATAGCTGATGGCAGAATCATAGATCTCTGAATAAATCTGTGATTCTGTGAGCAACTCAATCTTCCTACCTGCTTTGCCTGATTTGGACTAAAAGTTGCTCTCTTTTTTTATAAAAAATTCAATATTTACATACATGGTGTGTTGCAAGTTAATTTTGTGAGTTAGCTTGCAAGCAAATTTTATGGGACAGACTCAGGCAGCCGATGGCAGATAGATAGATCTCTGAATGAATCTATGATTCTGTGAGCAACTCAATCTGCCTACCTGCTTTGCCTGATTTTGGGTAAAAGTTGCCCTTTTTTCAATAAAAAAAAAATCAATCTTGACATGAATATTTATATTTAGATACAAGCCATGCCCAGCCAGTCACATGACCACCAAGCCACACCCACAAATTAGGCCATGCCCACAGAACCGGTTGTTAAGAAATTTGAATCCTACCCCACCTGTGTGTGTGTGTGTGTGTGTGTGTAAGAGAGAGAGAGAAAGAGGGAGAGAGAGAGGTTAGATCAGATCTCTCTCCCTCTCTCTCTTTCGCTCTCTCTCTCTTTCTCTCTCTCCCTTTCTCTCTCTCTCTCTTTCTCTCTCTCTCTCTCTC
Organism: Hydrophis major; assembly: GCA_033807585.1. Lineage (NCBI taxonomy): Eukaryota > Metazoa > Chordata > Lepidosauria > Squamata > Elapidae > Hydrophis > Hydrophis major. Next base: position 530,748 of record JAUCBL010000096.1, on the reverse strand, counting down.
CCACCAACGTTAGCAAGCCACCGTCAGTCTAAATTCATATTCATGGTCCCGGGATTTAAAAGTATGAATTTGATGGTCCCTGAGGTCCAAAAGGTTGGCGACCTACCCTGACCTACACTGTACTTATGCATTTTTCTTTTTCTTGCCTAAGTGTAGAACCTGACTTTTTTTTCACTCTTGAATTTCATTTGGTTCAATAGAGCCCAATGTTCACAAGGATACTATTCAAAGGATGTCATTAAAATAATCTTTGCCTGAGGAGTTGCCGATGGTGGCCCCTCCAAGTCTTGGTGCACTGCCACCAACTGTGCACTGGAACTGCTGCTGCTCCTTCCCCAACATTTCTCTGTGGAGGGTTCCTTGCTCAGCTAACCCAGAAGGTGGAGTCACCATCAGGGAGGGGAATGTGGTTTGTGCCCACATCCTGCACCCCCTCACAGAGTCAAATGTTTGGTTTCTCCTCTCTTGTAAAGCAGCAGAAGCGTCAGCCATTGCAGGAACTGAGCATGGCCTTAGAAGAGGACACCATCGAGTTAGCAGCCCTGGGCCGCCCCTTCCAACTGGGGACTTTGTACGACTGTCGCAAGGATGCCCTCATCCCAGGTAGGAGCTGGAGGAGAGGCGGATGGGTCTCTGGAAGGAAGGAAGGAGGGAGGGAGGGAAACAGTCTGTGCTAATGCACAAGCTAAGCCCAGGGACAGAGTTGAAGTCCCGGGGACAACCATGACCAAGATGAGTTAGACTAAGTCTCTACAGACTTTGAGACCTGTTGTGAATGCATAAAATAAAGTTATTTGGAGCTTGGAGTTAAGTGCAGGGTTCTGGCCCTGCACTTCTGATTGGCTGTCTAATGGCAGGATCGGATTGGCCCATTCAGGGGGATCTGATTGGCCATTAACAGAGCCTTCGTATTGGTTTAATGGAGCAAGTGCTCCTGAGTTCTTATTGGTTAAATAGTTATTGGGTTATCTATATAAGAGGGTCGTAGCTTCCCTGTTTTTCTGAGCTGTCACTATGTAAATAAAAGAGTTGAAGTTCACCGTTTAACTGGCTCGTCTCCATTCATTATCGCCCATGCCTCAAACTTGACACTGGCAACGAGGGTGGGATGTGGAGACAGCAGAGCTGACAGAAGAAGAAGAAGAAGAAGAAGAAGAAGAAGAAGAAGAAGAAGAAGAAGAAGAAGAAGAAGAAGAAGAAGAAGAAGAAGAAGAAGAAGAAGAAGAAGAAGAAGAAGAAGAAGAAGAAGCCGAGCACGTGACTGACGACGCACCACGCCGGAACCATGTCCAGCGGCGTCATACCACCCGCTCCATTCGATCCAGCGCAAGAGGACTGGGAGTCCTACATGGATCCCTTCCAAATGTTTTTGGAAACTAACAATTTGAAGGATGCCTCAACCAGGAAGAAACGGGCGGTATTCCTAACGCATTGCAGACCAACTGTATTTAAGATGGCTAAAGCACTAGCCAAAACAGCTGAAGTGAAGGCCATGGACTGGGACGTCCTCAAACCCATACTAACAGCTCACTACGCACCGACTGTGCCCACGCTCGTAAGAAGACACGAATTCTACCAAAGAAACCAGCGGAAAGGAGAAAGCGTCGCCGACTTCGTCGCAGACCTCCGAAATTTGGGAGGCCTCTGCGGGTTTGCCGACCTAGAAGAGGCCCTAAGAGATAGAATAGTCCTGGGATTAGATGCACCAGGCATGCAGAGCAAGCTGATGGCAAAAGGCGACATCAGCCTTGCCGATGCCATCGCGGATGCTGCTGTGGCAGAGGCCACCAAGAAGTCCGCTGCCCAACTGCACCGAAACCGCACTCCAGCACAACCACCGACAAGCGACCTTCCACCCAACTCAGAGGGGCATCTTTCAATGACCCACCACGACGATCTCTCTTCGTCGTCAGACAGCGACGAAGAAGAGGTCCATCGACTGCAGTCTGAGCGGGGCCACTACCTGAAATCCTTAAGTCCCTGCACCGGTTGTGGGGCCAACCATCCCAGGTCCGAATGCAAATTCCGCGACACACTCTGCCATGAGTGTGGTAAGAAAGGCCACATCGGACGGGTATGCCGAAGTTCACAAGGAACCGGTCTGGCCTCGAAGGGGGCTAACTACCACCAATCGACAGGAAACCATCCTGTAAGGCGAGAACCAGTAAACCACTCCTACAGAAACCGAGCTTTAAATTGCATCACGAGGCGAGAAGAGGCTCACCATACTATCACTATCGGTCACGCCTCTGTCTTAGATGCCAAGAAAATTCGAATTTCGAGAACAGACCCTGCCAAATGGAAGTCGACTCGGGATCGTCTCTCTCGATGGTGTCCTGGAAGACCCTCAAGCAACTCATCCCCACTATCCAGCGCCAGGACCTTCGTTATCAAAGGCTTATTCTCAAGGACTATCAAGGAAATAGAATCCCTGTTGTCAGATCCATTCGAGTCAGGGTGTCATTCAAAAAGCGCACAGCGTACTTACTGCTAACAGTGATCGACAAAGATCGGCCTAGCCTGCTAGGCCTCCAATGGTTCGCTCCACTTGGCATTGAAGTGGCTGGCATAAACCGGGTCAGCGGAAGCGACTGGGAGGAGGACCTCATCCATGAATTCCGAGACGTCTTCGCTGAACAATTAGGCGAGTACAAGGGGACCCCAATATCGTTCAGCCTTGACCCAAAGATAGCTCCCATCCGCCTTAAGCCCCGTCGAGTTCCGTTTGCTTTAAAGCCGAAAATTGACGAACAGCTCGATAAATAGCTCAGGGGGTGCTAGAACCTACCGATCATTCTCCCTGGGAGACCCCAATAGTAACGCCAATTAAGCCGGACGGGTCCATTCAAATTTGTGGGGACTACCGGGCCACCCTGAACCATGTCCTACAGCAAAATGCTTATCCGGTGCCAGTGGTGCAGCACCTCCTGCATTCCCTTGGGGGTGGAAAAGTCTTTGCTAAATTAGACTTAACTCAGGCATATCAGCAGCTACCTGTTGATGAGAAGACGGCACAGGCACAAACGATAGTGACCCACCGAGGTGCCTTTAAATGTACCCGGCTCCAATTCGGAGTCAGTGTGGCCCCAGGAATTTTTCAAAGCCTTATGGAGAGGTTACTACAAGGGATTAAGGGCGTGGTCCCATACTTTGACGATGTATTGATTGCTGCACCAACAAAGAAAGTATTGCAAGATCGCTTAAAGTTAGTACTGCAAAAATTCCAAAACACCGGCCTTAAAGTAAAAAAGAACAAGTGCAAATTGTGTACCGATCATGTTGAGTTTTTAGGGTACCTAATTGACAGTCAGGGTATTCACCCTACCGACAGTAAATTAAGAGCAATTAAAAACGCTCCCAGGCCTCGGAACAAGGCCGATCTCCAGGCGTTCCTAGGCCTTATCAACTTTTATAATGTATTTCTACCGCATAAAGCAACTGTTGCTGAACCGTTACATCGCTTGCTTGACAAAAAGGCAAATTGGTTGTGGGGTCATTAAGAAGAACAGGCATTTCGTAATATAAAAGAACTACTGACTTCTGATGCTGTACTCATGCAGTACAATGAGACTTTGCCATTAAATATCACTTGTGATGCTTCGCCTTTTGGAGTGGGCGCCATTTTGAGCCATGTACTGCCTAATGGTCACGAGGCCCCTGTTGCATATTTTTTCAAGACACTTTCAAAAACTGAGCGAAATTATAGCCAGATCGATAAAGAAGCCCTTGCAATCGTATCTGCCGTTAAAAGATTTCACAAGTATGTGTATGGCCGGGTTTTTACTATCGTGACTGACCACAAACCGTTATTGGGGATAATAGCTGGAGATAAGCCCACTCCCTACATATTATCCCCCAGGATGACTCGCTGGTCAGAATTCTTGGCCGCTTACAACTGTCGGCTGCAATACCGCCCGGGAAAAGCTATTCCCCACACCGATGCATTGAGCCAGGCACCACTCCCAGAGACTCTCGCCGATCCCACTCCAACGTTAACCACCTTACAAATCGAATTGCTGCATGCGCCACCATTAACCACCCAAGATATCGCGAGGGAAACCAAATGTGACCCCACCTTAGCGCGCCTCCTGAGCTGGGTAGAACGCGGATGGCCATTGGACCAGCTATCAGATGACTTCACACCATTCAAGACGTGGCAAACAGAGTTGTTCTCGCAAAAGGGCTGTGTCATCTGGGGCGAAAGAGTCGTTGTCCCAGAACGACTCCAGAAAGCAGTACTCAGAACCTTGCACGATGGCCATCCCGGCATCGTGAGAATGAAGGCCCTTGTGCGAAGCTACGCTTGGTGGCCTGGCATCGACAAACACATTGAGAAGTGGGTTAAAATTTGCCATAGATGCCAGGAAGTAAGCAACGCCCCACCAAAAGCCATTCCAACTGAGTGGGAAACGCCACGAGGACCCTGGTCCCGTATTCACTTGGACTTTGTGGGGCTGACCAAAGGCCACACCTTCCTTCTAACCATCAACGCCTACTCGAATTGGCTCGAGATTCACCGTATGACCAACACAACCACCGAAGCAGTCATCAAAAGACTGGAAAGACTGTTTGCGACCCACGGACTGCCAGATGTTCTGGTATCCGACAATGGGCCCCAATTTACCACGCTGTCCTTCGAGCAATACCTTGCTGACCACGGCATCCGACATGCACTCACCTCGCCTGTGCATCCTGCTACCAATGGAAGGGCTGAGCGCATGGTTCAGTTCGTTAAAAAGACCTCGCAGAAAATAGACTATGATAACATCGATGACAAAATCAACCGAATCCTCTTCCTACAACACATCACACCGCACAGCGTCACTAATAAGACTCCTGCTGAACTGCTAATGGGACGCAGGCTCCGCTCCCACCTCGACCGGTTACACCCAGCTTATGAGCTGGAAAAACCACTCGGATCCAGCAGCCAATGCCGTACCTTCCAGGTAGGTGATGGCGTATACACTAAAAACCTGTCTGGTGATCCTCTGTGGGTTGAAGCAACAATTATACATGTAACTGGCCCAAGATCCTACATTGTAAAATGCTTCGATGACAAAACTTGGAAACGCCATATTGATCAGTTACGATCGCGGCTCCATTCAGACAATTCCAAATCCCTTTATGACCAAGCTGAGGTGGGGGGGGGGATACAGAAGAAGATGAAACCCCGGTAGAAGAAAACCCATTCAGAAGAATCGATAGCAGAATAGAGACTCAGGAAAGAGATCCAGAGACGGTAGTAGGTCTACCTCAAGAAGTTACCGACAATAGCGGAGAGGACGGAAACGTGAACGCTGAACCTGAAGAAACCCCTTCGCTAAACAACGATCTACCTCAGCAGAATGGTAGCCAAAAGCAGGACGAACAGCGGAAGTCAAACATAATAATAAAGCAACCGTCCTATCTAAAGGACTATGTAACTGCGCCCTGTAAAAAGAAGCCAGGGGGAAGGGGTGTTGTGAATGCATAAAGTAAAGTTATTTGGAGCTTGGAGTTAAGTGCAGGGTTCTGGCCCTGCACTTCTGATTGGCTGTCTTATGGCAGGATCGGATTGGCCCGTTCAGGGGAATCTGATTGGCCATTAACAGAGCCTTCGTATTGGTTTAATGGAGCAAGTGCTCCTGAGTTCTTATTGGTTAAATAGTTATTGGGTTATCTATATAAGAGGGTCATAGCTGCCCTGTTTTTCTGAGCTGTCACTATGTAATAAAAAGAGTTGAAGTTCACCGTTTAACTGGCTCGTCTCCATTCATTATTGCCCATGCCTCAAACTTGACAAGACCTTCAAAAAGACACTGGGCTTCTTCTGGTTTGCAAGCCTTCAGCGGCGGCAGGGTTTCACAACCGTGCGATCCCTGCTGCGTTCGCCGCCAAGGTTCCCCCGATCCATTTGGATCTGGGGGATATAGCTGCCCCGTAGAGGCAGCTGAAGACAGGAGGGATCCGGCAAGGGGTTTGGGGGTGTCGCAAACCCCCTCCCCAGCCGGCTAAACCCCCTTTTCCCAAGGCGGAGGAACGGCGGTCAGTAATGGCCGCCACAAAGAAAACTGCAGCCAAACAAGTAGGTGCAGGAAGGAGAAAGCTGGAAGAATAGTGAAAGTTGCTTTTAACCAGGACAAGATGAGAGAAAATGACCTGGAACCCTGAAAGCTGCTAAGTATATATTATTCCTTGTGAGAGTTAGAAGCTGCGAATACTCTAAAAGAGAAAGTTTTTTTTTTGTTCCACTCTCCTTCCTAAAGTGAGCGGAGGAAAAAAAAACAAAAAACCTTTTTGGCTGTGAGTGGGAAGGGAGAGGGAAAAAAATTGGAGCAAAATTTGAAAATAAGGAGAAGATTACCTAGAATTGCAAAGAGTTGTTAAACATCAAAAAAACTTCCAAAAATATATTTGAAAGGGAACTTTGTGATTACTTTAACCCCAGAAAGAGAAAGTAAAGAAGAAGAAGGTATCTAAAAGAAATAGTCTGTTTGGATTGTTTGGTGATTTTGGAACCTTTGAGAATTACTTCTGATTAAAACATCTGGCTGGTTGTTTGGAAAAAATTTTTCCCTACACAATGGCATCATCTGTGGATGGATTGAAACTTATATATCAAAAATGTGAAAGAGAAAAACAAGATGGGAAAGATGGTCTTGGCACTATTTTTCAATTTTTAGAAATGGCGGTTTATACTTATGTGAAGCAGAATGAACAACAAGATGATGGGGACAAAGAAGACACCATCTTTGATGAACAAATGACTTTGGTTGGAGAAGGGAAAAAGAAAGAGAAAAAGGAAAAGAGGACTCTAAGATCTGGAAAAACAACCCCAAAAGAAAAGAATAAGGTGAAAAGGGGACATTATGTTAGGAAACAACAGAAAAGGGGAAAGCAGAATAAAAGAGAGGTGGAGAGACAAGGGGTTAAAGAGGACAAGGAGAAGAAGAAGCAAGAGAGAAAGGAAGGGATGAGAAGCCCTAATGGTGGGGAGCAAGATGTTAAGAAGCAAAGGTTTTTCAGAGACAATGGATAAATCTTATTGTTAAAGGGATTCTAGAAAGGTACATAAGACTGCATTTTTATACCTGTATTTAGAAACAATAATAGAAAATTAGAAATAATATGTAATTTAAAATGTGATAAAATATTTAATATAAACTAGTGAAATTTTTGTTAAGAAAAAGGGAGTACTGTAATGAAATATGATTTAAGATTGTGATGTGGGGGGGGGGGGGGTAATAATTTTTGGAAAGCATAAGTGTTCCCACAAAGGTACGATATTTAATTGAAATGGATAAAATGTTTAAGATATAAATGATTGTTAATATTAATGATTAGAATATGGTATATTAGCGAATGTTTTTGTGAAATGAGAGAGTTGAAGTAGAAGAAGGAGGAACATTCTAATGAAATATTGAGCTAAAATATGTGATGTAGGGGGGGGAATAATTATGGAAAATAGGGCTCCCATAAAAGTATGTGATTTAACTGAGAAGCAATGTGTTAAACATTTAAGATATAAATGAATATCAATACCAATGAATAGATTTGTATTATTTTTGATAACATAGTATCATTCTAGAATGTACCAGATATGTACATGTATGTCATGTGTTTTATATTAAGTATTATAAATATAGGGGAAAGAAGATAAAGGCATCATACTCCATATAGTGTACAGGAGAAGTTTTTCTTCTTTTTTAAAGAAGAAAAATAAATGGATGGCTGGAATAGAACAGACAAAGAATAATAAATATTATGATACGAATTGAGAGGAGATAAATAAAATAAAATAAAATTGAGAAAATTTAAAAGAGAGAAGTCATATAGAAAATTGAAAATGTTAATAAGATATGATATGGTATGTAAAATGAATATGAATTTGAATTTGTGTCTGTACCAAGAGTTTTAACCCGGGACTAAGCAACTTTCAGAAAAGAGATTTTTTATGCTTTTATGTTTTGTATTTATGTGTATTTATGTATTGTCTGTCTTGAAGAATAAAACTTGTTTGTTTTTTTTTAAAAAAAGAAGACGCTGGACTGCCCTTTGTCAGAAATGGTGTAGGGTCTCCGGCTTGGGCAGAGGCGGGTTGGACTAGATGACCAACCAGATGATCTGTGATGATCTGTGATCAAGAAGAAGACTAATAGATGCATAGCAATTCCTCTCGATTCTGTCCAAAGCCTTTTAGATTTGCAGTCTTTTCCAAAACAGACAGGAGGTTTCTCCGGTGATGACTGGGAAGAACAAATGAGAGGGAAGATGCCTCTATTGTCCCACCTCGCTGGGGCTCCTCTATGCAGCGACTGGCTTTTTTGGAGGTTCAATTCACCCTCCTTTCTTTTTGTGCTCCATACAGGGGTCACCCTTTGGGACTGCAGCTCTCTTCAGAAGGACCTGACCATCAGACCTCAGCCCAAGACAGAATATGAAATCATTGCATCTGACAGCCTAGATGACAAGGCCTCTGCTCTGAACATCTCAGCCTCCCTCAAGGCCAGCTTCTTGGGGGGGCTGATTGAAGTGGGGGGCTCAGCCAAATATCTTCAGGATACCAAGAAGTCCAAGCAACAGGCCCGAGTCACCGTTCAGTACAAAACCACCACCAGGTATGAACAGCTGACCATGAGCCACTTGGGAATCCAGAATGTCTCTTACCCAGCCGTCTTTGAGCAGGGCACAGCCACCCATGTGGTCACCGCCATCCTCTACGGAGCCCAGGCTTTCTTTGTCTTTGACCGAGAAGTCTCATCAACGGAGACGTTGAAAGATATTCAAGGAAGTCTCCAGGCTACAATCAAGAAGGAAATATCTATCACAGGACAAGCAGATATGAAGCTAAAGGAGGAGGAGAAAGAGAACGCTCTCAAGTTCAATTGCAAGTTCCATGGAGATTTTTCTTTGGACCAAAATCCAGTGACCTTCCAAGATGCCATGCAGGTTTACACAATGTTACCCAAAATGTTAGGAAAAGATGGAGAGAAGGCTGTGCCTATGAGGGTTTGGCTCTACCCACTGAGCAAGCTGGACACCAGAGCAGCCAAGATGGTCCGTGAGATCAGCCTAAGGTTGATCTTTGATGCTGAAAAGATCTTGGAGGAACTCAATGAAATTGAGATGCAAAGCAACGATCTAGCCAAGAATCCCATGGCTGAGACCTTCCCTGAGATCAAGAGGAAGATCCAGCAGCTCCAGGATCTGTGCAGGCAACACAGGCAGACTTTCCAGAAACAGCTGGCCAGAGTGTTGCCCTCCATCCGGGGAGGAGGACAGGAGGAAGGGAACCTGGTGGACATTTTAGCATCCATCAATCGGTCTCCCTTCAACAGCCAAAGTCTCCGTGAATTTCTGGACACCAGGATAAAAGAGGTGAACTTTGTCAAATCTTATCTGACTATACTAAGTGATATAGAAGTGATATCCTCTCAGAACAAGCTGGAAGAAACAGTTCTAGACCCCCAGAATGTATTTGTAGTCTCCTTTATATTCACTTCTTTACATGAAGAGGAGCCATTTCTCTTGAGCTTACAGGACTGGCTTCAAGAGCAATTCTTGCAACAATCAGATAAGTCCACAAAGTCCCCTCCTGAGGTGAAGAAAGGCAAGGCCTGGTTTGAAAACAAGGAGAGGACCCACAATGCTCGCCAAGTTGCCAACTCCATGAAAGACTTTTTCAGTATCAATCAATCCAATGAGAAGGTCCGCTTTGTGGTGGCCTCACTTCTGGATGTGGACAACCCAGGAGCCTCGATATATCTTTATGAAGACGGAGATCTGGTCACCAGGCACTTTGAGTTGCCCTCAAAACCTCTCCCTTTGCTGATCAATGAAGTGAGACACGACAGCCTTCTACTGAAGTTTCAGCCAGCTGAATATGGAAAGGCTGCCATCTCCAGCTATCTGATAGAGTACAAAGTTGCCGATGAAGAAAAATGGAAGTTGGTGAGGACAGAGGACCTGAGGGAGATGTTCCTGCTGAAAGATCTGCCTCCAAACACTGAGTACCAGTTCCAGTACGCTGCTTGTTGCAAGCTGGGCCTTAGTAAATCCAGTGACTTGACCCCACCCATAAAGACCCTTCCCACCAGCCCCCCTGAGAAATTAAGAATGGTCACGGCAGCATCTTCTGTCATCTCTGTGGCCTGGATGAGCCCCAGCATTGTTGCCTCAGGAGTTGTGGTCAAGGAGTACAAGGTGGAGTACAGAACGATGGAGGCTGGAGCTGGGAAGGACCAATGGACTGAAAAAAGGACAGGGAGAAAAACAGAGTTTTATCCCATTGAAGGTCTGAAGCCCCAGACGGCCTACAGAATAAGAGTGTTGGCCCTGTGTGAGAATGGAGCTCTGGGTGTCCCCAGTGAGGAATTGGAAGTCTCTACATCACTGGAGGAAGAAGATGGAGGAAACATAGCCCACCAGTTCCTTCAGAAAGGCTACCCGGTGGAGGACAGACAGCCATTAGTCTTCGCCCTTCCTCTGGAGAAGGTCCCTTCAGATGCCTCCAATTCCTGTCTCATATACCAGCTTGGAAAGGAGAACCCAGAAGTGCCCAACAAAGTCATCCTGGTGATGGGAGCAACAAGATGTGGGAAAACCACTCTGATCAACGGGATGATCAATTATATCCTGGGTGTCCAGTGGGAAGATAATTTTAGATTCAAACTCATTCATGAAACCGCTCCTCTTCTTGGAAGCAGGACATCTGAAGTCACAGCCTACGTGGTGAACTATGAAAGAGGTTTGCAATGTCCTTATTCTTTCACTATCATTGACACGCCAGGGTTTGAAGGCACGAGAGACGCAGAGCAAGACAAATGGGTGGAGGAGCAGCTCCTGGAGTTTTTCTCCACCCTGGGGAGCATTGACCATGTGGATGCCATCTGCCTGGTGGCCCAGGCCTTCCTTCCCCATTCAGCTGACATCCAGAAACGCATCTTTGATTCCATACTCTCTGTGTTGGGAAAAGACCTGAAGGATAATGTCCAACTCCTGATCACTTTTGCGGATGGGGGGACCCCATCTATCCTGGAGGCCCTCGTGGAGGCTAAATTGCCACTTGCTCAGGATGAGTCGGGGACCCCTCTTCACTTCAGATTCAACCATTCAGCTCTCTTTCTTCCACGAGAAGACGGAGGAAGCCGTCATGCTGCGGCCGAAATGTCCTGGAAAATGAGCACCGAGAGCATGAAGGATTTCTTTGATTCGTTCAAGAGGCTGGAAACCAAAAGTTTAACCTTGACCCTGGAGGTCCTCAAGGAACATCAGAAACGAGAAGTTGCTCTTAGACGACCAGCCCCTCCTAAGGTTGAGCCAGTCCAGCCAAATAGTTTCCAGATTACTATTAATCCGGGGACTGATGGGACAGTTTCGGTCTCCGGGTACCAGGTGGAATATCGGATTGTAGAAGAGAACTGGAAAGGTCTCCGTATAGCAAGTCCTAAGCATCGATTGATCCTTCCAGAAGACCCTCTCAATCTTCGGTACCAATTCCGATATGCTGCTGTGACTCAACAAGGGCTCAGTCAATGGAGTGAGGAGACCACCTGCATCTGTCCTAGGTTGAAGCCTGAGCAGGTAATTTGAGATGAGGAGGAAGAGGAGGGGGAGGAGGAGGAGGAAGAGGGGGTAAAAGGAGATGGGTGAGGAAGGGGAGGGAGAGGTGGAAGAAGGAGAGGAATGAGAGGATTGGAGGAGGAAGTGAAAGGAGGAGGAAGAGGAAGAAAAGGGAATGAGCAGGAAAGGGAGGAGGAAGAGGAAGAAGAGGAGGAAGAGGAAAGGAGGAGGTAAAAGAGGAAAAGGACAAGAGAGGAGGAGGAGGAAGAGGGGGAGGAGATGGGGAGAAAGAGGAGGAAGAAGAAAAGATGAATGGGAGGAGGGGGAGGATGGAGGGGGAGGAAGAGGAGAAGGGAGGAGGGGGAGAAGGGAAGGAGCAGGAAGGGAAGGCAGAGGAGGGAGGAGAAGAAGAGGAGAGGAGGAAGAGGAAGAGAAGGAGGAGGTGGAAGAGGAACAGGGAAGGAGCAGGAAGAGGAGGAGAGAGGAAGGAGAAAAGAGAGGAGAAAAATAGTTGGTCCCAATATTTTCTCACTTTCTCACCTGTCCACCTATAATATGGGGGGGGGGGGGAATTACCTTTCTGATTGATTCCCTTTCAAATCATTATTTGAAATTCCATTACTTTTCTGTCAGTTCATCTGGTGCCGACGACCGGCAATAAAACGTGATTCTTTTGTCAAAGTTCCCTTTCAAGGTGATATCGTTCAGCCTAAATTTCTCACCCTTCTTCCAAAATATTTTATTGATTGATTGATTGATTGATTGATTTGATTTGTCAATTGCTTACAAGATAATAGGTATAAGTATATACATAGTTATGAATACATGGAATGGATATATATAAGAAAAATAAAAGAAACAATAGGACAGGGAAAGTAGGCACGCTGGTGCGCTTATGCATACCCACTACAGGTCTCTTAGGAAAGGGGTGAGGTCCATAGGAGAGAGTCTAAGGTTAAAGTTTTTGGGGTTTGGGGAAGAAACCACAGAGTCAGGTAGATTATTCCAAACATGGACCACTCTGTTGCTGAAGTCGTATTTCCTGCAATCAAGTTTGGTGTGGTTTACGTTGAGTTGTATCTATTGTTTGGTCTTGTGTTGTTAGGTTGAAGCTGAAGTATTCATTGACAGGTAAGTCATTGCAATGTATGATTTTATATACCATACTTAGATCAGACCGAAGACGGAGTAATTCAAGGTTTTCTAGGTCTACAATTTCAAGTCTGGTGGCATAAGGTATTCTACAATGAGTAGAGGAGTGGAGAAGTCTTCTTGTGAAATATTTCTGGACTTTCTCAACTGTGCTAATATCAGATACGTAATGTGCGTTCCAGACTGATGAGCTGTATTTGAGTCTTGGTCTAGCAAATGTTTTGTATGCTCTAGTTAGTAGTGTGATATTACCAGAGAAAAAGCTACGTAGGATTAGGTTAACAACTCTTAATGCCTTTTTGGCTATGTAGTTACAGTGAGCTCTGGCACTTAGATCATTAGAGATGAGTACTCCAAGATCCTTGACAGAGCTTGGATCATCAACAAGATCTTGACTATTCAGCTTGTATTTTATTTTCTATATTTTTTTTTGCCAATATGTAAGACAGAGCATTTATTTGTTGAGATTTGAAGTTGCCATTTGTTTGACCATTCTGATACATAGTCAAGGCCTTTTTTTTTTTATAAACAAATTTTATTAATTTTACAAAAACAATGCACAATCAAGGCATAACAGCTTACAAATTCTTTTCTAAAGAAAAAAAAAACAATTAAAGAAGAAAACCAATAGAACATACAAAATGATCCCAAATTATAATATCAATATTTACATTATCTATTTAACTTCATATCTTATCCCAACTTCTCCTTTTCATTCTAATTATCCAAGTTATTTCTTTCTAATTAAAATTTTATTGCCTTTTTTCAACATACAAAACACAGAACATAGAAAACAAAACAAAACCTAAAACATCTTTTCTGAAGGCTGCTTGAACCCGAGTTAAAACTCTTCACACAGATGAAATTCAAACATCATATTCACTTTATATATCCTTCCATATCTTATTACCATTTTCAAATCATTCTTTGTCTGTTCTATTTCCAGCTATCCATTCATCTTTTTTCTTTTACTATACTTCTCCTATACACTAATTGGAGTGACGCCTTTAACTCATTGTCCTAGCTTAAAAGTACTTCATATAACACTTAACTTATCTTGGGATTCTGTTTAGTACATTCTAAAATTACACAATAAATTTTATAAGAAAGGTCAATAACGAAAAAAAAAACCTATATAACCACTATCCATATCATTTAAAAAGAAAAAAAACTAATCATATATATTAATACTCATTTATATCTTAAACATTCTACTCTAGATACACATATAAAAACACAATCTTCCAGAATCACCCCCCCCTTTTCCCCCCAATTAGATTCACCCATTGTCTCTAAATAAGCTTTTTTTCTTTAAATCTTGCTTCCCACCATTGAGGCTTCTCCTCCCCCCCCTTTCTCTCTTGCTTATTCTTCTCCTTGCCCTTTTTACCCCTTTGTCTCTCCTCCTCCCTTTTCTTACTCCCCTTCCTTTGCTTTCTAACCTTACATCTACCTTTCCTCTCATTTTTCTCTTTTTTGGTTGTTTTTTCAAACCTTAAAATCCCCTTTTTCTTATCCTCTTTCTCCTCCTCCCCGGAAAAAAAACCATTGTTCATCAAAGATGGCTTCTTCTTCCTCTTCTTCTTTGTCCCAGTCGTTCTGCTGCGTAGTCAACTTTTCATAAGTACATAACGCCATTTCTAAAAATTGAAATAGAGTGCCCAAAGTATCTTTTCCATCTTGTTCTTCCTTTTTATATTGTTGATATTCAGTCTTTAGTTCATCCACAAGCGATGCCATCATGAAAAGAGAAACTTTTCCCAAAACAACCACCTAAGTATTTTTAATCAAAAATAATTCAAAAAAAGTTCCAGAAATTAATACCTTTTTTCTTTCTTCTACTTCTCTTTCTGGGGTTACTGTTTAATCAAAGAGGTCCAATTACCATATACCTTTCTTTGGGATTCTAGGCAATCTCCTCCTTTTTCAGCTTCTGCTCCAATTTTTTTTCCTCTCCCTTCCCACTTGCAACAATAATTTTTTTAAAAAAATGATCAGAAATCCATACCTCCAATAAGGGTTTTCCGATTTCTTAGATTATTAAGTCCAATGTCCAAAGAGTTTTTGTCCCTTAGCTTCAACTTTCAAAATAATTCACCTTCAGTGCCCAAATAAATTTCAAATCTTCATCTGCTGTTTCTATGGGGTGGGAGAGTGAAGAAAAAAAAATGTTTCCCTTTAACAGCTTTCTCCGCCGCTTTCCGATCTTCTTAGGGATACAATGTATCCTCCAGCAATTCAGACACTTCAGTTCAGAGAGTTTAAGAGATGTTGATTGACCCGGCTCAGCAGCACTTTCATTTTTCTTGCTTCCTCCAGCACAATCTTACCCAGTTGCGGGCTTTTTCGTGGCAGCCATTACTGACCGCCGCTCCACCACCTCGGGAAAAAGGGGTTTTTCCGGATGAGGAGGGGGTCTGCAACACCCCCAATTCCCTGTCCGGCTCCCCTCTCTCTTTGGCTGCCTCTACAGGGCAGCCATATCCCCCGGACCCATTTGGATCGGGGGCACCTCGGCGGCAAGCGCAGTAGGAATCACAAACAGTCGCAAATTCCTGCTGCCACCGAAGCCACGCGGAACCGGAAATCCATAGTCAAGGCCTTTTTGAAGGGTAGCAGTATTGTCTGTGGTGTTGAATAGCTTTACATCGTCAGCGAAGAGAATGCAGTTGCTTTTTTTTTAAATAAAATTTTTATTGATTTTTAAAAACAAACATAAACAAACAAAAAAGATAAAACATAAAAACATAAAACATCTTTTTTGAAAGCAGCTTGATCCCAGGTTATATCTCTTCATACAGACACAAATTCAAATTCATGTTCATTTTATATACCATTCCATATCTTATTACCATTCTACATTTTCTATATAGCTTCTCCCCTCTTTTAACTTTCTTAATTTTATTTTATTTATTTCATCTCAATTCAAATCATTATACTTATATTCTTTGTCTGTCCTACTTCCAGCTGTCTATTATCTTTTCTCATTGGACAAAATTTCTCCTGTAATCACTGATTGGAGTATGATGCCTTTATATCTTTCCCCTAAATTTATAACACTTAATATAATACATAACTTCCATTCGGATTCTGCTTAGTACATTCTAAAGTTACACACCATATTTTAAAAAGAGAAAAAAATATATAATGTAATTAAAACAACAATCCATGCCAATTCAAATCTATTGTTAATATTAGTATTCATTTAAATCTTAAAAATTTTACACATTACTTTTCAAATAAGTATACTTCTATGGAAACACTTATAAACTTTCCATAGTTGCTTCCCCCACTTCACTCATATTTTAAAACATTATATCATTAAAATGTTCCCATGCCTTCCCAGTTCAATTCTCTCATTTATTTCATTTTATTTATTTTGTTCACAAAAGTTTCACTGAGTTACACTGAGTATTTTATCCCACTTTTTCATCATATGTTATTTCCAATTTTCTAACATAATTTCTAATACAAATATAACAATACAATTTTATGTACCTTTGCAGAATCACTTTTTCAATTAAATTTTTACCCATTATCTCTAAATAAGTCCTGTTTCTTTACATCTTGCTCCACACCTTTGTAGCTTATCTTCCCTTCCTTCCTCCCTTGCTTCTTCTATCTGCCCTTTTTACACCCTTGTCTCTCCACCTCCATTTCCCTCTTCTGTGTTCCCTTTTTCTGTTGCTTTCTAACATTATATCCACTTTTCACCTTATTTTCCCCTTTTTTGGTTGTTTTTTTTGGGTCTTAAAGTCTTCATTCTCTTTCCCCCCCTTTCCCCCTTCTTCCCTAAGTAAAGTTACTTGTTCATCAAAGATGGTTTCTTCTTTGTCCCAATCTTCTTGTTGCGTAGTCTTTTCTTGCAGTTTCTCATAGGTACAAATTGCTATTTCTAAGAATTGAAAAACGGAGCCAAGAGAGCCCTTCCCTTCTTGTTCCTCTTCTTTATATTTTTTTAAATTCCATTTTCAGTTCATCCACAAGTGATGCCATTGTGAATTTTTTTTCAAACAACCACCCAAGGGTTTTTTGTCATTCAAATATAATTTCCAAAAATCCCAAAGTCACCAAGCAATCCAAATACACACAAACTGTTTCTTTTTACACTTTCTTCTTTTTTCACTTTCTCTTCCTGGGTTACTATTTAGTTACAAAGTTGCAGTTAAGATGTATCTTTTAGAAGTCTTGCTAGAATTTAATCAGATTCTTTTAAATTCCAGGCAGTCTCCTCCTTCCAAATCCTACTCTTATTCTTTTCCTCTCCCTTCCCACTTACAGCAAAAAAAATATAATTTTTTAATGTTCAGAAATCCTTATTGTCCCCTTGACATTTAATTATCCAGTTTAATTACCTCTTGATGCCAAAGCGGGTTTTTCCGATTTCTCATTCATCTCTGTTTGCTGTCAACGTAAGGAAGGAGAGTGAAAGAAAGAAAACTTTCCCTTTTCACTTTCATTCGCTGCTTCCAAATCTTCTTTGGGAGCGATGTATCTTTTTAAAATTTAAATTCCAGGATGCCTTGATTGTTGCTTCTTATCCCGGTCAGCAAAAACTTTCACTTCTTAACTTCCTCCTGCACTTTCTTTTCCGGATGAGTGCTTTTTTGAGGCGGCCATTTCTGACCGCCGCTCGTTCGCCTTTGGGAAAGGGAGTTTAGCCAGCTGGGGATGAAAGATGCGGCTTCCCTCGACCCTGCTGGGATCTCCCTCCTCTTTGCCACCTCTACGGGGTGGCTTAGCCCCGAAGCCAGACTGGCTCGGGACGCTCCAGCGGCGAGCTGAGGCAGAAACCACGCACGATCATGGATTCCTGCCTGCCGCCGAAGCCCTGCAAACCGGAACAGAATTGCTCCTTTTCTGAAGGCTGCTGAATTCTCTCCTGGCAGACAACTAAGGTGAGACCAGGAATTGAGAGCAGGGAAACAACTTCTTTTGACACCCCCCCACTCCATATCCTCAATTCCATCTCCCCCACCCACAATTCCAAAATCTGATCTTCCTGCAGGAAGTTTTGGTCTTGCCATTTTAATTTTTTGTGTGCCATTTCTTCTTTTCCTACTCTGTTTCTCCAACAAGATGGCCTCCTCCAACAGGAAGTCCCAGGATGTTTTATAGGCATGAAATGAAATTAAGCCCCTCCCCCAAATTAAGGCCTATATTAAAACATGCGAAATGGGGGGGGGATGGCGGGGAGCTTGCCGTTAGGAAATACATTTGTTGCACACCTGGATATGGTGCTGCCTGTGTTGACCCCGATACGAAGTGCCCTACCAATGCCGAGGTCAATATCCAAGCTGTTGCCGCCTGCCTGCCCGAAGATGCAAAGGGGGGGGGAATTAAGTCACCCCCGAAAAGATGGCCTAGCCATTTTTTCGGGGCTCAAAAAAAAAAAAAGACCCAGCCTTATTATACAAGAAACACGGTATTACATTTAATTGATGTTTTATTAATTTATTAATTCCATGTTCCCTTTTACATTACATTATTTTATCTCCAGCTTTTTGTGTTCTTCTTGTAATGGTTTTTTTTTCCCTCCTGCTATTTCTTTTTCTTGTTTCTTCTTGTTATATATGTTATGGCTAATCCTTGCATGTATGCTTTAGCCGTATCCCAGACATTTTGTAGTGATGTTTCTTCTTTTTCGTTTTCTTTTTTTTTTTAAGTCAGTTTCTTTTTCCATTATTTGCATAAAGTCCTTTAGTATAGCTTGGTTCAGTGTCCATCTCAATTTCATCTTCCTTTGTCCCTTCCACCTGACTATGATTGGATTGTTGTCTGCCCATATGTTCATTTTGATATCAACCTCTTATGACATCTGCTCTCCTGTCTGGTGACATCCATATCATCTCTATTCTAGACCATGACTGATGTCTGTTCGAGTAGAACAATGGGCTGAGCACCCAGTTGTAGTTGATTGGTTGGAAGGTGCTGCGGGCCCCTGCATGAGGCAATCTAGGTTATGATTGGTTGCCGGTTGAGAAGGAGGGGGGTTCTCTTTTTCCCGCCTTTTTTCTTCTGTGTGCTCTGTATGCTGTTCTGGGGTTTACCTGATGATTTACCTCACGATGCTCCTGTGAGGAAGAGAGAAAGAGAGGGAGGGAGGGAGAGAGAAAGAGAGAGAGAAAGAGTGTGAGGGAGAGAAAGAGAGAGAGAGGGACAGTGTGAGGGAGAGAAGGAGAGGAAGAGAGAAAGAGATTGAGGGAGAAAGAGAGAAAGAGAAAGGGAAAGAGAGAAAGAGTGTGAGGGAGAGAGAGAGAAAGAGAAAGGGAAAGAGAGAAAGAGCATGAGGGAGAGAAAGAGAGGAAGAGAGAGAGAAAGGGAAAGAGAGAGAGAAAGAGAGAGAGAAAGGGACAGTGTGAGGGAGTGAAGGAGAGGAAGAGAGAAAGAGAGTGAGGGAGAGGAAGAGAGGGAGAAAGAGAAAGAGACAATGAGAGAGAGAGAGAGAAAGAGAGTGAGAGAGAGAGAGAAAGGGGACAGTGTGAGGGAGAGAAGGAGAGGAAGAGAGAAAGAGAGTGAGGGAGAGAAAGAGAGGAAGAGAGGGAGAAAGAGAAAGAGACAATGAGAGAGAGAGAGAAAGGGACAATGTGAGGGAGAGAAGGAGAAGAAGAGAGAAAGAGAGTGAGGGAGAGGAAGAGAGAAATAGTGTGAGGGAGAGAAAGAGAGAAAGAGAAAAGGAAAGAGAGAAAGAGTGTGAGGGAGAAAGAGAGAGAAAGGGACAGTTTGAGGGAGAGAAGGAGAGGAAGAGAGAAAGCGTGAGGGAGAAAAAGAGAGGAAGAGAGAGAGAAAGAGAAAGAGAGAGAGAAAGAGAGAGAGAAAGGGACAGTGTGAGGGAGAGAAGGAGAGGAAGAGAGAAAGTGAGGGAGAGGAAGAGAGGACAAGAGGGAGAAAGAGAAAGAGACAATGAGAGAGAGAAAGAGAGAGAGAGAGAAAGGGACAATGTGAGGGAGAGAAGGAGAGGAAGAGAGAAAGAGAGTGAGGGAGAGGAAGAGAGGAAGAGAGAGAGAAAGGGACAGTGTGAGGGAAAGAAAGAGAGGAAGAGGAAGAGAGAGAGAGAGGGAGAGAGGAAGAGAAAGGGAAAGAGAGAGAAAAGGACAATGTGAGGGAGAGAAGGAGAGGAAGAGAGAAAGAGAGGAAGAGAGAGAGAAAGAGAGAGAAAGGGACAATGTGAGGGAGAGAAGGAGAGGAAGAGAGAAAGAAAGTGTGGGAGAGAAAGAGAGAGAGAGAGAAAGAGAGAGAAAGGGACAATGTGTGGGAGAGAAGGAGAGGAAGAGAGAAAGAGAGGTAGGGAGAGAGAAAGGGAAAGAGAGAGAGAAAGGGACAATGTGAGGGAGAGAAGGAGAGGAAGAGAGAAAGAGAGGGAGGGAAAGAAAGAGAGGAAGAGAAAGAGAAAGGGAAAGAACGAGAGAAAGGGACAATGTGAGGGAGAGAAGGAGAGGAAGAGAGAAAGAGAGGGAGGGAGAGAAAGAGAGGAAGAGAGAGAGAAAGCGAAAGAAAGAGAGAAAGAGCCAATGTGAGGGAGAGAAGGAGAGGAAGAGAGAAAGAGTGTGAGGGAGAGAAACCGAGAGTAAGAGAGATTAAGGGAGTGAGAAAGAGAGTGTGAGGGAGAGGGAGAGAGAAAGACTGAGAGAGAGAGAGAGAGAGAGAGAGAGAAAGAGAATGGGAGAGAAAGAGAGAGGAAAGGGGAGATAAAGGGAGTGAGAAAGAGAGTGTGAGGGAGAGAGAGAGAGAAAGACAGAGAGAGAAAGAGGAGGAGAGAGAGTGTGAGGGAGAGAGAGAGAAAGAGTGAGGGAGAGAAAGGGGGAGAGAGAGAAAGAGTGTAAGGGAAAGAAAGAGAAAGAATGAGGGAGAGAAAGGAGGGGGAGAGAAAGACTGAGAGAGAGAAAGAGAGAAAGAGTGTGAGGAAGAGAAACCGAGAGTAAGAGAGAGAAAGGGAGAGAGAAAGAGAGTGTGAGGGGGGAGAGAGAGAGAAAGACAGAGAGAGGAAGAGGAAGAGAGAGAGTGTGAGGGAGAGAGAGAGAAAGAGTGAGGGAGAGAAAGGGGGAGAGAGAGAAAGAGTGTAAGGGAGAGAAAGAGAAAGAATGAGGGAGAGAAAGGAGGGGGGAGAGAAAGACTGAGAGAGAGAAAGAGAGAAAGAGTGTGAGGGAGAGAAACCGAGAGTAAGAAAGATAAAGGGAGTGAGAAAGAGAGTGTGAGGGAGAGAGAGAGAAAGACTGAGAGAGAGAGAGAGAATGGGAGAAAAAAAGAGAGGAAAGGGGAGATAAAGGGAGTGAGAAAGAGAGTGTGAGGGAGAGAGAGAGAGAAAGACAGAGAGAGAAAGAGGAAGAGAGAGAGTGTGAGGGGGAGAGAGAGAAAGAGTGAGGGAGAGAAAGGGGGAGAGAGAGAAAGAGTGTAAGGGAGAGAAAGAGAAAGAATGAGGGAGAGAAAGGAGGGGGAGAGAAAGACTGAGAGAGAGAAAGAGAGAAAGAGTGTGAGGGAGAGAAACCGAGAGTAAGAGAGAGAAAGGGAGAGAGAAAGAGAGAGAGAAAGGGACAGAAAGAGAGAGTAGCCAAATGGGGGGGGAGGAGCTGGGATGCTGAGAGTCTCCTCCTCCCCCCCTTTGGCCGCTCCCAACTCGAGTTCTGCGGGGCGATCCGGCGGGGAGAGACGGAGGAGCGACTGGCGGAGCTCTGGTGGCCCCTCAGTCCCGTCCCTGGAGGAGGCACTCAGGTTGCTCTCTCTGTCTCCCCCTTCTAAGTCCTCCCTCCCCCCTCCAGCAGGCAAAGGGGGGGGAGCAGGAGGGGGGGATGGAAGCTCCTCTAACTGGACTGCCCAGCCCCTCCCCTCCCCAAATTCCCTCTCTCCCTTCCCATGGGGGGGTTGGGGGGGTAGGAAGAAGAAGAAGGGGGGGCGGCATAGTTTCTGCCAAGTTTGAGGGAGGGAGGGGGCTTCACTTCCGCCTCTAACGACCCCCGCCCCCTTGTCCGGACAAAAGCCCCCCCCCCCATTTCTGGCCTCAAGAGGGGCGAGGAAAGCGAAGTTTGGCCTGTCCGAAGGGAATTGGGAGTTGGGGAAGGGTGGAAGAGGTGGGGGAGCGGGGGGGGGGGGTCGGGTTGGGCTATCTGACCACTAGGGACCCTTTCAACTCTCTGATGCTCTGATTCTGCCAGGGGTGTACAGGACTGCTTCAGCGGTGGGAGGGGGGAAGCAGCTGGGGGGGTTGGATTAGATGACCTCCAAGGTCCCTTTGGACTGTGGGGTCTGTAGAATGGGCTGGGAAAGAGGAGACTTCCTTTTTTTTGGTTGTTCACTTTGCCCTCCCTTTTTCTTTCCTTCCTTCCTCCCCTCCCTTCCTTATTTCCTTTCCTCCTTCTTTCCTCCCTTCCTATCTCCTCCCTCCCTTCCTTTTCCATCCCTCCCTCCTTCCTCCCTTATTTCCTTCCTTCCTTCTTTCCACCCTTCCTATCTCCCCCCTCCCTTCCTTTTCCATCCCTCCCTCCTTCCTCCCTTATTTCCATCCCTCCTTCTTTCCTCCCTTCCCTCCTCCCTTCCCCTCTTCCTCCCTTCCCTCCTCCCTTCCTTTTTTCCATCCCTCCTTCTTTCCTCCCTTCCTATCTCCTCCCTCCCTTCCTCTTTCTCCCCTCCTCCTCCCTCCCTTATTTCCTTTCCTCCTTCTTTCCTCCCTTCCTATCTCCTCCCTCCCTTCCTTTTCCTTCCCTCCCTCCTTCCTCCCTTATTTCCATCCCTCCTTCTTTCCTCCCTTCCCTCCTCCCTTCCCCTCTTCCTCCCTTCCTCCCTTCCCTCCTCCCTTCCTTTTTTCCATCCCTCCTTCTTTCCTCCCTTCCTATCTCCTCCCTCCCTTCTTCTTTCTCCCCTCCTCCTCCCTCCCTTATTTCCTTCCTTCCTTCTTTCCACCCTTCCTATCTCCTCCCTCCCTTCCTTTTCCTTCCCTCCCTCCTTCCTCCCTTATTTCCATCCCTCCTTCTTTCCTCCCTTCCCTCCTCCCTTCCCCTCTTCCTCCCTTCCCTCCTCCCTTCCTTTTTTCCATCCCTCCTTCTTTCCTCCCTTCCTATCTCCTCCCTCCCTTCCTCTTTCTCCCCTCCTCCTCCCTCCCTTATTTCCTTCCTTCCTTCTTTCCACCCTTCCTATCTCCTCCCTCCCTTCCTTTTCCTTCCCTCCCTCCTTCCTCCCTTATTTACATCCCTCCTTCTTTCCTCCCTTCCCTCCTCCCTTCCCCTCTTCCTCCCTTCCCTCCTCCCTTCCTTTTTTCCATCCCTCCTTCTTTCCTCCCTTCCTATCTCCTCCCTCCCTTCCTCTTTCTCCCCTCCTCCTCCCTCCCTTATTTCCTTCCCTTCTTCTTTCCTCCCTTCCTATTTTCCTTCCCCTCTTCCTCCCCTCCCACCCTTATTTCCTTCCCTCCTTCTTTCCTCCCTTTTTTCCTTCCCCTCCCTCCTTCCTCCCTTTTTTTTCCCTCCCTCCTTCTTTCCTCCCTTCCTATTTTCCTTCCCCTCTTCCTCCCCTCCCACCCTTATTTCCTTCTTTCCATCCCTCCTTCTTTCCTCCCTTCCTATCTCCTCCCTCCCTTCCTCTTCCTCCCCTCCCTCCTTCCTCCTTTCTTTCCTCCCCCTTTTTTCTCCCTGGCTGTTTGGGGAGAGAAACTTCCGGGCTGATTCCAGAGTTTTGCTTTTCCCACAGAAACTTCTAGATCGGCGCTCTGAAATTTTTCTGGAAATGTCTGGAAATATCCAAGGTAATTTTTTTGGGAGAGGGGGGGTGTAGTGGGGGTTGGGTAACACCTGGAGTCCTGGGTGGGGTGGGGAGGATGGGCTATGGTGGCCTCAGACTGGGGAAGTCAGGTGATTTGGGCTCCCAGAAGTCCTCGGCTTCGCGACTGGCCCAACGTTTCGGTCGTTAAGTGAGACATTGAAGAGAATTTTGCCCCACGTTATAATTTTTTCTCCCCACCGTTGTTAAGTGAAGCTCGGGGCTACCCCAGAGGGGAAGAGTCCAGCTAGACCTTGACTTATGACCACAATGGGAGTCCAAAATTTTGCAGTTGTTAAGTGAGACATTGAAGAGAGTTTTGCCCCCACATGACCATTTTTCTCATTGTTAAGTGAAGCTCGGGCTTTCTCTGGAGGGGAAGAGTACAGCTAGTCCTTGACTTATGACCACCATGGAGTCCAAAAATTTTTGGTCGTTAAGTGAGACATTGAAGAGAGCTTTGCCCCACGTTACCATTTTTCTCACCAACGTTGCTAAGTGAACCTCAGGGCTTTCCCCAGAAGGGAAGAGTCCAGGTATCCTCGATTTACAACACAAATGGAGTCCAAAATTTTTCAGTCGTTAAATGAGACATTTGCGGAAGGAAGTTCCCCCCTACCACCCGGTCGTTAAGCAAATCAAGATTAATTTTTTTTCAAAAAAAAATACAAATATTTGAAATCAGAATATCTTATCTTACAGAATTAAAGGTTTCAAGTTTTAAAAAAATGCTTATGTTTCAAAACAATTAGTAAAAATATCTTATTAGATATTTTGCCCGCCTTAATGGGTATAATTAAAAGTGTTAATTTGAAGAAATGTTAGTACAGTACATACGCTTTGGGGATATTTCCTGATGGTTTCTTCTTCATTAGAGGGTAATTGCTACAGTAAACCAAGTTCTCGGAAGGAAGCTAAAATCGAACGAGCTCTTTAAATTCTATTTCTCAGTTTGTATGAATATGTTTGTGTATGGACAGTTCCGAATATACACTATCGTGCCTGGAAAGTAGCAAGAAAGGTCATTTTATACTCTTGGAAAAAATAAATAGATGGAAAGATCGATGGAGAGAGAGATGGAGAGAGAGATATACATAATAGATAGATAGATAGATAGATAGATAGATAGATAGATAGATAGATAGATAGATAGATATAGATGGAGAGAGAGATGATAAAGATAAAGAGATGGAAAGAGATGGAGAGATAGAGATAGAAAGAGAGAGAGAGAGAGAGAAAGGGAGATAGATAGATATAGATGAAGACATGTTGATATAATTGGAGAGAGAGATAGAGAGAAGGGGAGAGAGATATGGAGAGATAGCTTTTGATGGAGAGAAAGATAGATAGATCGATAGATAGAAAGATAGATAGATAGATAGATAGATAGATAGATAGATAGATAGATAGATAGATATAGGTGGAGAGAAAGAGAGATGGATAGATAAATAGATGGGGATATATAGATAGATATAGTTGAAGAGAGAGATGATAAAGATAAATAAATGGAAAGATAGATGGAGAGATATAGAAAGAGAGGGAGGGAGGGAGGGAGATAGATAGAGATAGATAGATAGATAGATAGATAGATAGATAGATAGATAGATATAGATGAAGACATGTTGATATAATTGGAGAGATAGATGGAGAGAATGGGAGAGAGATATGGAAAGATAGCTATAGATGGAGATAGATAGATAGATAGATAGATAGATAGATAGATAGATAGATAGATAGATAGATCAAGTGGCAGGAAAATCAGGAGATTTAGTCGGTTCAAATGAGTATCAAGATTGATTGAAAGCTTCAGCTCCCTACAAGAATCTGACCTACTAATGGTCAAGGGGGAAATGAGCGGGAGATAAGAAAGGCAGTCAAGGTGGGCTGGATTGAGGTCGCTTGTGAGCACACAGGGATTCTTAACTGATGACGCCTTTGAACCCGGTCATTTCCAGTGCTCCTGACCGGTCCCCCTTCTTCTCTCTCCTCTTCCCGCTTTGGGTTTGTAGGGCCTGAACAACGGATCGTCCTGGTGGGCAAAACCGGCAACGGGAAAAGCGCGGTGGGCAACACCATCCTGGGAAGCAGGGTCTTCGAATCCAAGATGTCGCATGTGTCCGTCACCCAGACTTGCCAACGGGAGGAGGCCCTACTGAACGGCCGAAAAGTGGTGGTGGTGGACACGCCGGGCTTCCTCCACACAGATCATTCTGGGCTGAAAACCTCGAATGAAGTGAAGAAGTGTGTCAAGTTTTGCACCCCGGGCCCCCACGTCATCCTGTGGGTGATCTGCCCAAGCCTCTTCACCCATGAGGAGAATGACGTGGCGCGCTTGATCGAGGAGATCTTCAGCTTGAAGGCCAGGCTTTACATGATCATCCTCTTCACCCGGAAGGAGGACCTGGAGGACAAAACCCTGGAGAAGTTCATCGCCGAAGGCAACTCGGGCCTGAAGGAGCAGGTGTACCGCTGTGACAACCGCTTCCTGGCCTTTAACAACAAGGCTGAAGGTGCGGAGCGCGAAGCTCAGGTGGGCCAGCTGATGGCCATGATTGACGCGCTGGTGGAGGGGAACTGCCCCGCGCCGTACTACACGGAGAAGATGATGGCAAAGTTTCCTTGAGCTGATTCCGTCTCCCAAGAAGCTGGTTTCTCCACGGGGTTGAAAGGGGTCCCTCCTTCCTCCCTTCCTTTCCTCATTGCTTCATTCCTCCTTCCTTTCTTCTTTCCTCCCTCTTTTCCTTCCTTCCACCTTTCCTTCCTTCTCCCTTCCTCCCTCCCCATCTCCTTCCTCCCTCCCTCCCTTCCCACCCCACCTCCTCCCTTCCTCCCTCTTTCCCTCTGTCTGATTTCCCTCCATTCTTCTTTCCTCCGTCCCCGTCTTCCTTTCTCTTCTTCCTTCTTTCCTCCCTCTCTCCCCATCTCTTCTCTTTCCTCCCTCCCTTCCTTCTTCCCCCTTCCCTCTCTCCTTCCTCCCTCTCTCCGTCTCCTCCCTCTTCCCTTCCTCCCTTCCTTCTTCCTCCTCCCCTCCCTCTCCCTCCTCATCTCCTTCCTCCTTTCTCTCCTTCCTTCTTTCCTCCCTCTCTCCCCATCTCCTCCCTCTTCCCTCCCTCCCTTCCTTCTTCCTCCTCCCCTCCCTCTCCCTCCTCATCTCCTTCCTCCTTTCTCTCCTTCCTTCTTTCCTCCCTCTCTCCCCGTCTCCTCCCTCTCCCCTTCCTTCTTCCTCCTCCCCTCCCTCTCCCTCCTCATCTCCTTCCTCCTTTCTCTCCTTCCTTCTTTCCTCCCTCTCTCCCCGTCTCCTCCCTCTCCCCTTCCTTCTTCCTCCTCCCCTCCCTCTCCCTCCTCATCTCCTTCCTCCTTTCTCTCCTTCCTTCTTTCCTCCCTCTCTCCCCGTCTCCTCCCTCTCCCCTCCCTCCCTTCCTTCTTCCTCCTCCCCTCCCTCTCCCTCCTCATCTCCTTCCTCCTTTCTCTCCTTCCTTCTTTCCTCCCTCTCTCCCCGTCTCCTCCCTCTCCCCTTCTTCCCTTCCTCCCTTCCTTCTTCCTCCTTCCCTCCCTCTCCCTCTCCCTCTCCTTCCTCCTTTCTCTCCCTCCTTCTTTCCTCCCTCCCTCTCCCCCTCCCTCTTCCTTCTCTTCCTGTCTCCCCCCCCCCAATATCAACTGGCTCTACACAGCCTATTTCTCTCCCCAGCCTGGACCCGTGTCTTTGCAGCTTCCCCATTCGTCAATTCTTTGAGGTGCATTGGGCCAGGACGGCCTCCCCAGCCCAAGAGATAGTAGAAGCCCATTTTTATGGATAGGGATAATAGTAGCCGAATCCTCCCTTTGGCTCCCGCGGGCACCGAGGAGCATCAAGGCCGGGAAGCCTTGAGGCTCTTTCTTACCCTTTCCCTGTTTTCACGGGGTGAATTCATGTTTTCTTAACAGCCGCAGCCCCCAATTTTCTGCAAAAGTTTTCCTTTTTTTATCTACACAATAAATCTTCTTGCTCATCCAAAAGGTTGTGCGTGCGTGTGTGTGTGTGTGCTGTGATGGGGGAACACGCTTGCACTTCGCAAAAATTCAGCAGCAGGTGCCCGTACACCTTTATTATTATTAAATTGGCAATAAATAAAATGATAACATTAAAATAAATACAATAAAATTCATCCTATTTACGTTTAACATAATGTGCCATTCTAATAAGAGTCAATCAAATTGCTTTTATTAAGGTGTGATCTCTCCTTATCTTAGGCTATACTGCACTACTAGCTTGATCCCCGTGCTTTGCTACAAAACTATGGGAGGATTTTTGTTTGGGCCGGGGGGGTGGGGGGTTGGACTGGATGACCTCTAAGATACCTTCCAACTCTTCTTATACTGTCATTCTGTAAAAAGTCTCCAACTCTGTCCTTCGGTAATCGGGCTGCGACCGTCCAAAATGCGAGTCAGTTTGCGAGCATCTAAACTTTGATCCCGAGGCCACAGGGGCTGCCATGACGGTCCTGAGCATGAAACGCACATTCCGTAAGTCCCTTTTTTTCCAGTGCTGTTGTCATGGGGAATGGTCACTAAATTCACCTCTTGTTATGTCGAGGACTATCTCCGTTGTTAAGTCGAGGACTATCTCCGTTGAAAGCGGAGCTCTTCAGGGCCAATGTCTTAGGGACTGAGGCAGGAATGGGGGAATGGGAGTGGGGGCGGGGCTTGCAGAATGATGGACACAGTGGTGGTATGCTACTGGTTTGGACCGGTTGTTAAAAAAAAAAAAAAACGCTGCGGTGGGAAAAGCTGCGCAACGGCATTCGGCAAAGCACGCCCACCAAGCCACACCCACCGAACCATTTGAATCCCACCACCGGACGGGGACACAGGTCTGCAGGTGTGTGAGAGAGCGGCAATCAAGACTGTGTAGAAATGGGCAACAACCTCACCAAGGACAAAAGAGGAGCTGGGAGGTTGGCAAAGAAAGGACGGCTCTGAATTTGGCAGGGAGCCTGAATTGCCGAAAGGAAAAATAAAAATCAGATTTTGCTGAAGAAGAAATGAGATGTTTTTCGGTAGGGTGTGTGTGATTTCCTGGCTTTGTTCCCCAATTTGGGTTGTTGGATGTTTGAAGGTGCAAACACCCACACCCACACCGTTTCCTGGCTGCCTTGATAAACGGCCAGACCCATCTTGGTTGTGTTGAATTGGGCGTCTTTAATGTTCCTTTAGAAACAAAAAAAAAACAACAACAACAACCTGGTTTTCCTGTTTGAAAAGGTTTCCTCTTGAGAAGGAATCGCTTCTCTGAATTGTTCAGCCGCCTGGATTAATTCGCTGTGATGGGCAGCCGTAGAAAATGGATGGATGGATGAGAGAGAGGGAGGGAGGGAAGGAGGGAGAGAGAGAAAGAGAGAGAGAGAGAGAGCGCTGATAGATGGAGGGAGGGAGGGAAGGCTGCTTTGAAGGCCCAACAACTGGCCATTTTTCGGGTGTTTTTCTGGAGTTTTGGGAGGTGGTTTTTGGCTCATTTGCAGTCTGTTTTTCTAGCCTTTTCCCAGGCAGTTTTTCAGGCAGTTTTTTGGGCCTTTTCAGGCAGTTTTTCCAGCCATTTCTCAGTCAGTTTTAGAGCCTTTTCAGGCAGTTTTTCTAGCCATTTCTCAGGCAGTTTTTTTTGGGCCTTTGCAGGCAGTTTTTCCAGCCATTTCTCAGTCAGTTTTTCGGACCTTTTCATGCAGTTTTTCTAGCCATTTCTCAGTTTTTCGGGCCTTTTTCAGTCAGGTTTTTTTTGGCCTTTTCAGACAGTTTTTCAGGCCATTTTCTGGGTGGTTTTGGGGCCATTTCCAGGCCGTTTGTCAGCCATTCTCAGGCAGTTTTCCCAGCCATTTCTCAGGCAGTTTTTGGGGCTATTTCAGGCAGTTTTTCTAGCCATTTCTCAGTTTTTCGGGCCTTTTTAAGTCATTTTTTTGCGCCTTTTCAGTCAGTTTTTCAGGCCATTTTCTGGGTGGTTTTGGGCCATTTCCAGGCCATTTTTCAGCCATTCTCAGGCAGTTTTTTGGGCCTTTGCAGGCAGTTTTAGGGGCCATTTGGGGGAGTTTTAGGGAGTGTTTTTTGGTCCATTTGCAGGCCGTTTTGGGCCCATTTGCAGAATGTTTTTCAGCCATTTCTCAGTCAGTTTTTGGGCCTTTTTCAGTCAGTTTTTCAGGCCATTTTTCGGGGGCTTTTCTGGCCCATTTGCAAGCTGTTTTTGGCCATTTCTCAGTCAGTTTTTAGGGCATTTTCAGGCAGTTCTTCGGGCCTTTTGGGGGGCATTTTTCACCCATTTGCAGGCCATTTTTCAGCCATTTCTCAGACAATTTTTCCAGCCATTTCTCAGGCAGTTTTGGGGCCTTTTCAGGCAGTTTTTCTCGCCATTTCTCAGTCAGTTTTTTGGGCCTTTGCAGGCAGTTTCAGGGGCCATTTGGGGGGAGTTTGGGGGAGTGATTTTTGGCCCATTTCCAGGCTGTTTTTGGCCCATTTGCAGAATGTTTTTCAGCCATTTCTCAGGCAGTTTTTCAAGCCTTTTTCAGTCAGTTTTTTGGGCCTTTTCAGTCAGTTTTTTGGGTCTTTTCAGTTAATTTTTGGGGGCTTTTTGGCCCATATGCAGTCAGTTTTTTGGGCCTTTTCAGTCAGTTTTTCAGGCCATTTTTCGGGGGCTTTTTGGCCCATTTGCAGGCCGTTTTTCAGCCATTCTCAGGCAGTGTAGAGTTATAATTGCAGGAATGTTCCTATCTGATGGCAAACTTCAGAGAAAAGAATGCTTCCAAGCAGATACAACTCAGGCAAATAAAGTTACTCATCTAAAGGAGAGAGGAAGTAAACATATGTTGGACTTTGACTAGAGATCGTTAATTGTGTTAGTTACTATGCTGAACAATAACGAAAGTCAAGCAGAAACCAAAGTTAACCAATGTTGGAGGATTACTAAAAATGTGTATAAATGCAAGACTAGATTCCAATAAAGTTCATCATGAATCAGTTGATCATGATCAAACACCTCGACTGCCTCGTCATTGCAACAAGGCAGTTTATCCAGCCATTTCTCAGGCAATTTTGGGGCCTTTTTCAGGCAGTTTTTCTAGCCATTTCTCAGTTTTTCGGGCCTTTTTCAGTCAGGTTTTTTTTGGCCTTTTCAGTCAGTTTTTCAGGCCATTTTCCGGGTGGTTTGGGGGGCATTTCCAGGCCGTTTGTCAGCCATTTCTCAGGCAGTTCTTGGGCTTTTTTCAGGCAGTTTTTCCTGCCATTTCTCAGTCAGTTTTTGGGCCTTTTCAGGCAGTTTTTCTAGCCATTTCTCAGGCAATTTTAGAGCCTTTTCAGGCAGTTTTTCTAGCCATTTCTCGGGCAGTTTTTTGGGCCTTTGCAGGCAGTTTTTCCAGCCATTTCTCAGTCAGTTTTTCGGACCTTTTCATGCAGTTCTTCAGGCCATTTTTTGAGCATTTTGGGGCATTTTTTGGCCTATTTGCAGGCTGTTTTTGGCCATTTTGTTGTTGCCAAAATTGGGCTCTTGCTTGGTGTTAACGCAGATTAAGACACCGGACAAAAGGTGTGATACAATATACTTCTATTTTGTTACCAAGATAGAAGGTCCCTGAGGGCTCAAAAGCTAACCGAGGGCCCCCGATGAGAATCTTACAGCCTTTAGAGTCAAGGGGAGTCAAAGGCCCTTTTGCCCTTTCCCGAATAATGCATACATAACAGATAATATTGGTTATTTGGGGATCGTGATATCCTGGCTAGTGGTTTAAAGTGTCAACTCCTGCCTCACTAAGAATGTGTAGCTTCAGTCCGTTTCCTATTGCAGAGCAGCTCAAAGCAGCACCCCCATTTCCTACGACACCCCTCTTCTGTAGAGAGAGAGAGGGAAGGAAGGAGAAAGGCTGCTTCAGGCACTGAAATGAAGAGAAGATAAAATGTTTGATCAGAATTCATGTTCCTCCCTCTCTTGTCCATTCCATGCATCCCTATCTCCACATAGGAGTCTTCCTCTGATCCCCAGGGCCTCCTCTGGACACACACACTGGCATCGGATCCTTCATTTTCCCAGTCAGCTTTTCAGGCCTTTTTCAGTCAGTTTTTCAGGCCATTTTTCGGGTGGTTTTGGGGCCATTTGCAGGTCATTTTTCAGCCATTCTCAGGCAATTTTTCCAGCCATTTCTCAGGCAGTTTTTGGGCCTTTTTCAGACAGTTTTTCTAGCCATTTCTCAGTTTTTCGGGCCTTTTTCAGTCAGTTTTTCAGGCCATTTTTCGGGGGCTTTTTTGGCCCATTTGCAAGCTGTTTTTGGCCATTTCTCAGTCAGTTTTTAGGGCATTTTCAGGCAGTTCTTCGGGCCTTTTGGGGGGCATTTTTCACCCATTTGCAGGCCATTTTTCAGCCATTTCTCAGACAGTTTTTCCAGCCATTTCTCAGGCAGTTTTGGGGCCTTTTCAGGCAGTTTTTCTCGCCATTTCTCAGTCAGTTTTTTGGGCCTTTGCAGGCAGTTTTAGGGGCCATTTGGGGGGAGTTTGGGGGAGTGTTTTTTTGGCCCATTTCCAGGCTGTTTTTGGCCCATTTGCAGAATGTTTTTCAGCCATTTCTCAGGCAGTTTTTCAAGCTTTTTTCAGTCAGTTTTTTGGGCCTTTTCAGTCAGTTTTTTGGGTCTTTTCAGTTAATTTTGGGGGGCTTTTTGGCCTATTTGCAGTCAGTTTTTTGGGCCTTTTCAGTCAGTTTTTCAGGCCATTCTTCGGGGGCTTTTTGGCCCATTTGCAGGCCGTTTTTCAGCCATTCTCAGGCAGTGTAGAGTTGTAATTGCAGGAATGTTCCTATCTGATGGCAAACCTCAGAGAAAAGAATGCTTCCAAGCAGATACAACTCAGGCAAATAAAGTTACTCATCTAAAGGAGAGAGGAAGTAAACATATGTTGGACTTTGACTAGAGATCGTTAATTGTGTTAGTTACTATGCTGAACAATAACGAAAGTCAAGCAGAAACCAAAGTTAACCAATGTTGGAGGATTACTAAAAATGTGTATCAATGCAAGACTAGATTCCAATAAAGTTCATCATGAATCAGTTGATCATGATCAAACACCTCGACTGCCTCGTCATTGCAACAAGGCAGTTTATCCAGCCATTTCTCAGGCAATTTTGGGGCCTTTTTCAGGCAGTTTTTCTAGCCATTTCTCAGTTTTTCGGGCCTTTTTCAGTCAGGTTTTTTTTGGCCTTTTCAGTCAGTTTTTCAGGCCATTTTCCGGGTGGTTTGGGGGCCATTTCCAGGCCGTTTGTCAGCCATTTCTCAGGCAGTTTTTGGGCTTTTTTCAGGCAGTTTTTCCAGCCATTTCTCAGTCAGTTTTTGGGCCTTTTCAGGCAGTTTTTCTAGCCATTTCTCAGGCAGTTTTAGAGCCTTTTCAGGCAGTTTTTCTAGCCATTTCTGAGGCATTTTTTTGGGCCTTTGCAGACAGTTTTTCCAGCCATTTCTCAATCAGTTTTTCGGACCTTTTCATGCAGTTCTTCAGGCCATTTTTTGAGCATTTTGGGGCATTTTTTGGCCTATTTGCAGGCTGTTTTTGGCCATTTTGTTGTTGCCAAAATTGGGCTCTTGCTTGGTGTTGACGCAGATTAAGACACCGGACAAAAGGTGTGATACAATATACTTCTATTTTGTTACCAAGATAGAAGGTCCCTGAGGGCTCAAAAGCTAACCGAGGGCCCCCGATGAGAATCTTACAGCCATTTTTAGAGTCAAGGTGAAGCGACACAACACAATCACATATCCTAGTTCCTCCTTAAAACATTAGAAACATCCTAGTTCCTCCTTAAAACACTAACAGCATCCTGCTCATGCGCAATAAACACTCCTAAAAGACAGCGTCCTGTCACGGCGCAGTGAATGAATTATGATTACCTTATATGGCAATACTGTATGTGCTTCCTTGTTCCTGTTTGCGGTGAATGAATTATGATTACCTTATATGGAAAAATTAATGTACTTCCTTGTTCCGGTTTTATAAGCTCAATAAAAGGCGTTGCAGCACTGCTAGCCGGGGTTGGAGCCAGAACATCCATGCTTTCTCCACCCGTGCAGCGTGTACTTCGCCACCTTGAACAAACCTGCATGAGAAGTGTGCTAATTGAATTCCTCACTCTTGCGAGAGTCCCGCTAACCACGTACCCTAGACAGCATTGCCCGGGCGAACTGCGACCTGTCCTCCCTCACCCCTGTGGGGGTCCCATATCCAGGATTGGATTCTTCGCCCTTGCGAGGGCCCCGCCCCTTCCTCACCCTTGCGAGGGTCCCTTATTCAGGACCAGGACGCGACAGCTGGGGGCTCGTCCGGGATACATCAAGGAGTGCTCCTTGTCTAAGGAGGCTCTCTTTTCACTCCCGTTACTACGCACCGGGCATCGGCTTTCGAATCGTAAGTAATGGGCTCCGCAAACCTCAAGACTCCTCAGAGCATAGGGAGGAGCTTATGAATCTAGTGAAAAGGGCAAATTCGATTCAGAAAAGTAAAGGATTTTTAGCACATGCAGTCACAAGAAAACAAGTGACGACATTTCCCTAAGGGGGATACGCAGCGGCGCGCCCATACTTATCAGCTCGGTTGGAGCTGTGCATCGCCAGGCGCCTGAGCGAATTGCACCTCATCGGATCTGAAAGATGGTCTCGACTTTAGTAAGTATGGGTGGAGGCTTTTCTCAACAGCAGAAGGAATTGAGAGAGCTAGTCGCTTCTTCTAAATACTCTGCTAATTTAAAGGGCTTTCCCATAAAAAGGAAATCTATTGCTACGTTATTGGCTTATGTGTGGCAACATTGTCCCAATTATTCAGAGGAAGGGTCCTTAAAAATTTTCCATATTGGCAAAAAAAAAAAAAAATTGGTGAATATCTCCATTGTCCTCCTTGTGCACCTATTGGCTTTTTGGTCACTTGGAGGAAAATTATGGAGGCTTTAAAAGTCCATCAAAAAATAGAAGCAGGGAGTGTGTTTGAATCTCCTCTGCCAAGTTATGATAACTTTTTAATTTTCTCTAACTCAGGCAGAAGCTGCTACATTCCATTCCCATAGGAGTAAAACCCTAGAGGATTAAAAGCTTGTGAAATTTGGCAAATGGATGTAACTTAGTATCCACCTTTTGCCCCATGGAAATATTTGCACGTTTCAATAGATACATATTCAGGATTTATTCTGGCCACTCCTCAAAGGGGAGAAGCTGTAAAACAATTATTCAATTCGTACCTTTGCCTCGCTGGGACGTCCAAAAGAAATCAAAGAAGACAATGGATCTGCCTACACAAGTTCTGCTTTTCAGGACTTCTATAACAGATGGGATGTAATCCACAAGTTTGGAATTCCCTGCAACAGCCCGGAGGGCAGGCTATTAGGCTATTGTGTAATGAGCTCACTTGTCTCTGAAACGTGCTCTTACTCATTGCGGGAAAAAACCCCGAACCTCCCAGCATTGCAAAACTCTCTTAACATTTGTCTTTTTACTCTAAACTTCCTAAACTTAAATCTAAATTTCTCCTACTTCTACTGCTTTTTGTCATTTTTCCTCCCCCCCTTTACCCCTCCTGACAGACTGTCATTATTCTGCTTGGCAGAGTCCTGCTGAGCTTGGGGGAAAGGAAACGCTGTGATTTTACTGCCAGAAAAAACCACTCTCTGAATCCCTGGTCAGGCAGTAAGACCCTATCATGGGAATTTATCTGCTACATCTGTATCTTAAAAATCTTTCCTGATATTCTTGCCTATATCTTCTTTGCAATTTCTACCTTACTTCAACAAAACCTATGCTTCCTGTCAAAAGACTATTCGTGTTAAAATCATTTCATTAACAGAAGGCTATTATACTTGTTCCACGTGGGTATGTCATGAAAATACTATCCATAAGTTTTTACTCTGTCATTTCTGTTTTATTTTAAAGAACACTCTACCCCTCGCTCTTTTGTTTCTTCTTTACTCTTCCTAAGGAAAGGAAACTTAAAATCTTTTCCTCTATTCAATCTAGAGATAAGGGGATCTGAATGTCCTTATATTGTATCAAGGGTTTCCCCACCCCACTTAACGTTCTTAATGAATGATCAAGTTAATCTTCATTGTCATTATTGTAATTATTATCCTTTTTATATTAATTGTATTCCTTCCTCATCTGGTAAATGTTCTACAACTAATTTGTCCATAAGCCTCTCTCCTGCTTGTCATGTTTTTATATACCCGAGCTCTGATCCTGTCAATAAGCAACGCTTCCAAAGAACTGCCCATTTTCCCCCTGCTACCCCTGCACTGTTAATCCCTACTTCCACTCTTGTTATTGAAGGAGTTGTTGCTTCTCCCTTTCTTTTCCCTGATTCTGAATCTTTGCATCACCTAGGGCTTGCTGGGACAGGAGACAGGATTTTCTCCCTTCTCAAGGGAACTGTAGTTGCTACTCTTATCTTCCTTCCTCCCTCTCATAGTCCCCCATCTCTTTATGCTCTTCAACAGCCGGTCTCGCTGTCAAAACCGACCCTCACGGTTTTGCTGGATGGTATCTCCTTCACTGGCCTCATAGACACTGGTGCTGACGTGTCTGTCATTCGCTCTCAGGAGTGGCCTGCTCATTGGCCTTGCCAACCGGCTTCTTCTGTCCAAGGTGTCGGTGGAGCTCAGGCTGCCAAGGTCAGCACGCGCAATCTGTTTGCTACCTCCTCTTGTTCTGATATCACTGCTGTTCTCAAACCTTATATATTATCTTTGCATTGCAATCTGTGGGGGCGTGACTTGCTTTCTCAGCTACAGCTCTCTCTACACATTCCTTAAATGGCGCTTTCTGCCCCTCGTCCTCTTTCCCTCACACTAACCACCTCCGCCCCCGTGTGGGTTGATCAATGGCCATTACCATCTGAAAAACTTCATGCCCTGCACGACATTGTCACCGAACAGTTGAAGGCTGGCCACCTGGAACCCACCACTAGCCCTTATAATACTCCTGTTTTTCTTATGGGGGCGCTACAGTGTGGTCTCCCTAATCCTAATCTTATTCCACAAAAATATTCCTTGATCGTTATTGATTTGAAGGATTGTTTTTTCTGCATTCCACTAGCAGAACGTGATAAATGTCTCTTTGCTTTCACTGTCCCTGAGTACAACAATAGCAAACCCACCACCCGATATCAATGGAAAGTCCTACCACAGGGAATGGTCAATTCCCCTACCATGTGTCAATATTTTGTTGATAAAGCTTTACTTCCATACAGGAAAAAACATCCTTCCTACTTGGTGTATCATTACATGGATGACATTCTAATCGCAACGGAAGAATCCTCAGAGCAACTTCATAAATCGCTTGGGTTTTACAGCATTGTCTTACCTCTGCAGGGTTACATATTGCACCGGATAAAGTTCAACAACACTACCCCTTTCAATATCTGGGACATAAGGTGTTACTTTCAAATTCAGCTCCAGTTTTGCCCCAGATTGCACTTCCTAATCCAATCACTTTGGTACGATTGCAACAAATTTTAGGTACTATCAACTGGGCTGGTCCTTATTTTGCCCTGCACACCAGTGCTCTTTCCCCTCTCTTTCAGGCATTGGTAGATCACAAAAATCCTGCAGATTTAATCATTCTCACCCCCCCTCAGAAGGAGGCATTGAGGAACATAAACCATATTATACAACATAGATGGGTGGATCGTGCCATCCCAAACTTTCCTATACATTTAGCATTACTCCACACTGCCCAGCTACTTACAGGTATCCTCATACAGTTAACTAAGGAGAGAAAGATTCTGATTATTGAATGGTTACACTTACAACATACCCCGAAACAAAATATTTACAATCAAGCAGCCCAAGCTGCGGATTTGATTATCAAGGGTCGCCATCGAAGTAAGAATCTAATGGGGATAGATCTTACCAACATATACACACACTGCAAATTAGCTATGTGGGAGGTACTATATCAGCAGTCTGACACCCTACAGGGCGCCCTCACTGATTGGGTTGGTCATATATCATGTCATTTGCCCCCTGATCAGCGACTACAGCTTTTAAAGATGGTGCCTATCACATTAGCCTCACCTATACATCAATTTCCTTTGCAAAATGCCCTCACAATATTTACTGACGGATCTAAAGGGAGTGGCGCATGCGTCTGGAAAGAGGATGGCCAATGGAAAAAACATTTGACTCCCTCCACAGAATCTGCTCAGCAAGCTGAACTAAAAGCCTTCAATTTAGCTCTGACTCTGTTCCCTTCACAACCACTTAATGTCATTACTGACAGCCTGTATGTTTCCTATGTTGCAAAAAATGTTTTTGATGCATATATCTCTCCAAATGTCCCTACCCCTTTAATCCAACATTTTTTACAGCTCCAGATGTTACTCCGGGCACGACAGGACCCTTTGTTCGTGGCCCATATCCGTAGTCATCAGCACCTCCCAGGCTTTCTTTCCGAAGGAAACCACATGGCAGATGAAGCATGTAAAATGATGCCAGTCATAATAAAAATGCCTCAGCCCTCTCCTTTGACAGCAGGAGAAAGCCACGATTATTTCCATCAAAATGCTAAAGCTCTGGCTAAACAATTTGGCTTAACCAAAACCGAAGCTCAAGCCATTGTTCAACAATGTCCCACATGCAGCTTGCAGGCCAATAGCTCCCCTGAAGGCGTTAACCCAAGGGGAACTGAGGCCTGTGAAACATGGCAAATGGATGTCACCCAATATACCCCATTTGCCCCTTGGAAGTATATCCATGTTTCTGTGGATACCTTCTCGGGATTCATCATGGCTACGGCTCAAAGAGGAGAAGCGGTAAACCATGTCATCAATCATTGCATTCGTTCCTTTCTGACGCTGGGATGCCCAAAAAATTTGAAAACGGATAATGGTCCGGCCTATACTAGCTCTGTTTTCTCCTCATTTTGTCACCAATGGTCCATTGTCCACAAGTTTGGTATTCCATACAATTCCCAAGGCCAAGCCTTGGTTGAAAGGGCTAACTCAACTCTAAAAACAGCCCTCAATCGGTACAACAGGGTAAAAGGGCCTAGCCCCCCTAGCCTCCCAGCGTATCAGAATAATTTAAACATTTGTCTTTATACTCTTAATTTCATTAATCTTTCTCGCACACCTCTTTCTACAGCAGCAGAACGGCATTTCTCTAAAGCCTCTTTATCTTCCTCCCACCCTCTTGTCTATTACAGGCATTTGCCTGACCCTCACTGGAAGGGGCCTGTCTCCCTGATTACTTGGGGCAAAGGATACGCAGCCATTCAACTACCAGACAGGGTTCTGTGGGTCCCTGGTCGCTGCGTCCGACCATATCATGGAAAGCCTCTCCCTTCTCCTCTGCCTGACTCTTCTCTTTCCCTCTCTTCCTTGTTTATTTAAAGCCTCACCTTCGGGTATAATAGCCCCACTTGGGGCCCATGTTTCCTTTGCTTTTGAAGATAATGAGATTCAAAACTGCTCTTATTCCTTCACCTTCAATAATAAAGTAATTAACCCCTCACTCCTTATCGACATATCTTATGTTTACAACCCTTGCTACCTCTTCTTCACGGTAACTGTTCACCCTTCTACTGTTGGCATATATGCTCTGCATGGCTTCACGCAAAATAATACCTTCTTCAGCCATCATTTTTTTCTCCTTTCCACTCTTTCTTCTGCAAACCCCCCTCTTTTTTCAGTCTTTCCTCAGCGGATCCGACCTTCCCGAAATCAGACGAAGGCTCTTCACTGTTGCCGCGTGCCCTGTGGTCCTATTCCTTGCATCTGGCAGATGACGTCGCTCCCTCAGTGGTCTCCTGGCATTTCCTACCCACTCTTACACAGATCTTTCCGACCTCCTTCACGGATCAGGCACCCTCGTGCCCTTGCAGGCTTCATACGCACACCTATTCTCTCACCAGCTCACAAGGAGGATGACGATAAGTGGCACTCCCTGGGCATCATGGCGCAGCCTGCTCAACGGACTCTGCCTGGCCCAGGGGTCCCTGATCTTACATCGACAGCTCCGCTTAAGGACCTAAACAATTTTGCACCATTGCTCAAGGTAACCCCAAAAAAACTGTGTTGACCTCCTCGATCGCCTGAATGCCTATATCCGCGTACCAGTCTGTCGTTTATATATTCCAAAAGGGAATAGAACTGTCTTGGCCTGTAAACAACGACATCCTGTCAGGCATCCTGCTTACTGGACATGGCAGAGAAATGGCAAGGCTATCTATCCATCTCAGAATCGCATCATCATCTCCTCCAACTGTCAAACATCTCTGATTTTGCTCCACGTCACTGCTGAGGATTATGCGGCATATGATTGTCATCTGAGTCTCCCAAAACTACCTTATGAAACCTTTCTTACAGTACATCTTTTGCCGATCTTACCGCCTACTCCCACTCTTTCCCGACGATACCGGCGTGCCCTGCAGAAGCAGACATCACCATCATACCAAAAATTAATGTGTATAACTCTGATGATTTTATATCTCTATAGGTATCCATGGAACACCCCCTCTCTTGCAAAATCGTAGAGGCTTAGCTCTGTTATTTTTAAAACAAGGGGGATTGTGTGCTGCCTTTAAAGAAGAATGTTGTTTTTATGCTGATAGCAGGGGGGGGGGTTCGTTTTCTACTTAAAGAAGAATGTGCTTAAAGAAGAAAGTTGTGTGCTGTACTTAAAGAAGAATGTGCTTAAAGAAGAAAGTTGTGTGCTGTGCTTAAAGAAGAATGTGCTTAAAGAAGAAAGTTGTGTGCTGTGCTTAAAGAAGAATGTGCTTAAAGAAGAAAGTTGTGTGCTGTGCTTAAAGAAGAATGTGCTTAAAGGAGAATGTTGTCTTTATGCTGATAGCAGGGGTGGTGATTTAAAGGAGAATGTTGTTTCTATGCTGATAGCAGTGAGGTCGTGCTGGATTCTATGAATGAATTAGAAAAACGCTTAAAAGATAGAGAATACGAAAGATCACACATGTATAATTGGTATCAAGGTTCGTTTTCTATTTCACCATGGCTTACAACCTTTTTAACTGCGTTGGCAGGACCATTAATAATCATTATATTGATATGTATTATAAAGAAATATCATTGCTGAGTTACTGCTCCTTGGACAACCCTGATGCTGACGGGTCGCACGCCTGCCTAGATGACGGGGACGGAGAACATTTCAGAAAACTAGTTCCTGTTTTCTTGGACAAGGAAGAAGACTTCAGTGCAATTCTGTACCATCCTAGCATTGTATCTTTATGTAAACATCAGACTCTTGTCTGCATTGTATCTTTTTCATGTAAACATAAAATTCTTATCTCTTCAGTGATCTTTGCCAGGCATGTAGTGGGGAAGTGGTGGGACAATTGGTACATGATATGGTGAAAATAGCACACGTGCCTGTACAGACTTGGAAAAAATGGGATATAGGAGAAATGTTTGATGGCGTCCTACCAAAATTTCCTGCTTTAAAGGCCGTGTTTATTATGGTTGCCATGATTGCTACAGGATGTTTTCTCTTACCTTGTTTGTTACCTGTTTTTATTTCTATGATCAAATGCAGTCTAACTGCTATTGCTGAAGCAAAATCACAAATAACTGTTGAAGCTCTTTTCAAACAATACGCCTATCATCTAATTAGCCAGGAGGACTCTCGCAAATCACCTTTTGAATGCTCCAGTGATTCGGAGACAGAGATAGACTTTCCAGGGAAGCATGATAGGGTGGTACCGGAAGGTATCTCCTCTAGCATGCAGCCTATGGAGTTGAATCCTGTTTAGAATCTGCTCTTTGAATAAAAGAAAAAAGGGTGAGATGAAGCGACACAACACAATCACATATCCTAGTTCCTCCTTAAAACATTAGAAACATCCTAGTTCCTCCTTAAAACACTAACAGCATCCTGCTCATGCGCAATAAACACTCCTAAAAGACAGCGTCCTGTCACGGCGCAGTGAATGAATTATGATTATCTTATATGGCAATACTGTATGTGCTTCCTTGTTCCTGTTTGCGGTGAATGAATTATGATTACCTTATATGGAAAAATTAATGTACTTCCTTGTTCCGGTTTTATAAGCTCAATAAAAGGCGTTGCAGCACTGCTAGCCGGGGTTGGAGCCAGAACATCCATGCTTTCTCCACCCGTGCAGCGTGTACTTCGCCACCTTGAACAAACCTGCATGAGAAGTGTGCTAATTGAATTCCTCACTCTTGCGAGAGTCCCGCTAACCACGTACCCTAGACAGCATTGCCCGGGCGAACTGCGACCTGTCCTCCCTCACCCCTGTGGGGGTCCCATATCCAGGATTGGATTCTTCGCCCTTGCGAGGGCCCCGCCCCTTCCTCACCCTTGCGAGGGTCCCTTATTCAGGACCAGGACGCGACATCAAGGGGTGGTCGCATTCAGCCCTTTTGCCCTTTCCCGAATAATGCATACATAACAGATAATATTGGTTATTTGGGTCTCGTGATATCCTGGCTATAGTGGTTTAAGGTGTCAACTCCTGCCTCACTAAGAATGTGTAGCTTCAGTCCGTTTCCTATTGCAGAGCAGCTCAAAGCAGCACCCCCATTTCCTACGACACCCCTCTTCTGTAGAGAGAGAGAAGGAAGGAAGGAGAAGGGCTGCTTCAGGCACTGAAATGAAGAGAAGATAAAATGTTTGATCAGAATTCATGTTCCTCCCTCTCTTGTCCATTCCATGCATCCCTATCTCCACATAGGAGCCTTCCTCTGATCCCCAGGGCCTCCTCTGGACACACACACTGGCATCGGATCCTTCATTTTCCCAGTCAGCTTTTCAGGCCTTTTTCAGTCAGTTTTTCAGGCCATTTTTTGGGTGGTTTTGGGGCCATTTGCAGGTCATTTTTCAGCCATTCTCAGGCAATTTTTCCAGCCATTTCTCAGGCAGTTTTTGGGCCTTTTTCAGGCAGTTTTTCTAGCCATTTCTCAGTTTTTCAGGCCTTTTTCAGTCAGTTTTTCAGGCCATTTTTCGGGGGCTTTTTTGGCCCATTTGCAAGCTGTTTTTGGCCATTTCTCAGTCAGTTTTTAGGGCATTTTCAGGCAGTTCTTCGGGCCTTTTGGGGGGCATTTTTCACCCATTTGCAGGCCATTTTTCAGCCATTTCTCAGACAGTTTTTCCAGCCATTTCTCAGGCAGTTTTGGGGCCTTTTCAGGCAGTTTTTCTCGCCATTTCTCAGTCAGTTTTTTGGGCCTTTGCAGGCAGTTTTAGGGGCCATTTGGGGGGAGTTTGGGGGAGTGTTTTTTGGCCCATTTCCAGGCTGTTTTTGGCCCATTTGCAGAATGTTTTTCAGCCATTTCTCAGGCAGTTTTTCAAGCTTTTTTCAGTCAGTTTTTTGGGCCTTTTCAGTCAGTTTTTTGGGTCTTTTCAGTTAATTTTGGGGGGCTTTTTGGCCCATTTGCAGTCAGTTTTTTGGGCCTTTTCAGTCAGTTTTTCAGGCCATTTTTCGGGGGCTTTTTGGCCCATTTGCAGGCCGTTTTTCAGCCATTCTCAGGCAGTGTAGAGTTGTATTTGCAGGAATGTTCCTACCTGATGGCAAACCTCAGAGAAAAGAATGCTTCCAAGCAGATACAACTCAGGCAAATAAAGTTACTCATCTAAAGGAGAGAGGAAGTAAACATATGTTGGACTTTGACTAGAGATCGTTAATTGTGTTAGTTACTATGCTGAACAATAACGAAAGTCAAGCAGAAACCAAAGTTAACCAATGTTGGAGGATTACTAAAAATGTGTATCAATGCAAGACTAGATTCCAATAAAGTTCATCATGAATCAGTTGATCATGATCAAAC
Organism: Hydrophis major; assembly: GCA_033807585.1. NCBI lineage: Eukaryota > Metazoa > Chordata > Lepidosauria > Squamata > Elapidae > Hydrophis > Hydrophis major. The sequence goes on along the minus strand of JAUCBL010000096.1, from coordinate 487,545 downwards.
ACCTCGACTGCCTCGTCATTGCAACAAGGCAGTTTATCCAGCCATTTCTCAGGCAATTTTGGGGCCTTTTTCAGGCAGTTTTTCTAGCCATTTCTCAGTTTTTCGGGCCTTTTTCAGTCAGGTTTTTTTTGGCCTTTTCAGTCAGTTTTTCAGGCCATTGCAGGCAGTTTTAGGGGCCATTTGGGGGGAGTTTGGGGGAGTGTTTTTTGGCCCATTTCCAGGCTGTTTTTGGCCCATTTGCAGAATGTTTTTCAGCCATTTCTCTAGCAGTTTTTCAAGCCTTTTTCAGTCAGTTTTTTGGGCCTTTTCAGTCAGTTTTTTGGGTCTTTTCAGTTAATTTTGGGGGGCTTTTTGGCCCATTTGCAGTCAGTTTTTTGGGCCTTTTCAGTCAGTTTTTCAGGCCATTTTTCGGGGCCTTTTTTGGCCCATTTGCAAGCTGTTTTTGGCCATTTCTCAGTCAGTTTTTAGGGCATTTTCAGGCAGTTCTTCGGGCCATTTGGGGGGCATTTTGGGGGGCATTTTTCGCCCATTTGCAGGCCATTTTTCAGCCATTTCTCAGACAATTTTTCCAGCCATTTCTCAGGCAGTTTTGGGGCCTTTTCAGGCAGTTTTTCTCGCCATTTCTCAGTCAGTTTTTTGGGCCTTTGCAGGCAGTTTTAGGGGCCGTTTGGGGGAGTTTGGGGGAGTGTTTTTTGGCCCATTTCCAGGCTGTTTTTGGCCCATTTGCAGAATGTTTTTCAGCCATTTCTCAGGCAGTTTTTCAAGCCTTTTTCAGTCAGTTTTTTGAGCCTTTTCAGTCAGTTTTTTGGGTCTTTTCAGTTAATTTTGGGGGGCTTTTTGGCCCATTTGCAGTCAGTTTTTTGGGCCTTTTCAGTCAGTTTTTCAGGCCATTTTTCGGGGGCTTTTTGGCCCATTTGCAGGCCGTTTTTCAGCCATTCTCAGGCAGTGTAGAGTTGTAATTGCAAGAATGTTCCTATCTGATGGCAAACCTCAGAGAAAAGAATGCTTCCAAGCAGATACAACTCAGGCAAATAAAGTTACTCATCTAAAGGAGAGAGGAAGTAAACATATGTTGGACTTTGACTAGAGATCGTTAATTGTGTTAGTTACTGTCAGATTGCGCTCAACTGTCAGATTGCGTTCGCACGAGAGATTGACACGACACGGAGCTGAGTTTTCTCTCTCTGAGTTTATTTCGGTTCTGCAGAAGCGGGTTCACATCCAAGGCAGCAGGATGGAACCCAGAGCATATTTTACACAGTATATTTATACCCTAAATGCCTCATTGTATGAGGGCTTGATTCGCGGTTTGTCATTGGAATTCATACCTTCCGGGGATACTTTATTGCCCATTAACATTCCCCCGGTCCATCAAGTGGCTTTTTGATTGTTTTAGTTATTGGTATTTCCTAGACCTCCAGTTGTTTGCTGATGGTTCCTCTATAGGTCTAGACCAGGGGTCTCCAACCTTGGCTCCGTCCGCCAGGCTTCCAGGAGCCAAGGTTGGAGACCCCTGGTCTAGACACTGCTTTTGAAAACATACATGCATGCAACAATGTTCGTTTTATCCTGATTCTTATCTCCCGAAAGGTTACAAGATGCAGGCTTTTGTAACGAATTCTGAGCGTAAGCGGATTAACAGAAGCAGAAATAGCGTTACATTGTTTCAATTCTCACAATCCCTCCTCTTCTGGTTACATTCTGTTTCAAAAGCACAAAGATCTTTACTAACTTGTATTAACATTTCCTCTGATTGATTGTATAAAATGAGTTCTTTCTTTTTGTTTGTGAACCTAATTTTCCTTAAAGATTGTATACATATATTGATTACGTTGGGAATACATTGGATACAACAGCATAGACTAATCAAAATTACTGCTATGATTGTTAGAGTGGTCACTATCGATTTCCACCAAGATCCATCAGGAAGCCAAGACCATAACATATCCCACAATGATCCTGAACCGCTATGCCACTGTTTCTGGTATTCATCTATCCTGGTTTCCATTTCATGTACAGTTTTGGTTATATTTGGCTCATAATTGTGAATATATGTACAGCAATGAGAATGTATTAAGGCACAGACACCTCCTTTTGCGGCAAGCACTATGTCTAAAACATAGCGATTCTGTAATGCAATTTGTCTAATTTCAGACAATTCTTCGTTAATCATTTTTATGCTTTTTATGGTGTCATTAAACATTGTGATGGTAAAATTATTCAATCGTTTGATGTCTTGGTAATTTAACCCAATGCCTATAGGTGCGATAAGGGCTCTTCCCATACCTTCCCACCAGGCTCCTTCACTTACTCCGGAATCTAGCTCTCTTTTATTTCTGATCCGGGTGTTGGGTAGTTTATCTATTTTATATATTACTGGTAGCACAAATCCCATGGTACAAGTCCCTGACCACAATTTTGGTACTTCTCTATAGGCATATTTTCCACATAACATCCACCTGCTGTCATCCATTGCCCAAGTAGCATTAGAAAGCCTTGTCCAATTGATTATCCCCTCAAAATACATACACATTTGACAATAATATGTAGGGAATGGTAGAAGATCATTTGTACAGTCACCTGAATTTGGTTTGCTGGTATTGAAACATGTTGCAGGCATTATAAATGTTTTATTACACCTTTCCCAATCTCCCAGGAAGACTCCCCCAGTAACATTCCTTTTAAAACAAACATGAGCTGTCTCTCGCAATTGGAGGAATACCCTCCCGGTCATGTTTCTCCCAAACTCTCTTTTATTTCCTTCCCCAAACGCCATCATTTGTCTTGTCAAAGGCACTCCATGTAAAATGACCCCCCTTTCAGCTCTCCCAGGCAAATGCATACATAACCAACAGTTGGTGATATTTAGATCTTTCGCCGTTGTCCTTATGTTCTTAATGTAGCAATTGTCTGTCCAGAGGTCTTCCCCAAGGTCCCCTGCTCTCTGCACATGTCGAGATTGTTCGGTTCCTGCTTCTTTAACCTGTTGTAAGATGAAAATACTTACAAGTACAGTTGAAGTACACAGGAACAGACGCATGATTTTATCTTTTAAGAGTCAGTTTCAAAGGTTGTCCTTCCACTGGGTGGCTTCTCCAAGGCTTCTCAGGTTCTGGAGTTGCTTTCACACGACTATGATGAGTCCATCCACTTTCCTTCGTCCGGACAGCAGACTCAGTCGTCAGGAGTACTTGATATGGTCCTTCCCAGCTAGGTTGCAATTTCTCAGTTCTCCAAGTCTTCACAAGCACCCAATCACCAACTTCATAGGGATGTTGACTTCCTACTAGTGGTGGTCGTTGTGCTAAAAGTCCCTGTTTACGAAGTGATAATAAAGACCTGGACAGCGTCTGCAAATATTTTCTCACAAACATATCCCTGAATTCAGGTATAGGTTCCCCAAAGGTTGTCAAGTAAGGGCGACCCATTAACATTTCAAAAGGTGAAACCCCCACGTCCTTTCTTGGACAAGTCCTAACTCTCAACAGAGCTAGGGGTAAGTTTTTGGTCCAAGGTAACCCATTCTCCAACTGTAATTTTGTCAAGTGTTTCTTAATTTCTGAGTTTCCCCTTTCAACCTTCCCTGAAGACTGAGGATGCCAAGGGGTGTGTAAGTCCCATCTCACCCCTATAGCCCTCATTACTTCTTGAAGAATTTTCTGTGTAAAGTGAGTGCCTCTATCAGAGTCTATCACTTCAAACATGCCATATCTAGGTATTATTTGTTCTAGCAGAATTTTTGTTACCATGGAAGCGGTAGCTTGTTTAGTGGGAAAGGCTTCTATCCACCCTGTTAAGTGATCTTTAATTACCAACAGATATTTCCATCCACCACTAGGTGGCAATTCAGTGTAATCGATTTGTATCTTCTGGAACGGCCAAGCTGCTAAAGGCCGCCCCCCTTTCTCTGTTTTTCTGGATGCACTTTTATTAACTTTTAGACATATCAAACATTTCCAGCAAATGGAATGAGCAATTGTCCACATGTTCAGACTCCAATACACCGGCTTGACAGCTTGTACTAAAGCTTCAGTTCCCCAATGACTCCCTTCATGTAAATACTGCATTACATTTCTCATTTGTGTTTCTGACAAAACTGTTTCTCCATCCCCAGTCATCCATCCTTTCTCTGTTTTCCTGCACCCTTCCTTTTCTAATCTCTCTATTACAGTTCCATCTGGTTCCCATTTGTCTTCGGGCTCTTCAGGCAACATGGGTACTGATACCATTTGTAGAGTTACCTCCCCAGCTGCCTCTTTTGCCCACTTATCTGCCCATCTATTTCCAACAACCTCCAGACCATTCCCCTTTTGGTGTGCATTTACATGAACAATGGCTACCTGCTGTGGTAATTGTAAAGCCTCTAACACTTCTTCTACTAGCTGGAGTTGCTCTATCTGTTTCCCATCTGATTTTATAAACCCTCTTTCTTGCCAGATCTTCCCAAAAGTGTGAACCACACCCCAAGCGTACTTAGAATCAGTCCATATTGTCACATCAATTCCCTCGGCTAATTCCAAAGCCCTTTTGAGAGCATATAATTCGCACTTCTGAGCCGACCATCCTGTTTGTAATGATCCTTTCTCAATTACCTCCCCATTCTGAGTCACTATTGCATATCCCGCTTTCCTCATGCCATCCTCAACTCTGCTTGAGCCATCCACAAACCACTTCTCCCCTTTCGCCAGCGGAATTTCCTCTAAATCTTTTCTCACTTTTGTCATAATTTCAACCTCCAGCAAACAATCATGATCCTCAGCCTCCCATTCTTTTCTGGTTCCTTCCAAAAATTCTGCTGGATTCAAATTCTTATCAGTTCCGATAATAATATCTGGACTTGTCCTCAAAATAGTTTCATATTTCAAAATCCTTCCCTCGGTCATCCAAGTGGAAGCCAACTGACTTAATACTGAGGTTACTTGATGTGGGGAGTGTACCACTGTAGCTCCCCCAAAAGTCAACTTCCTGCTTTCTACCACCAAAACAGCTGTGGCGGCTACCGCCTGCACGCAGATAGGCCAACCTCTTACCACAGGTTCTAATGTCTTACTCAGAAAAGCAACGGGCTGAAACTGCCCCCCCCTCTTCTGAGCAAGCACTCCTACCGCAACTCCTGATCTTGCAGCAACATACAGATGGAATGGGAGTTTCAAGTTAGGCAGAGCCAACACCGGTGCGGTGGCTAATGCCTTCTTGATTTCCTCCCACCTTGCTTCATCCTCCTCCAACCATTCAATGATCTCTCCTCCTCCGTGCAACTTCTGATTCAGGAACTGAACCAACACTGCATACTGATCTATCCAAGCTCTGCAGTATCCAACTAATCCCAAGGCTTTTCTAACCTCCGTCTTGTTCCTTGGTGGAGCTAAACTCATCAATCCTTTCACCCTTTCAGGATCCAAACTCCTGACTCCTTGCATGATGTAATGTCCTAAATACTTCACTTTTCTCTCTACAAATTGAATCTTCTCCTTTGATACCTTCAATCCTTGCTCCTTTAACCAGTTCAATAAAGCCACTGAACTCTCCCTAACTTTTACTTCTTTTTCTCCTGACAACAGCAAATCATCCACGTACTGAATCAAACTTACCCCTGGCTCTTTTGAAAAAGTCTGCAACTTCTCTTCCAAAGCCTGACCAAACAACAAAGGACTTTCTGTATACCCTTGAGGCAATACTGTCCATCTCAATTGTTGTTTCCTCCCACTTTCAGGATCACTCCATTCAAAAGCAAACAAATCTCTGCTCCCCTCTTCAAGCGGACATGCCCAAAAAGCATCCTTCAAATCAATAACTGTAAACCACCCATCCTTAGGAGGTATCTGACCCAAAATGGTATAGGGATCAGGTACCACCGGGAAACGTGGTATTACAATTCTATTGACCCCCCTCAGATCCACCATTAGCCTATGCTTTCCGTCCTTCTTTAGTACAGCCAAGATAGGAGAGTTAAAAGGGGACATGGTTGGTTCCAATAATCCTTGCTGTAACAATTGATCAATTACAGGCTTCAATTCTTCTCTACCCTTCTTGCTCATTGGGTATTGGGGCGTCCAACTTTTAACAATCCCTGGCTGCACCTTAATCTCGATAGGTTTTATTTCCATCTTCCCCACATTTTGTCCATCTGCCCAAACATCATCATGAATTCGTTCTACATCCTCTTCCTTCAGAACACACATTCTTATCCCACTGTTATCTCTCAACTGGAATCCAAACGCTGGCATGAGATCCCTCCCCAACAGATTCACTCCTGACTCTGGTATATACAACACCTTACTACAAACTTCTATCCCATCCATACTCATTTCTACCTCTTCCAAAACTCTCACTCTATTTTGCTTCCCACTCACTCCAGTTACCAGAATAGTTTCTTTTCCTTTCATCCTTTCATTTATGGGCTCGCATACCGAGGTACGACTTACCCCTGTGTCTATCAGGAAAGTTAGTTCCTGACGGTCTGGACCTACTTTTATATTTACCAGTGGCTCCCCGTAGGTCCTTTTAAAGGAGCCGGAAATTCCCTAATCTTCATATAGAGCATAACTTCTCTCAGGGTGACTGTTCTGGCACTCGCGTGCAAAGTGACCATGCTTGCCACACCTGAAACAGTTACTCTATTAGTGCTCATCCCTCTCCCTCTAAAAGGTCTCCCTCTGGGAGGGAATCCTCTACCCCTTCCTCCAGACGCCTCTTTCCTCGGTTGATCCTTTTCTCCTGATTTTCTCACTTCATTTTTAGCAGCGCTCTGTACTGCCGCCAACATCATTTGAGATTTCTGTCTGGTTTTAATCACATCCCTATTCACAAAAGTTTGTTGGGCATTTCGAATCAACTCAGTAATCCCCTGTGCCCCCCAGTTATCTATCTTCTGAATCTTCTTTTGAATATCTGGCCAAGCTCCCGCCACAAACTGCATTTTTAACATAGATTCAAACGCAGGCGTGTCTGATCTTACCCCTGAATATTTCTCCAAGCTTTGTCTTAACCTAGCACAATAATCCCCTGGGGACTCATCTTTTCCCTGACTTATCTCGAAGGCTTTTGTTAAGTTTCGACCCTGTGGTACTGCATTTTTAATTCCCTCAATGATCATTGTCTTCAGATCTTTCATGTTTTGTCTATGATCTGCATTTTGGATATTCCAATTGGGAGGGGCCAAGGGAAACTTAACATCCCCAGCAACTGCTTGGTTATTTCCCAATTGCAATACTCGCCAATATTCTATTGCTCCTTGTCTAATCAGATCTCTTTCTTCTCTGCTAAATAGGTGCCCCAAAATGTACATCAGTTCTTCATAAGTGTAATCATTTGGCCCCAAAAGTAGTTCCAATTCTGAGCTTACTTTCTGCGGGTCCTCATGAAGACGGGGAAGTGATTGTTTCAATTCTCTCAGTTCCCCAGGCCTCATAGGTTGAATAGCATACATAGCCACGGGCTGGCCCAGAGCGTTCAGACCATTTGGCACTTCACGCAAGGGATAAGCGTGTGCCGGCCGTGCCGGTGGAAAAGGAAAGTTCTGAACGTTCTGTTCCAAATCTCTTAGTTCTCTCCGCAAACGTGCATGATGTGCCGGCGGCGGGGAGGGAGGTAATGGAGCCGCTGCCGCTGCTGCTAATACTTCCTGCTGATTGGGCGGAGGAACGTATATCACTGGAGGACGATAAAACTCATCGTCAGACTCCGGATCTTTAATTTTGGACACCAATTGATCAGCCGGTGGCGGGCTGGGTCCTTCAAATTCAACGTGATACCATACTTCTAAATACGGTATCTCGGCGGTTAATTTATGAGCCAATAAATAATCCTTCAATTGATTCATCCAGTATATACTGGGTTCTCCCTCCGGTGCCCAATGGTAGGGAAATTTTGGATCCACAAGAGGATATTTTGGCCACCTGTATTTGCACAAGTAAATCATGTGCTTCTTTTCCAGATTCCGGGTATAATATTTTAGATTCGGGGAGAACCACTGGTGCAGCAGTTGTCCCAAAGGCGAATCTACCAGAATAGGTTTTCTGCCTTCTTTCTCTTCTATCTTGTCTATGCCCGAGGTTTCTAATAACCTCTTACTTTGTCCTTTCCCCATTCTCGTCACTAGACCTGTCCTCCAGCAGGCGCTGGACTTTTCTCCCTGAGAAAATTTTAAGGACACCTTTCTATCAACAAAAACCCCGTTCTCTTTAAAAAGGAACAAATTTACCTGATCACTCCGGGACCTGTCGTCAGTTCAGGTATGCGGATGTGCGGGCGTCCCCGACTCAGGTTTTCTCGTGATCCCTGATCACCATTCACAAGGTACCTTCACTCAGTCCGTCCTTTTTCTCTCGATTTTCTCCAAAACTTCGTTTTTGGATTGGAGATTCCTGGGACCTCTCGATCAATGGGGAGTGGGAATGTCTCCAAACGAGACGGAGTGGCCACTACTCACCAGTCCCCAGAACACCAAGGATCGCCGTGGAATGCCCCACGTTCGGGCGCCAAATTGTGAGATTGCACTCGTACGAGAGACTGACACGACACGGATCTGAGTTTTCTCTCTGGTTTTATTGCGGTTCTGCAGAAGCGGGTTCACATCCAAGGCAGCTGGATGGAACCCCGAGCACACTTTGCACAGCATACTTATACCCTAATTCCCCTGCCCCATCGTACGAGGGCTTGGTTCACAGACGTCATCACACCTCACACCTTCCAGGGACACTTATTGCCCATCAACATTCCCCAGACCACAAACTGTTTGTTGATGGTTCCCCTATCAGTACTGGCGCTGCTTTTGAAACACACACGTATACAAAATGGTTCATATTGTTCTAATCCTTATCTTCCGGAAGTTTACAAAATACATGCTTTTGTAAGCAACTCTAAGCGTAAGCAAATTTACAGAAGCAAAAGTAGCATTACATTATTTCACTTATCACAATACGAACTTCAAGATCTGATTCCTTCAAGCCGGTACCAGGTCCAAGTCCAGGCAGTGAGGAGGGGCACACCAACAGCTCCCATCTCCACGTCCTTCACCACTGGTAATAACACTATGTTAGGAATATAAGTCACCTAACAGGTATTTGGGTTAGAAATATATAAACCAGGATAAACATTTTAGTACTATATCTTTAAGGGAATGCAAGAGCATGCAATTGGGTGTGGTTTCTCAAACAGCCATAAGATGGAGCCAGAAATCTGGGTTGTTTTAGTCTTAGTCTCAGAAGAGAGTGTGTCTGAGTGTGTATCTCTGTTTCCTTCTGTTGGAAAGTATTATCGTTGTTCCATTTCTTCTAACGGGGGATTACCTCAACACACTATATGTCTATGTTTGAGACAGACCAGCTGTGGTCTTTTGGGGCTCCCTAAAGACCAAAACTCTGAATGGATCCAGTGATCACCCTTTCTTTCTTGGCCAGGGCACCTGACATACCCCTTCCCTCGGGACTGCTCAGAAGAAATCCAGAATGGGCCAGGAGCTTCACCAGTAACAACAATTTATCTAGAGGGCAACCGGGAACGTCCCTTGAGGGTGTTCTGTGACATGGAGACAGATGGAGGAGGCTGGATTGTGAGTATGAACAGTATGGTTCAGTTGGTGATGGTCAAACTGTAGTTGCTTGAGAAAGAATCCTGGTTTCCTCCAGCCATGATTTCCTGTGTGCCGTTTTTTTTTTTCAGCCACAGACATTGGCAGTTGAAGAATTTTAAATGGTGGATGGTGTTAATGAAGGGAAACAAATAGAAGTCTTTAAAGCAGCATCTTTCCCCAATTTCTCCAGATTTGTCAGACAATAGAATTTAAGTTAAATATAGAGAAGAATAAAAATCTTAGGCCAGAGAAACCAAAAGTACACATATAGACTGGGTGAAACCAGACTCAATAGCAGGAACTGTGAGAGGGATCTTGGAGTCTTAGTGGACAACCAACTAAATATGAGCCAGCAGTGTGCAGCAGCAGCCAAAAAAGCTAATGCAATCCTAAGTTGCATTAACAGAGGGATACAATCAAGATCAAGGGAGGTACTAATACTACTCTATAAAGCCTCAGTATGACCACACCTAGAATACTGCATCCAGTTTTGGTCACCACATTATAAAAAAGATGTTGAGATTCTAGAAAAAGTACAGAGAAGAGCAACCAGGATGATGAGGGGTTTGGAGGCTAAAACATAAACGGTTACAAGTACTCGACATGGCTAGTCTAGTGAAGAGAAGGACCAGGAGAAGACATGATAGTAGCCTTCCAATATTTGAGAGGCTGCCCCAGAGAGGAAGGGGCTCAAGCTATTTTCTAAAGCGCCCGAAGGCCAGACAAGGAATAGTGGATGGAAACTGACGAAGGAGAGATTCAAGCTAGAAATAAGGAGACATTTTCTGATCGTGAGAACAATCAACCCACGGAACAGAAGTTGCCTTTGGAAGTTGTAGGAGCTTCATCACTGGAGGCTTTCAAGAAGAGACTGGACTGCCCTCTGTCAGAAATGGTGTAGGGTCTCCTGCCCTGGGCGAGGTTTTGGACTGGAAGACTTACAAGTCCCTTCCAACTCTGTAAATCTGTCTGTTAGATCCCATCATCCATAGCCAACAGGCTATTCTTAGAAAGTGGTCATTTTGAGCCAAGAGATGTAGAAAGTGCCAGGTTAGACAAGGGCATTCTAGGGCAGAATTTTTCCAAGTTTCAAATGTGTGGGCTTTCAACTCTTAGAATCCCCCGGCTGGCACAATTCTGGGAGTTAAAAGTCCACAAATCTTAAAGTTGCCAAGGTGGAAAACTCTGCTCTGGTGTTTATACCTGCAGAAGTCCTTGTGAAGTTGTGGGACATGGAACCACAATAACGCCAACTTTTTACGGATCAAGGGAGACCAAGCAACAAACCAGAAACCTGGCACAAGCTCTGTCCCTCACTTATTTGGGTGCAATGTTGTGACTGACATGTGAAAGGGTCAAACATGCATACTGATGTTAGGATGTATGTTTCATAATCTGACATATGTAGATGTTTCTCTATATTGAGAAAAAATTGTCCCAAAGGTGCTTTTTCAAGAGGCAACTGGATTTTCTGGGGGGGTTTTGGGGAAGATGTTTCACTTCTCATCCAAGAAGCTTCTTCAGCTCCAAGTGTCTGGTGGATAATGGAAGGATTTATATTCCTTGTGGACCTCTAGTCATTTGCATTCTTTTAGAGAGCTGTTGAGGCCACTGGGAGGTTTATCTCTGTCATCAGGGCCACCTGAGTGGTGTGAAGCCTTCTTGGAAAGGCTGAGAGGACTCTCTAAAAGGATGCAAATGACCAGAGATGTCTGCAAGGACTATAAATCCTTCCATTCCCCACCAGCCAGCCAGAACTGAGGAAGCTTCTTGGATGAGAAGTGAAATGTCTTCAAAGAAAAACCAGAAAGTCCAGTTGTCTCTTGAAAAAAAAAAAAAAAGCACCTTTGGGGGACAACCAGGACCTGGATAACTGAGAATCTCTATAAGACATTGAGAAAAACTGCTCTCAAAATCGTGTTCCAGAAATGGTTAGCATCCCTAAAATAACCGTATGTTGTACTCTCCTGAAGCCAAAAAAAGTTGAAGGTCACTACTTTTTTTTTCTTTCCCTTTTGTCTTATATCCCTCTCCCCTTCTTCACTTTTCTTTTATTCTCTCGTAGTCTTTATTTCCATTTGCATGTTATACAACAGGGGTGTCAAACTTGATTTCATCAGGGTTGTGTTTGACCTCAGAGGGTGGGTGAGAGATCATGGTGGACGTGGCCAGATGTAAGCCTGGCCATAGGTAGATGTTTGACACAGGCTCAAGATACTTTTTTTTTTTTCTCTTCTCTCTTTCCGCCCTTCTTTACCATAACCATTTTCCTATCTCTTCTACCAGATATTCCTGGCAAACTTTTATGACCAATTCTTCATACTCCACTCAACTTTTATTTCTCAATTTATACCCCATTCTTTAATAGTAAATTGCTCTTCCATGCAGAAAAGCTATTTATACTATTGTATATTTATGATTCAACTACTAATAAAAAAAATATAATACCACAAATAAATACATAAATAACATAAACAGAGGTAAATTTCCAGGAGAGTAAATAAAAATGGCGGTCAATTATAGATTGTTGATTGTAGATTAAATGTACCTAAAATCTGACATTAAACTGTAGCATTAACATAGGACATTGCTTGTTTTCTATTCAGATCAGGCACTTCCTTGAGACCACATCATTGTGATCCAGTCCAATCCAGTCCCTCCTGCAAACACTCTGCCAGCTGAAAACGGGCTGCGTGGAGACACCGTGTGGATTCCGCGTGGCCTGTTTATGGCCTCCGTGGCCTCCTGTAGCACTCTGCCGGCTGAAAATGTTTTTGGCTGGCACAGTGTTGCTGTAGGTTGTGGAGGCCAAAAACCAACAGCATGGGGGGGGGGGCACATGTGGCCCATTTTGGCTGGCAGAGGCACCGCGGGTCAGTCCTTTGATATTCCCAGGCCGGCCCCAAGGGCCAGATTGAAGCATCCCAATGGGCCGAATCCAGCCCATGGGCCTTGAGTTTGACATTCCTGTTTTATACAATAATAAACTTTAATTTTTTTTTTTTTAAAAAAAAAGTAGAAATGATCATAAGTGTTAGGGATATACCCTAGCAGAATGTGCACAGCAGTCAGGTAGTCAGGCGAATATGAGAGAAAGCGTTTTTTTAGTTTACACACTCAGTAAAAACGGATACACTGTCTTAGTTGAATAGTTTATCCCTTTAAGAGTTGAGCAGGGTCAAACAGTCCAAATATCATTCACTAATGTTCAGTCAGTTCAGTCCGGAGATTTGTTCCATTGCAAAAATCCAGTTTCAAACAAAATCAGTTAACTTACAATGTTCCATCCATAAATCAGTCCAGTAAATATCTTCTCACAGTAGATTAGATATGCATCATTCAAAAAAATTTTTTCTCCTTCCAGGTCAGCAACAGGGAACATGCAAAACAATCAATCATCCATCCAGTAGCAATCCAGGTTCTCTAGCTCCCTCTTTATGGCAGTTTCTCAACCGCACTCAAATTATATCATTGAGGGTTTAAAGTGAAAAACACATTTAAACTTTGCTATCATGGTTTATATATTATTTACCCAAACAACGTTAGGTAACTATGGTTATTCCTAACAATAAGACTGTACTAACTTTCACAGTTGTATACCAGTTTCATAAGGGTTCCACTTGTAAGAGTCACTCCTGCTTTAACCTCCTTCCAAAGATGGATTGATTTGTCAAATTGTTCCTTGTTGACCACATAGATCGATTCTCTCTCCAGGATTATGTGTCCCCAACCTGGGGACTCTTCCAATGGTGTCCTCATTATTAGGCCCAGTACTCTTCAATATCTTCATTAACGACTTAGATGAGGGAATAGAAGGGTGACTTAACCAAATTTGCAGATGATACTAAGCTGGCAGGAAGAGCTGACACCCAAGAAGATAGGCTGAAGATCCAGATGGATCTTGACAGACTAGAATACTGGGCTGCATCTAACAAAATGAAATTCAATGTAGAGAAAAGTAAAGTCCTACACTTAGGCAAGAAAAAACCAAAAGTACACATATAGACTGGGTAAAACCAGGCTCAATAGCAGTAACTGCAAGAGGGATCTTGGAGTCTTAGTGGGCAACCAGTTAAATATGAGCTAACAGTGTGCAGCGGCAGCCAAAAAAGCTCATGGAATCCTAAGTTGCATTAACAGAGGGATACAATCAAGATCAAGGGAGGTACTAATACCACTCTAGAGAGCCTTAGTAAGGCCACACCTAGAGTCCTGCATCCAGTTTTGGTCACCACACTATAAAAAAAGAGGTTGAGACTCTAGAAAGAGTGCAGAGAAAAGCAACCAAGATTAGAGAGGACTGGAGACTAAAACATACGAAGAATGATTACAGAAACTAACTTGGCTAATCTAGTGAAGAGAAGGAACAGGGAAGACATGATAACAGTGTTCCAATATCTGAAGGGCTGCCACAGAGAGGAAGGGGTTGAGCTATTTCCTAAAGCACCTGTAGGCCAGACAAGGAATAATGGGTGGAAACTGAACCAGGAGAGATTCAACATGGAAATAAGGAGACACTTTCTGACAGGGAGAACAATCAACCCATGGAACAGCTTGCTTTTGGAAATTGTGGGAGTTTCAGCACTTGAGACTTTCAAGAAGAGATTGGACTCCCATCTGTCAGAAATGGTGTAGGGTCTCCTGCTTGGGAGGGGACGGGGTTGGACTAAATGACCGACAAGGTCCCTTTCAACTCTGTTAATCTGAATGACATGCAACTGACTCTGTCCTTCAGAAGACTCATCCTCGCTTTTTCCTCTTTGGATTCCAGGAAACAATGTTTTGCACCAGCTGACCTCTTCAGGGGACGACGAGCTACGTGCGGATCTCCGTGCCGGGGATGAGTCTGTCTATGCCACCTATCCAGAACTTCGGTGTGGACCCTCCAGCTGACCAGGACCGCCTGCACCTGGGCAGTTACTATGGCACAGCTGGTGAGCAGAGCTGTGGGACAGTGTGTCAGGATTGCAAGTCATATCTCCACAACAATGAGAACTCATTGAGGCAGGCATTGGGAACTCATAAAACATTTCTATGCCTGTTTTAGGGTTGCTAACAGAAAGATGGGGGGGGGAGGAAAGGAGTTTGAAAGAGCAGTGCAGCAGTTTGGAATTGAAAATACATTCCATTCATATCTTGCAAAGATTATAACAAAGCTATTGGAATTTCTGCCACGCAAATCTCTCATTGGAGAACAGGATTGATGACTCTTGGCTATGAATGTGTTTCATTGGAGAATATGAATTTGGATACACCCAGAAGGGTGGGGGAAAAGCAGGGTCAAGACTGACAGTGAATTCCGTGTCTCAGAATCGGTTACACACAGGTCATACCGGACATATTAGCTCCTCATAAATCCTCCGGAGTTTTTGGAAGCTTGGCTGGAAGCTCTTGATTTAATTGTCAGGGCTCCGACAGTTACCCCCATTTTAATCATGACTCTCAAATCCAATGGTGGGGTTCAATTTTGT